>OY756360.1:18396596-18996596 GCA_963576895.1 Ceraclea dissimilis
TATGATTGAGATACAGGGCAATCAGCTCTGAATGACTATAATTTTATTGAAATGCCTAACTATGTTTCTATATGTGCACTATAATGACCAATAAAGGATCTATCTATATCTATCTATGCAATCGAAGTCATTTTACATCGGCAACAAACTTGTCGATCATCCAATAATACAGTCGCGCAAAAATCCCAAAGTTCATTAGTCGACATTTCGAAGATAGGTAGTGGGTACCTACATTAAACCGCCCCACATGAGGCAAAAACCGACTGACTCATGAGAAATTAACCAAATTACTTTAAACAATAACATATTTACGTTACATAACAATTTGTATATTAATTTCTAGTATTTCAATATCTAAAGACATATTGTACCTAACTATGTACATATACAAGTATCAAATAACAATTACCTTCACTGCTGGAGGTCCCAGAATATTTGGTTACCTGTGTGGATGCCTGATTTGAAATGAATGTATCTTATGTACTAAGGTTTGTGGCCGACGCTGTCCGGATAAATAAAAGAACAAACTTGTAAACTTTTACAGGTTGATTTGATATATTGCTTTATGGTTGCGCCCCCTTTGACATCTCTCATTTTACGTCACACAATAATTTGTAACAGAAAAAATATTTTATAAAATTAATATGTAGGTTTAATATCTAGCGATAACCTACCTATAATAATTAGAATTATTGCAAGTATTCCTCACATTTCTAGTTAACTTGAAGAATAGTGAATACAATTAAGGCTCCCGACCCAACTATGACGTCACGGTTATTTCCCACGGCATTAAGGTTGAAAATCGCATGATAAAATGGTAAAATTAGCGTTTTTTTCCATTTTCTGGGGTTAATTTAGCTGTAATTAAAGAAATTTTACGTTTATTCCCAAGATAGAGGTTCAATGTATCTACTCAATTTTTTCCCATGGCAAATTTAGTAACGGTTGTCGAGATATAAGGTCTCCCGTTTTTAGAATTTTTTTCAAATGTTGATATGCCTACTCTTAACTCACCCTAGTTAGCATCAGATTTTAACACAAACTCACAAGTATATTATATGCATAAAATCACATACCTACTAAATGAAACATTAATTGATATTGTGATTCGGATCGCCTGGACCTGATAGTCAAGAAAACAGATCGGTTCGAATCTGCCCCGGTCTACTCCGCTATCATGACACAAGCGTTTCTAGTACGAAGTGTCACATTATATTCTATCCTATTATCCTCACACGCCTGAAAGGGTAGGTAAAGTAAGGAACGAATGTAAATTGAATCTCTATGAAAAGCACAGATACTAAACTAACTACATAATAGTATACATATGTATTCGCAATCATTGGGAGGACCTATTTGAATTTGTCTGTGGCATTGACTTTACCGTATTTTAGAATTTTGTAGCATACAAACAAACACTCCAACAAAATAACATTATTAATATTAGGTAATTGTTTTATCAAACAATACATTATTTACCATACATAATTAAACTCTGATGATATAAAATAACAAACCAATATTTATAATTACCTATTGACAATAAACAAATTAAAAAATTACGAAACATTGCCTACAGCAAAACATAAGTAGGTAGTAGCCTAATATACCTAATTTATATGATGATGGGCAGGTTAGCCTAAGGCGGTATCAAAGTATAATTGGCAGGAGGTCCTACATACCTACATAAAATTTTATTTAAATAATATGTTAATAGAAAATGATACATTACTGAATAAATAATGTGTAATTTTTCTGCAAATACTTTTTTATTTCATCTCCGTCGATCCTCGATTCAGAGTTTTGGCACAACACCGAATCTACTAGGTAAGACAGCGGTGGGTATGCCTCTTCTAACACAATTCCAACACACCTGCTGAAGTACGGGTACACTCTGACGTGTATGAGTTGAAAATGTAAATAAAACCTCACTGTACAGTGAATCACCGTCTAATACAAGATGTCCCAAAAAGAAAGACCAAGCGGAAGCCCAGAGATAGAGCACCTCTCACAGAAGAACAATACAAATTTAAACCGCTCGTTCTCAGCTGTTTTTTAAAGTATAAAGTAATATTTACAATAGACGAAGAATTTTATGAACTTTTATTCATAGAAAAACAAAATTTTCCTAGAATGCTTCCTTTAGGAGTTAGGTATTGGTCGAGAACTGAAAAAAAAATAGATTTTAGGACACGCTGTACCTGCACAAGCTGAAAATTGGTGCAAACTTCAAAATACCTACTAAGCACGTTAATGAAAGATTGAAACAGTTTCCAGCTTTCCGAAAATTATTTACGCTACAAATCGTGATTTTCTTGGGCTAAATCAATTAGCGACGTTAATTGCAATGAAATTAATTTACTTGTGGGTCAAAAAATCAAGACAAATTTAATAGGCGTAGATTGCCAAGGTGTAAGACACCTTGCAGGGAACAGAACTGCGTGGCGACATCAGATTGTTCAGCAACGGGTGTTCGGGGATTGCGACCTTTAGCAATGAGGACTACAACCAAAGAGAGACAGAGAGATTGCCAAGTTTCTATGCTACTAAAACAAGTAGATAGTAAAATTATACCTAAGGTGCGGCTAATACAAATGCCCTTACCTGGTTCAGATACAGTTATTCTGGTTATTCAGTCACACGTACGTGCAATCTGCATTCAAACATACTAAACAGTAAACAGTCACCGATATCAATATGAACACGAGTGTATTGACAATGACTTTATTGTATTCAAATGCATAATAATATTTGAAGCAACATACGTACACTTCCTTATGCATACGCATAGGGAAGCATATTACTGGTATTACTTACTCGTACTTATTCTCAAAAAGAGGATGTTTCATTGCATCATATATTTTTATTCATTTGGCCTTACAGTTGTGCAGTTGTATCACTGGAACCCGGGTGCTTTGCCTAAAGAGAAAGAGAGACCTTAGAGCAACTCCACAAAACTATAGATATCTACCTCCTATCAGATATACCTCCGTCCTCCAGTACCTACAAGCTCTAAATTCAGCCAAATAAATAGAGGACTTCACATTATGGTGATAAAGAAAAAATGTAAGATGCCCTTGGGGCGATTTTATCGCTAAACGGCGCCCAAAATAGTTAAATTATCATTATTAATATAATACCTATGAAACAAAATTTTGAAAGAAATGTATCAAAAAAATGTACGAAATGTACCGCGTTCGACCAAATATTTTAGACTTCTGTGAAGTTATAACGATTACCTAATAGAAAGTTTTTACTTGTTCTCGTAAAATGTATCTTACAGAAATTTTGTTTTCTTTTTAATTAAAATCTTATATTATGTGTAAAAATCTTATATAATTATTATGTGTACAACCAGAAGAAAACTAAATAATTAATAGCCGCCTAGAGATCCATACATATATAGGTAATCTAATCATGGCAGTGGACCGGGATCAGGACTGTGGAGGAGCTGTTTCGCACTGCCCAGGACAGAGAGGCATTCTCCCAAGTGGTCGTCAACGTCGGGGGGACCCGACAGGACACATAGAGAAGAGAGAAGAATCATGTTATAATACAACGGTATTCACTAAAAATATATACTTTCGAAAATTCTCTATAAAATCATATGTGACATTTATGGAAACCGGAGAATAAGAACCTTTGGAAAAATCCCCTTAATGGTCCGAGGGGAATATTCCATATTACATACATATATCATTATACCATCGTTCTGCGTTCTACCTTCTATTACTGAACATTGAGCAGAGTGAACATACGTCCCGTATGAAACTGATCCTTTACTATTGCTATCACATGATTTTATTTTATACAGATAGGACAGATAATAGAAAAGTATACCATTAAAGCAATGTCGGCTTACATACAAAAAAATAATGATATTTTTTTCTTTCTATGTTCCTTTTTAGTATGTAGAATTGAATATTCAATAGGAACCTCTACATATAATATAGAACTTGGAAAATAAATCTATTACCATAACTAGTTCGTTCTTTATTGTTCCTTATGGGAATACAGGGAAGTCGTGAGATTTATTATCATTTAGATATTTATTTATTTATTTATTAACAGTTTATACGGTCATAGGCCTTTAGATAAAATAAATTAGAAATACAGTAGAACTGATAAATACAAATTAATACAAGCAAACATGATCAAACCCAATACAAACAACAATAGTAAGAAAGAAAAACGAAAACAAAATCACATGGGTATAAATCGAAGTAACATATCATATGAATGTAATACATTTTTTTTTCACGCAAAGTAAAGGCACAGTATCGTAAGCGGAAACTAAATGCTTGAGTCGTAAAGTGCAAAATACATCATCCGCATTGCAACTCAAACCCGGCACCTACCAATAAGAAGTCCGCGCTCCAAACAACTGCACCAACCATGTAATAATTTATACAGAATACATCGCATCAACTTGTAGTATAAAATAATACCTATTATGTCATCAACACAAGTATTCTAAGGCTCTCCACACACGTCCGGAAGTTCAGTTAACTGAATCGACCGTTTGCAAAAAAGCTCCGACCAAAATCTCTTTCTGAATTCAAAATCAGGGTAACACTGAATTCAGAGAGAGGTTTTGGTCGGAGATTTTTTGGAAACGCTCGATTCAGTGAACTGAACTTCGGGACGTGTGTGGAGAGCTAAACTCGATACATCATACATTGAAGAAATAAAAATTTACCTCTATGATGTCTAATGCGATGATGTCCAGGGGAAGTCCCACAGCAGGGTTGCTCCAAGTAAGCGCTCCACCCCTCACCTCTGGCTCTGGACAGGGCTGCAACCAGCACCACCAACAATAGCACCCTCGTAGCAGTAGACATGGTGAACAAATGTCACACAAAACACTATTCAAACTGAGAACATCACTTTGGCGGGATTACTATCCTAATAAACAGTATAATGTCACACAAGTAACGCCATTCTAATAAGTATTAAAAGTTATGATATTTTTTTACACGTGGGAAAAATTTTACTGATTTTTTCTAAATATTTTTTTACCAAGAAGAGCACAGAAACAAGACAATACAAGATAATGTTCAATGTTTCGATACAAATTGTCAATTGTTTTTCTGAACGTCAAAAATTATAAAAATGTAGCTGTCTGAATAAATTTGTTTTTTCTCTTACGTTCTATTTTCAAAGTTTTATATAGTGATAGTTTTCATAATAATGTTACTACAAAAAAGTAACTTTGGAATAGACAACTTAAAGGTACCTAATCTAATTTGAATATTTGAAAAGTTTTCGAACCACTCACCTTATTTGGAAAGTCGCTTATAAAAAGCCGGCGTATACTTATTAGGTAGTGTACATAATATATTAAATATATTTGTATACGTAAATATTAAAAAATGTCTCTCAAGGAATACCTACGCAATCCCGTTATAAACAGTTATTTTAGACAATATTGCATATTTTAATTAAAATTTGACACCTATGTAATTAACAACGTTAACATTAACATAACTTAACTTAACATAACTTAACATCAATAAAGTATTTGGAATTAAAACCAAAGGAACGCACTGCAAAAGTTTTTTTTTTGTTACTGTTTTTTTTTTAATATTTTAAACTAGTTTTGTTCTTCACAATTCGATGATTGTTTTGTTGTTATTGTCTGCGAGCAAGTGCACTGAACTGTCAAAATTTGTATTGGGTAAGTATGTTTACAAAACAAGATAACACGTCATATTTTAATGTCCACGTGATTAACCTTATCTAATATTCTTATATACTAATTTAATCATATCATTATTTACTGAGAAAATTATTCATTTTGTCAACAGTACATAAACGTAGTATTATTATATGCTAAATTCACACGAGAAATAACGCACTAAACAAAATGAATTAATGTTTTCTGTCAATTAAATAACACAAAATGATAATAATATGACGGAAATATTTATAACAATGATAAAATTCAAATCTAACAAGTTTTGTTTACGTTGAAAAGTTCACTGTGTTTTTGTATTCGAGATCGCAATAAAGTCAGCTGTTTGGTAAAGAAACCCGCAGCATAACCTCTCAACGCAACATGAAAAACCAGACTGAGGCCTGAGCTGAGAGTGAAGAACAGAAGAGGATAAATTTCAGGTACTAAATTTTACTCCAGTCTGTATAGATCAAACACGCCGAATAGAATTCCATGTGGAATATACCTAACAATGTGAAGACTCCCTTCAAAAGGTCAATAGTAAATGTATGATGACTAAAAGTGTATTAACTCAATTTCTTTTTCATTTTAATGTAGTGCGCAATTGAGGAAGCGAGCTTTACCCCGATTAGGAATTGTTTCACATGTTTAACGCGAGTGAGAGAGAAGTAACGATATCGGTTATTCTGTTCTGCGCCCATCACTAGCGTAGAGGATGAAAAGTTTAGAAAGTTTGTATGGAGTGCATAGGAGGTTTGTCTCTAAAGTTTGAAACTTTTCCAAAAGTTTGCGCCTGCGTTTATCTGCCGAGAGCTGCAATGCAATGATGCATTATCATTTATCAGTTATGAAGGTAGCTGCCTGATCTACATTCATCTCAACATAGTAATTTGCAATTACATATTCGGAAGCACACTTCATACCTAGCAACTAGCATCTTAGTTGCTCTCTAAATAGAGACAATCAAAATTAATGGTGAAAGAGATTGCTGATCGCTATAAAACTTGTAAGTTTAGTATTAAATTGAGGTGGTCGGTAGCCTGGTTGGTAATGCGCTCGACTGTTAATCCAGTCGGCGCGGGTTCAATCCCCGACTTACTCCACTTCACAACACAAGCTTTTCAAGCTTACTGTGAAGTGCACAAATATGTATTTGGGTTTATTTCGATAAACCCAGATTCATTATTTTGTAGAATAAAAACAATAAAAAAATAATATTTTTTCACCTTGTAAGGAACGCTCCAAAATTATTCGGACAAATTCCTGGTTAAGCAGATAAGTCTCGTACACAACAAACAATGCTTTGTTCAATTAATAAAATTTCCTATACTCATAATAGCATGTCAATCATTAGGCACTTAGGTATAGAAAAATGTGATAGAGTTGGTTAAGATCCACTTTTATACTTGTACCTACATACTATCGTACATGTCTGATTGTCTACTATGTAGTAAGGTATACCTATTACCTATTCACCTGCGATAGTATCAAATGGGTCCTATTGAAGCATAAGAAGTCATGTCAATAAAGAGGAAACATGACATTGATTGGGGTATCGTTGGAAACATAATTTAGATATTAGAATTATTATTATTGTTTGTTTAAGTGCCCGACGTAGCCCAGGTACATACCTACCTACGTCTACAAAAAACGTTTCAATTAATAAAATGTCTGCTCGCATATTATAATTATTTACAGGGGCGTTGTGACTAGAATGAAAGTTAATGAATTTAGGTGGTTTTGTCGTGTTGAGAGAATTAATTATGACAGGATGACAAAAAACTAAAAAGATGGAAAAGGTGTTAGGAAGCGTTCCCGTCAGAGACTGATTTGGACCACTCATACGGACCATGGTTCTCCATGAGGGACGCGTTTTGAGTACAGTGTGTATGACGGAAGCAAGGAGTGTTTGTGTATTGTGCAAGAATAGGGTAGTCCGGCGTTCTGTCCTCCCTGCCTACCCACAAGGGACGCGGCGAGACAGGATAGGTAAGTAGACAGAAAAATACTATTAAGCAATTAAAAAAATAGATCTACCGTGGGCTCCAACGCCTCCAACTAACTGAACTACGAGATGTAAGTTAGGTGCCCGTATAGTATTATTAGTATCACAGCATTATAACATTGTGGAAACATTCATATACTTAGTAGATACATAATAAGGTCACTGGCAGTTGTAAAATATAACAATATCTATATATAGTATCTTGGGCTTTGCTGATAATTGTTTACAAAGCGGACTTTAATATTTCTGGAAATTGTTCCTTAGGGCGGTCCATAAAATCAAAATGATCTCTGATTGAAAAACTTCGTAAACTCACATTTGGCGGGAGTATCGATCGTAGTGGCCATGTTCAATTGCCTGTAACTCGGCTGCGAGTGACGCATCCGTTTCGAAAATGGCAAAAGTTATGGTGGAAGAGTTGCGCAATCTCGTGATGTGCAGATCTTGCTCATTTGTATTTCGTTTAGCACTAACGGAACTTGATAAAAAAACAGCCCTCGTAATATTATTATGTACCTATTTGTATTTAGATATTCAAGCCACGATGATCTAAGGTAAGCCATTGCTATAACTTCCTCGCTCATTTAGTATTTACATAACAAAGTACCTACTGCCTAACAGTAATTAACTAAATATTTAGATCAATTTACAAGACATGCGGTGTTGTGGTTAACTCGTGTACCTAAAGTAAATAGATGTAAATAAAAGCAATTGTAACATTCTGTGTGGGAACTGGGAACACAGGAAGGCCACCAGACTAACGAGACACACACTAGTTTTGTGCATATAATTTTTAACGTTATTTTTTCCTTGTATATATGAATAACCTATATATGAATTTAGAACAAAAAAAAATTGCGTTTTTCCGTTTAGGACTTCGCCCCACGCCCTCCACGGGGGACACTGGTAGTTATTTACTGGTTAAACACATTTAGTCATAGACAATAAACATTAAATAAATAAATAAAAACTTTATTACGCATAACTTTACACACAAAGGGCGGATTTATCACCTGTTGGCGATTTCTGCTAATCAACCCATCTATGATAAGTTTACCATGGATTGAGTATGAGAATTTGCTTCAAATGGATTTTATTTATTTTTGCGTCTTGTCCTCCAGGAAGGACAGTGGTAGTGAGAGGGATACACAAAAATTAAATGACTTTGCAAATGAAGGCGAATTCATACAACACCAATAGGATATTAACTTTTTACAACATTCTGAATATATTACTACAAACTTGAACACAATGGAAGTTTTCAATCAGTGATACCTATAAAAAAACATGTTCGTTATACCCGAATTTCTCTAGCACGTATTGTCAATGTAGAATGACGTAGATTCACGCACCTACAATATACGTATAGCAGATAACATACGAGTAATTGTAGTTAAATATTATGTTAATTTGTTATTCCTTAGACATCTCCATGCCCACATCATTAACATAGTCATTATCTAGTATCTACCTGTCTGTAGAGCCTATACCAAATAAGTCATTTACATTTATTTAATCACAATACAGATACTAAAACATACCTAATAGTATTATGTATTTGTGTTTTGTAGCCACATCTATTAGACTAGTATATTCATATGAGTTCATTCATCGTATTGTATCTACTTTATGTCATGTAAACTCTGGGTACTAAAGTAATGCTCAATGAAAATGTATATATAGCTGCAAAAATTTATAATGTTCAATTCAGCCTTATTTTATGAGAATATGAACACATTAATAACATCAAACCCACTATAGAGAAGGAGTTATAATTAGAAGTACCTATCGGTATAGCGAAAGCCTTTCAAACCTTTCTATATTTTTGTTAGGCGTTCTTTGACTTACTATACCTTAAGGTTAACTGGAATAAATCGCAGTTCTGCGATAAGTTCGCCCTAGTGAACAGCGATTTATAATCTGTACTATGTCCATTTTTTATATTTATATGTATTTGTTGTTCACTTAAAGATTAAATACCTACCTACGTAGTTGCTGTTAGATAACGCGTATGTACAACATATCCTTATAGTGTTAACAAATATATGACTTTAATTTGATCTGAATAATTGATGGAACTTATTCAGGGACTCTTATATTTTTTTAGGTAATTATTTTAATTTTCTGACATATTTTATATTAAGTACTTATTATATTTTCCCAGAGATAAATAGTGGACTCTTACATTTTTTAATTATTTTAATTTGCTGACATATTGTTTTATTTCCTGTATTAATATTTTTTTTATCTGACTTCTCTTAATATTTTTGTTGCCATTATTTAATTTTTATATATTTGTTGTTAATATTGACCGATTAAACTAATTGTGTGCTGTAATTGTAACTCTTCATGTAACGTATAATTTCCATTGTGATTGATTTTTAAATTATGTCTGTATGTGTACCTTTGAATAAAAAAATAAATAAATAAATTGTTAAACGTTAACATGGATCCTGTTTGAAAATTATTAAATTGTAGGTACCTACTATTAAAATTCTACAAACTGGAATCAGATCTTCAAATGTTGGTTATTGGTATATAAGCTATTATCTCATAATATCTATAATTTGATTTTTTGCTGATCAGAGCCCCCTAGGTATACACTCTGAGCTGCATGACATTGATTGTTTTGCTCATATGTCACATTTGAATAGTACCTACATTTAATTTTCATTTGATAATGTTGTTTATATATTCAATATTTTTAATGCGTTACTGTCGAGTCCAAGTATCCGGATGGATCTAAATCACAATACATCGCCAATCAAAGTAACACCTTACTTTAAGGGCTTGGCACCAAGAATGACGTCACAGACATTTCCCTCGGCATTAAGGTTCAAAATTGCGTGAACAAACGTACGATAGAAAGGTAAAAATAGCGTTTTCCCATTTTTTGAGGTTAATTTTGGGTCTATCAAAAAACTTTTACGGTTATTCCCTAGATTTTAATGCATATTATTAGTACAAAAAAATTTTTACTCCGCGACTTTCGGGAAACGAGTTACCGTCTTTCGGAAAAAAGATCAGAGGTGTTTTTAATTATTTTTTTTGAGAAATCTATGCGAGATATGAAAAATCTTTTACGGTCATTCCCTAGATAAAGGTTCAATGCATCTACCCTTATTTGTTCCAAAGCATATTTAGTAACGGTTGTCGAGATATAGGGTCTCCCGTTTTTAGAAATTTTTGAAATGTCGGTATGTATACTCTTAATCGATCAATTTATTTAAGCTCCCCGACATTAATTAATCATAAAATTATAATGTGTTCCTCATACATTAGTTATTGGTAATATTCCTATCCTATTAGAAATCGGCAGTCAATATTGACATTAGCTCCAACACAGAGTACGAGTAGATATATTATCAAACAAGTAAAATGTATCGGTATTGATATAAAGTTACTCGTAGTTTTACTAAGCACGTTTTAAATACAAAAGTCAGTATAGTTCCGCTTAACCAACATTAAAAACAAGTAAATAAATAATTACAGAACTTTTTGAATTAAATTAAATAAATAATACAGAACGAAACGATACGGCAAAGAACAGGGGTAATAGATATTGCCCAGCGTATCGCATCTCTCAAATGGCGATGGGCAGGCCACATGGCTAGAGACCCAGACGATAAGTGGTCGAAGAGGGTCTTAACCTGGAAACCCAGAATTACTACCAGGGGTGTAGGAAGACCACCACTGCGATGGAGAGACGACCTGGTAAAATACGTGGGTACCAACTGGATCCAAAGAGCCCAGGATAGAGCGGCGTGGAAGCAAATGGAGGAGGCCTTCGTCCAGGAGTGGATGGGAATAGGCTGACGAAGAAGAAGAAATAAATAATTCTCCCACTCATTAGCTGATCCAGGGGGGGGGGGGGGGGGCTAGAGGTCTGAAGCCCCTTCCCAAACCATGAGTGACAATACCTTCCATACAACTAGTTTCCGAATATCGTTTTCTCATCACGTCATGAATTTTCTAAAACTACTATATGGTAAAAAAAAATCGTCTGCGGCGCTATTTTTGTATACTTTTTTTATTTACAAAAAATAAATCAAACGATTGGTGTTGGTATCATGACTATTATGACCCTCTTCCCTCAGTCTCAAAAAATGTCGCCTGCAGCGCTACCACACGGTCATATTTGCATCTGACGACCTTCAGCACCCCCTAAAATTGAATCCTGGATCCGCCCCTGCTACCACTTACACTAAACTATCCGTTTATTTCCCTGTTTATTTTTCTTTTGATGTAGACATTTTGAAATGTATGTATGTTAGTTTACAAATTATAGTTTTATGAAACTTTACTGTTTTTGCTTTTATTTAACATCGCTCATATTCACGTCAGCTGCCTGGACTATTAAAATGAATTTCAAAATTGAAATGAGTTCTAGAGAATACTAGAATTCAAAATTGAGTTCTAGTGTAAATACTAGAACTCTTATATCTTCCACAGCCTTCACCATATGCGTCAGGTGTGCGGGTGTAACTAGTGCACATACAGTCTGCACTACCTTATCAAAAGATATACAACAGATGCTTGTGCATTCCCGCAGGAATTCGGAATGTTGGATAGTTTGTTTCTAATAACACTATTAGTCTTAGGAATATTAAAAAATCAAATAGGCAAAAAGTTATGTAAATTTAACCTTCACATCCACCTTCATCGTTCCTCCATCACAAATATAGAGTCAACAGTTTCACTTTTCACTATACATCCATTGACATCACTATGAACTTGTAATCTAACTGACCAACTTCGCCCATCATTTTCTTCGTGGAAATACATGGAAGTAATTCATATCACCTCTTCTCACTTGAATCTCAACGTGACATATAAATTCATATCCAATGTTTCACAATACAAATTGTATATTGAATATCTACATAGTTAAACAATTACTTATTGGTACAACAGCATTGTTTACAAAATGAACGATGTTCATAATTTAAAACAAGTCTCTTTGTATATAGAAACATAATATTAAATGGATTCTTGGAAAGAAATGTCATCAAACGCCGATGCTACGAAATCCATATAATCATGCCCAGTGGCGGATTACCCATTAGGCAAAGTAGGCACGTGCCTAGGGGCGCGAGGTTACAAAGGGGCGCGCGAACCGCGCGATGAATTTTTTAAACAAAAACAAAAAAATAAAAAAAATTGCTGTGTAAGTAATTATGCACCTACTTACACAATATAAAAGATTATATAATTGTATAGAGATGTATAGTTTCCGAAGCACCCTCCGCCTTCATGATTATTTCTACATCGCATGATTTTATAATTGAAGTTAGTAAGATTTTTCATGAGCAAAAAACTACTAAACTGATTTTAATGAAACTTGGTACATGTAGATTGGTGGAGACACAGATTTACACATTTTATCCCGAAATTCCCACGGGATGGGGCATCACGATGGGTTAAGCCGTGTGGCGCTAGTTATTATAGTATGTACGAGGGCGGATCAATAAATACCCGTGTTTGAAGAAATGTGGCTGTGCTGAGGGAAAATGATATTACCATCGTGTGGAACCGTCCTTCAGACGACACCATACTGCATTAGTTATTATTATCGGACCGATTCGTGTATTAGTTATTTTTTGGCAGCCAGTTTAATGACCCCTGTTGAGTGTTTCTCGAAAAAAATTAAAAATTACAAAATTGATCCTAATTTGGCTCCTCATTTTTGGGTCGAAAAACATGCGATGAAATAAAAGTGAAGTTTGAGGCTGTCTATGGAGTCCGTTCACCATCTACATACAATTTTTTTTTTCAACGTATTTAAAAGGGTCTTGCAACTGTTTTTAATGAGGAGCGGCCAGGTCGCCTGGCAGAAGGGGTTACCGAGGAAATCTTTGAAAAAGTCCACGAGATGATTCTTGCTGATCGCCGAACCAAAGTGTGTGAAGTAGCTGAGGCCATAGGCGTGCCGTACGAAATGGAAATTAATATTTATCAGAACAAGTTAAGTGTGCAAAAGGTGTCGGCCCGATGGCTGCCACAATTGCTCTCTTTGAACAACAAGCGGATACAGGTGTCAAAGTCCAAGCAGTTTCTGGACCTCTTTAAGCGAGATTCGAACGAGTTTTTACGTCAAGCGTCACCGTTATTGAAATCTATTTACATAATTATACGACAGGGACCAAGAAATGGGCAAAAAAAATATTTTTCCGGGTGAATCTCCTTCAAAGGAGGAAAAGACGGTCCGATCGGCCGGAAAGGCCACCACCAAGATTTTTTTGGGATTCGAAGGGAATATCATCAATTCATCACGGTCTTTTTGCAAAAAGGCAGAACGATCATGAGACAGTATTACGGTGAATTATTTGAGCGATTCGATGAGAAACTGAAGGAAAATTGAAGGAGATATGGCCCTAGTTAAGCCTAGTTAGCCTAAGAAAAAAGTGTTTTACCACCACGATAATGCACCAGCACATTCCTTCGGGGCTGTCGCGGCCAAATTGCATGAAATGCGCCGAGACTTGCTGCCGCACTAATCATACTCTTCCGGCCTGGCTTTCTGCGAATAATTTTTAGGTCCCCCATATGAAAACATGGCTCGGGGGGTAAAAATCAGCTCAAAGAAGGAGATTTTTCCCGAGAAAGAGGTCTATTTTAAGGAGTTTGGCAGATCGCGTTTTTGGAGGAGTTAAATAAATGGCAGAGGTGTTGGGATAAGTGAATCGACCTCAAAGAATATGACGTTGAAATAAAGAAAAAATAAATTGGAGAAAACTTTCATCTTCATACCTAACACGGGTACTTAATGATCCGCCCTCGTATAAGTGCTAGTTAAAATTTATAATGTAATACGGACGCTAGAGGGGCGCCGATGAGGTGCTTGCCTAGGGGCGCTCTCAACACTTAATCCGCCTCTGATCATGCCTCATAATAAAATGATCATAAACCTATCCAAATAAGAGTAAAAACACTCCCACATTTTCATAACTCGGATGAAATATTACTTTTTAGTACGTACATCGCTGTTTATATACCCACAAATATGTAGATATAGGTAACTACAGAATACAGATACTACATAACTATGTAGAATTATTTTCAAGAATGACACAGGTTTTAAGCGAATATGGCTAAACTGATACAACATGTATAAAAATTTGATATCCGTATAAAACTGTTAGCTTGTAAATGTGGTAAATTGACAAAAGTGTTGAATCGAAGCAATTTCACTACTGTGTGTATTAGGTAGGTAGTTAGGTAGGTACACCTCTTTCATGTCATTTGTAGCAGTCTGATCTCAAATATAAAAGATACGAGTATATATGTACAATGAAAGAGCGTCTCCCGATCTTCGAAATATTTTGTTATCCACAGATCGAATGGTAAAACTTTTTAGTAGATTTAATGTTAATGTATATCAAAATAGGTAAATACACTTAAAACATACAATATCTGATATCTAACACATGCCAACATTTAATCAATTATATTACACGGTTCACTGGAGTCAGTCATGCATAGAACTGGCAAAAGTATTCCTAGAGAATCATTAAAATTTACTGTGTCTATTTCTGTACCATCAGTCTCATACCAATTACCTTCAATAGTGTGATTTATTAGTAAACGGCGCCATTATGTAGGTATTAAATAATTTGTATATTGAGTTATTCATTTAATTATGTGAAGCTGTAATGATTTTGCATTTGGCTGACATAATATTATTGTGTGTGAAGCCAACGACCTCTACAATTAGGTACAATACCAACCTATTTACGAGTACGTATGAATATGTAGAATCATTTACATTAATTCATTCGCATAATAGATAATGGCTCACATTCATTTATGTTTTCTAACTGTAGATTCCTGTATAAACAGACATGAATTGACTACACGGATGGTTAGTTGGTAGACCGATAGTAATATACAGTCTCCTGAATATTATGTATCAGGGGTCTCTTGCTTTAAGGAAAATAGACACCCAAAATAAGGCCAAAAGGTAGTTGATACGAGTATATACTTACCTACCTACCGTTTTAATGAATCCGGGATATCAAAAAGCCACAGTGCTTATGTAGTATTCCTCTACAACAGTAAAGAGTTAAAGATGAACATTCTCGGGCTCACGACCAACCACGACTTGCTTAACTTTTCACTTTACCCTCGAAAAATTATGAAATTCGAAAAAATGATCATCTTGACCGGGAATCGAAACATATTTACAGTTAATCTCGGCCGGGAATGGAATCATGTTTTTTTAACTGTAGGTATAGAAAATAGGATGGCTCTCTGTTAAACTTGACAGTCAAAATCGATTCCATTTAAGTTACCAACCTCCCCAATCTAGTGGAGGATGTTTGAAAGAAGAAAACCCTGAGTATTTAAGTATTTATACAACAATTGTTATAAAAATGTATCTATGTTCTACCAAATGTTATAAAAAATCTATGTATCTCTATCTATGTTAAATGATGTTGTAGGTTTTCGCAGCATGGCATATATAATCTTCCTTCCAGGTCATTCGGGTGTTGGCTGCGTGTCTGTTGAATTTCTCTAGCTTTCGGCAGCTATACTGCTGCCATCTTCAGGATGAAGATCACCCGAATAACCTGGAAGGAA
The DNA here is from genome assembly GCA_963576895.1 of Ceraclea dissimilis. Classification (NCBI taxonomy): domain Eukaryota; kingdom Metazoa; phylum Arthropoda; class Insecta; order Trichoptera; family Leptoceridae; genus Ceraclea; species Ceraclea dissimilis. The sequence continues at coordinate 18,412,859 of OY756360.1, forward strand.
GAATCTATCTATTTTCTTGTAGTGTTTACTGTTTAGTATACCTATTTAAAACTTAACCTAGTAATAGTTTGAGCCATACGGTATACTTATACTTACATAGTTGCATCCCGTAGTATTTTTAGATCTGGAATTCGTTGCTTGTATTAAATTTCTTGACAGGTTCGTAATAACATTAGGGTATATTATATGAGCATTACTATCACATAAAACAAATCATACCCATTCGCAATCGTAAACATTTTATAGAGTCTCAGTATACGATGTAGTAATATGTACATTGTACATAACCTACTTACTTCAATGTATTGGTAAGGGTATCAGTTAGTGAGAAGTCTCAGTTAGGCTCAGAAGCTTTAGAATATATACTATTTAACGGGTATTTTCTCGAATATAAAGACCATCGACTCAAGATGATAGAAAATGTCTTCCTATGGAAGTTTTATAAACAAGAAAAAATATAGGACCTTATTTGGCATACGAAATGTCTCTCTCTCTCTCTCTCTCTCTCTCTCTCTCTCGATGATAGAGGACCTCAATACCTATCGATTTAACCCCCACGTATATTCAGCGATTTTTCGTAGTTTTCGAGTTGTGTTTTTTATTCGTATCTTTTCACAGAGACTCAAATTATTAAGATACATACTAGATATGTTTCTATAAAAAAGATAAATAATATACATTGCAGATTCAAAAACAATAATGGGTTTATCTGATACTATCGCGCCATAAAAAAAATTTTTGAGGGCGATTAAAAAAAATAATCACATTAAAAATTTGTCTAAAACTTTTTTCAATAACTTACCTACTTCAAAAACTATTTATCCTATAAATTTGGTTGAACTATCTTTACAGCATCTTACTCAAAAATTATCCTGAAGTACAAAAGGACGCTAATTAAAGTGGAAATATTTTGATTAATTTCAATACAAAATGTATGGGGAGTAAATTTCGTAAAAAATTTCTATACACATACTAATTTTATATTCATATTTTTTAATCTTGTAGTCGTAATGGAATGCGAATTTTCATTAATTGTTTAGCGTCAGCCGAGAATATACTCGTATTATTTTTATGTCGACAACGTTGACGTGTTGAATAAGATCAACTCTTGAAAATTAGCTATTAACTGAAAAACGACACAGCTCTAGTATAAGGTAAAATAAATGTAGGTATACCTACTCTACCATAGAAGTCTATGTTTACTTAGGTACCTACTTATATAACTTTGTCTCATTGATATTGTACATACAATATACAAGATAAAGCATAATATAATATAGCTCCACCTGATAGAGTTCGAATACCTTAATGCCCATTGCCCAACGTCAATCGCTGTGGTCCTCCTAATGATAGGCGGCAGTATATTATTAAACACACACAATATAATATGAGTACAATACTACATTATATTCCTCTTCATACATTGTAAATAGATAAATTAGTTGGTTGAGTAGGCGGCCATACTATGTATCATGTGTTTATAATATGTGTTGCCTATGGGTATGTCTACTTGATATAAGAGTTACCGCACACTGGACTAGATGAGAAATTGTTTTTGTAAGATCATTTTTGGGATACTGTACCTAGATTCCAATTTGTTTTAAATGTGAATTGCGCAGTTACAATGATCTATCAACATTCACACAATGTAGAATTATGTGAACTCCCTTGGGAAGAATGAGAGATAGACGATTGGTAAGCGTCGGCTTCTAAGATACGTACATTTCTTGTTGTTTTGTGAGCGACACTGAGAGAAGTCTGAGAGTCAAAGCTCTCAACTCTATTTCCCATCCGCTGTGGCTAATATCACGGAATTTCTCAGAATATGGGGTAACCAGTGACAAGTATTTGATCGCGAATTACATCATCACTGTATGCCCGACACATGCGAGTAATCTATATGCTTATAATATGCTTCGATAGCTATACCTTCTCGTACCCTAGATATGTAAGTGTAGTAATTAGTAATTATACTCGTAATCGGTAATACAAGATACTTTGTTTTATACTCTGGTTACTTCAACAATATACTCGTAGATAGATGGATCGTTTTGTCTTAGACTGTTTTGTCGTAGTAGAAACTCGCATCACATTCGATTCGGTGCATTGCTCTCGCGTAGAATGAATCTTTAGTAGTTGGGTAGGTACCATTACCATATTATACTCGGCATACAATATAGTGTAATCACTAATCAGATACCAACAAACTGTACACAAATACCTGTATGAAGTATGTATACTCTATAAGTATGCTTGACTGTGCCTGAACTGATACCATCTTATACAAGGGTAGAACACACAACATCCTATCCCAATACCTATACTATTAATAGGAAGTATCGACATCCCAATACCTCATGTCATTCCTCATGATGTCCCAAGTAGGTAACGGAATAATTTCGGCCTCTGCTCCTGCTGTTTATGTTTGTATAAATCAGGTGCAATCCGGCAATCGAATTATCATCGCACAATTGTAGACATCCTCATTGCCAACCCCCTCCTCGCCCCTACACGATTGAGGTTTTGCTCCTAATACGGGTCACTAACATCCAGGGTCCAGGATCCGACGTAAGGAGATAATAGATTATTGAATATTCTTTATTTATAAGCAGGATTGAACTAACACGACGCTGCAAATAAAAAAAAATCCAACGAAGAAATAGTAATTGATAAAATTTCTCTAGTGAATGTTTGAGGATAACAAGCAGCACCTAAATCTTCACCTGTTTTAATGAAATGAATCCAAATAACAAGACCACCTAGTTCCAGTAACATAATTCATATGGTAATTGATTTGCCTTGTTTGGTTTTAAGTGCCCTTAGAAATCTCATCGGTTTTACGCAGCCAATGTCTTTTTCTTACCTTTTGGTTATACCGACATTTTAGTTATTCTCAATACGAGAGTTTTAAAATGTAATACTATACTAATGATAGGTTTACAATGATGTAATAAAAGAGCTAAGTAATTAATACTGAACTAATATGCCAATCGGTTCTATCACAATGTACTTATTACCAAATTGCATAACGCATTTTACACCGCTGTGGAACAATAAAGCAACAAGAATTGGTCTAAGTAAACTTTGCCCAATTAGTCATCGCGGGTTCGAACCTTTATGACGACAAATCCTATGACCCTTATGACCACACAATTCATGTGAAATGCAGGAAAAAGTTTCTGTGGAGACTTACTAGTAAAATAACTATTAGTTAATATGTATAATGTCTTTATACATGTAGTTCTCTAATGTTTAAAATGCCCTGTAAAAAAATCCTCATTACTTTCAATTATCCGAAATGAACATTAATGGTCAATATTCTTGTTTATAAACAAGTTACTAGTTAATTTGTTTTGTCGTAAATCTTATATGTAAATTAGTTTTCAATGCATCATAAATACTCAAATCAATAATAATTTATTCAACGTAATTTGAAATATTGGTTGAGAAATAATATTAGAAAGCGTCGACAGTATCATAATATGATGGACCACAATTCCATAAAATATTCAAACTCTTTCAGAAAAACAGAAAGTAGATAATGTTAAAGACTATTATTATCTACCTACCATTTTGAGCGGGAGATGTAAAACATCGGATTTCGAAATAGAAAACGTAAGTATCTACTCGTAATGAGTGTTTGAAAGAATTTTAGGACAAAGTTACAAATGTAGCTCATAAAACGGTCTCACTAAAATGGAATTATGCTGGACATAATTATTAGGAAAACAGACGACTGGTGGAACCACAAGAGCCTTGGAGTGGCGACCGTCAATTGGTCACAGAAACCCAGGTAGACCAAGGTCTATATGTCTGAATACCCGTTGCATAGATTGACAAGACAGGGAGATATGGAAGTCGGGAAAGGATGCCTAAATCCAACACGGGACTGACGATTAGGCACGATGCCTCCGATCTCTTTTGTAACATCAACTTCCTGTCTACCTACAGGTATATCTCACTTAAAAAAAAATATATTCCAATCAGTCAGTGCAACTGCAAACATGGGAGAGCCTCGCGGATCGCACCCCCTTGGACGATGACGCGGGAGGCGTATTTACGTTTCCTAGTTCAATAGGAGGCAGTACTGCCTCGAAACCAATACGGGTTTGTAACGCTAAAACCCTTTCCAAATCCGTATTCAATTCGAGGCAAGCGTCCCCCAGTCGCGCTCGGGTTTGTTACGCTAAAACCCTTTCCAAATCCGTATTCAATACGAGGCAAGAGTCCTCCACTCGTAGCAATGGTATTTTTTATGCATGTTTTTTTTTAAGATTATGTATCTAAATAACGTACGAGTATTATTTTTATATACATATTAAAACCATTAAGTGATGATATGTTTACAACATTAAGTCATAATAATGAGATATTTAAAATTATTGAATTTCCACTATGGCCGATTTCGGAGGCAAAAGTTTTTTTTAGGATTCACAAAATAGTAACAAAAAACGTTAATATTATGTGCTAGAAGAATCTCGTAGTATTTAAATGAGTGGATTTTTTATATACCATTTTGAAAAAAAAATAGTTGAAACATCACTTCAAATGGGGAAAAGCACTAGGCGACATGCCAAAAATGAGTGTCTTTTCAGCTTTACACTGTTATTATTTATACTATTAATTATATTTTAAGCGACTAATTATGGATGAATATGCACACAAAAATAATCATTCTACACAATCAAATCATTTTATAAGCAATAATTGAACGAATATGATAATAATTTAATGTTAACTTTAGTAGTAGACATAGCAAAAATCGATATAGATAATAAATTAGGAAATTTCTGAAATAATAATGACATACTTATACAAAGTTAATGTTTTTTGGCAGGAGGCTCATTATCATTAATTAATATTTGAGTGAGATGCAAACGGCGAAGTTTACGCGCGAATTTACGGCTGCGTTCTATGCCTCGAATTGAATACGTATTTGGAAGAACAGTTTGCGTAACAAACCCGAGCGCGACTGGAGGACGCTTGCCTCGAATTGAATACGGATTTGGAAAGGGTTTTAGCGTTACAAACCCGTATTGGTTTCGAGGCAGTACTGCCTCCTATTGAACTAGGAAACGTAAATACGCACGCGGGAGGGATTGTGGCTTTTTGGGAGCGGAGGGGAATCTGATCGAGTGCTGACCGACACGATAAGAAGAAGACTGCAAACATCTTTTACTTCACAATATCTTACTACCTACATATATCACTTTTTCTCAAGAACAACACAGCAATAAATCTAACTATAGTATTATGTACGTATACTTGTACAACATGAAATGTTTCGAATTCATTTCATAAGTCATTCAAAGTGTCCACCAGCGAGGAGAAGTCAAGATATATTGTGTAAAATGGACATTGTTTATAAAGAATGCATGCAGTGGAGTTTGACTCGATTTCTCGAAAAGGAAGATATGTAAAATACTTCAATGAAAACAACTGCTATTTATTAGAACTGATAATTTTCGCTGTGACTTTTATTATGATGTGTTAAGTATAAAAATATTAATATCGAAATACGTAAAATACGAAAACTATTTTTTCTCAATACGTAGTTTGAACAATTCTTTAGAGCATCACACCAACATTCACTTGTTTACAAGCCACTTTTGATGAACAAGATACGGAGACATGTAAACATTTCAAATATAAATCACAACATTTGTTCACTAGGGCGAACTTATCGCAGTGCTGCGGGGTGCAGAATAATACAGGTGCGAACCAAATCAAGTGTTGTGTTTTTCGACCGACGCGACACGTAAAGGTGGAAATGAAAGCCCAATTAATTTATTTTTTCATTTATTATCTTTTTTTTAAGTAAAATGAGATAGGATAGTATTGTAACATATCTATTAAGATTATTTGTTTAAGAGCACACGCCGACAAACTTGTCAGGTTTGGCGTGACTTGATTGTTTTTAATTTGTATATATTTTATGCCTAATAAAAAAAAAAAAAAAATAAAAAAGATTAACTTTTTCCTCTTTAATTATTCTGTTACTTCTGGCGAACCAATTGCTAAAAGAAAATATATAAAAATAAATTTGTAACAGTATGAAATCTTTCTCAATGCCGATGGTAGAATATGACTGCTAAAATCGCTGCTTTGAAATAATTATAGACAATAATTATTATTTGGTAAGTACTGTTCCTGATCTCGACATACCAATGTGACATGTTACTGGAAAATAAATGTTCTGTGAAGAATCTGTACTTCTTTAGTCAGACATGGAGCACATTCCTCAAACACCTCAACCCAGGCGGTGGACAATACAATACAACTTATATTATTATGTCTTCATAAGGAATCTTTAACTGTTTTCAAAGATATTTTTCATTGCACGAATGAATGACTCGAATCATTACATTCTTCAGTGAATTAAATTAGGTACAGCACGTCGGTTCATCTCATTACAGAAAAGAACTCATCCATTCCTTATCGTTCCTCATATCTACTTATATATATGTTTGATATGTGTTTGTCTATAATGTGATTTTTTATTTAATTTTCTTTTTAACAATAAATTGCTTTCGTAATTGCTAAGACAATTTAGTAATCTTTGAGTCTTCGCTGGTATAGTTGTTGATGATGTTATATTTTTTATACTTATTGTAAAACTGTTTGTACATACACGAAAGATTAATTTATTTTTTTTATTCTCTTTCGGCAAGGCACCCGATCGATACACGAAAGATTAATATAATAAAAAATAAAATAAATAAATTCCTGGTGTTTAATATGAAGCTTTACATTCTTCTTTTGTAAAACTGACTGTTTTCACTCATCACGTTTATCGTAAAAACACAACGAAATCACGAGAATGGTTTTAAACCATGAAATTATGTATTTTGTAACTTACGAAGTGGAAAATTTGGAAACCTATTTCAAATACGTGTTTACATGTGACAATGCTCCATCAGCTTAATAAACTTTTTGGAAAGAAGACAGCTTGTTTACCGCGTAATAACAAGTCTGGAACGAAAATCCAAATTATTTATTAACCTATACTTTTCTTTTAATATTCCAGAATTGAGTTTTTCTTGATGTCATAAATAAAACCAAAAAAATTCTCTTATTTCCAGTCGTATATTTCCTAAATGAAACACTTGGACACAATAAATTTAATCACTATTTTTTATGGTTTTCCATCTTTTATCACTTAGCGCCCGGAAGACGTCCAGCATGTCTCACCGGAAAAGGAATGTGAGTTACTTTAATGTTGTAGCACAATCAGCAAAAAATATTTTCATTCAAAATTAATTCTCAATTAAAACATCTACAAAGATGTATAATAAAATAGTATGTAAATCCGTTTAGCAATTAATTAAATATGGCATATTTTTTAATCATTTTTATTAATTAATAGCTATGGAAATACATGTAGGTACTAGTGTTCAGAACCGGGAAATCCCGGTCCCGAAAGAACCGGGAATTCCCGGTTCTTCTGAGGTTACAAATAACCGGGATTTAAAATTTGTGCCCCGGTTCTTTCGGTACTTTCGGGACTAGACTTCAAAACGCAAAATTTTGTTTATATGGCGTGTGCAGACTGCGGGCTCTGAAGACGTGGTGTAATGCGGTTAGCAGGGGAAGGGGTCAGTTGTTTTGTCATAGAAAACTACAAAATTCGGACATCTCAAAAGTAAGTCTTATTTTTTTAGACGTAATCTTTTTGGTAAGAAAGATGTTTATTTATGATTATGATCATATCGGTTAGTTTATATAGTACGGTGGACGCACCAATCCCAAACCAGTTAAGGTAAAAATTCACATTGCAGTACCTAAAAATCATTTTAATTATTCGGTAGCACCACTTTCTACTCCCTTCATAGGCTGGTATCCTAGTACCGAAAGAACCGGGATTTCCCGGTTCCGTTGAAGGCCGGTACCGAAATCCCGGTTCTTTCGGTACTAGAATACCAGCCTATGAAGGGAGTAGAAAGTGGTGTTACCGAATAATTAAAATGATTTTTAGGTACTGCAATGTGAATTTTTGCCTTAACTGGTTTGGGATTGGTGCGTCCACCCTACTATAAAAACTAACCGATATGATCATAATCATAAATAAACACCTCACCAAAAAGATTATGTCTAAAAAAATAAGACTTACTTTTGAGATGTCCGAATTTTGTAGTTTTCGATGACAAAACAACTGGCCCCTTCCCCTGCTAACCGCATCGCACCACGTCTGCAGAGCCCGCAGTCTGCACACGCCATATAAACCAAATTTTACGTTTTGAAGTCGAGTCCCGAAAGTACCGAAAGAACCGGGACACAAATTTTAAATCCCGGTTATTTGTAACCTCAAAAGAACCGGGAATTCCCGGTTCTTTCGGGACCGGGATTTCCCGGTTCTGAACACTAGTAGGTACGTATGAACGATGTGAACTTCTCTGCAGAACAGCGTCCAAGTTTATTGACACCGATATCATTTCAATAGAGTGTAACCCAAACCCAAAACCACATCTAAAAAGTTAAAAAATGTTAATATTTTCATACTTTTATTTATGTTTGTTGGAATTAAAATAAAACACTGTCTAAGTGTTCAATAAAAAGATAGTTTGTTTTACGATCATCATCTGCTTAATATCTTATCGTCTATTTTTATATCTCGGGGCCGTCTGCAATCTCAAAGATATAATATTATCCCACATTAATGTTTTATTAAAATTTCACTGCCAGATAAAAGTAAAATGTGATATTTATTCTCTCATATTTTTATATACTTCTGTAAGTACCTACCTAAACATAGCATTATATTGATTTTAAACTTTAGTTTGCCGTAGAGTTATATGCATATCGAAAAAGCGAGATCTAAAATTCGAGTTACTTAAAGCTTCTTCTTCCTCTTGCATTAGGTCGGGTGACCTGTTTGTTTTGTTTGTGACGGCGGGCTGTCCTGGGATGAAGAGGTCCAACTGTCCTTCCATCTCTTGGGTGGCCTTCCGGGTAATCTTCTTCCAGTGGGGTTTTCCGTTTTGACTATCTTCACAAATCTGGTGTCATCTATTCGGTCGACATGGTCCCTCCAGAAGCGTCTTCTACTTCTCCCCCACCTTACTATATCCTCGACATCGCAGTCAGAGCGTATATAGTCTCATTTCTGATCCTATCTCTGAGTGTTCTGCCCGCGATGGATCGTAGGGTTTTCATTAAGTTAAGGGTTACCAAAAGCAAATAATTTAAAAATCTGATTTTCTCTGTTTACCCTAAAATGGGGCGTAAAGATTGAATGGTTACCTAGATAAATATCCACCTTATACCCACGAGATGTAATTAAATACATAACCAACTATACTGACTCATCAAGTCATCACACTGTTCAATGTTCATCCTATTGTTTTACAATATACATCGATGATATCATACATGGATATTAATATCGCATCATGTAAAGCATCAAGTCAATAAAATATCCAATTGAAACTGGAATATGATACGAGGTTAAGGACTTCAGAGCTGATTCTAAATTGCAATGTTAATATAACTAAGTTTATTCCACAGCGCTGCAAATCAAATATGACTATAATGCATTTCAATTATTAGTTATTACCATCTTGTATTTTACACGCTTTACGAGTACTGTGATCCATTTGCCGTTTCCCTTGCAACATTAAATACTTAACACAAGATTAAGGTTAAGTCGAAGTTTCAGTAGAACAAGATGATAGGAATATTTTCCAACTTGCGAATTAGAATTACCTATCAAAATGATTTGCAGATTATCTATAGAGGTTTCATTAATAAAATAACGGATATTTTTTAAGTCAGTTTTCAGGTCAACGATTTCATTCTTATACAGTTATCAATAAACTGTCATTCTGGCGCATTTCAGATTTAATATTTATCAAGTCCGTGCAATAAAAATGCCTCCATTAATATCTCAAGCTGTCAGGTTCATTCGGATTAATTACAATGACACATGTTACATGTAACACTACATAAGTCATGTGAATATTATTATGTACTCACTACATACGAGTATTAGTCGTAATTTGTAATACGTTGATGTGATGATGATAAGGCGTAACGGTTATCTAGACAGTTTAATATGACCTACATCAATAATTAATTTGATTAAGTTGAACCGTAATACATATTATGTAGTATTACATACACTCAGCAGATTATAACAAGCACCGACCCTTCTAGTGACAGAATTAAGAGGAGTTGAGGAGATTATCGTGCAATGTTTGTTCATGAGCCTCGTATTACATTAAGTTATACGACTAGGTATGTAGGTAGCACTAAGCACATGCATCATACTTGAATTTCCAGAGCCGGTAAATGGGCTTAATTGAAACCTTTATTTTTTTCTTAAGTGTTACGTTTTGTAAGTAAGAACATAATTTTACCTGCAAGTCGGAAAATTTGTGAATGTTTACGTATTTCGGAATTTTTCTGCGCGAGAATTTTACCTACTAACGTAAGGAAAGAAATGCAACAATACATAGGTACTTAATGTACATGAAATTCGACAACACAGCCGTCGCTCTTCGTGGTGTAGTGGATATGATCCCTACTAAGCGAGATGAAGGTCTGGGTTCGAATCCCAGCCGGGGTGAACTGAAATGGCGAATGTTTCTCGAGTGTAAAGTGATCACTTAGGCCAGCCGAGGTCGGTCGTAAACCCGACAATGTTCATCCTTAATTCTTCTATACTGTTGTGGGAATACTTCAAGAAATATTGTGGTTTATATGTAAGTGAAACTTAATATTCAAAAGTTCGATGAAACACATGTTAACATCTGCCGCTGGTTACCCCACATTGTGGTGATGAATGAACGGTTAAACGTAGCAAATATATAATAAATTTTAATTCAGCCAAGACTATTTAAGATACTTGAATCACTCACCTACTATAGGTAGGTACAACTGAATTATTATTGTGTGTTTGTTGTGCCTAATTGTGTATTACAAAGCTTTTGCCTTAGGTTTGGTATAAGAAAACTCATCTCATACTCTCAGAATACAGATAAACCTATGGTACTAGTATAGAATATGAAATCTACGATATAGAGTAGATTTAGGCTGGCCACAAACGTCCCGAAGTTCAGTTCCGGAATCGACCGTTTTGCAAAAAGGTTCCGACCAAAACCTCTTTCTGAATTTAAAATTGGGGTGACGCTGGATTCAGAGAGAGGTTTTGATCGGAACTTTTTGCAAAACGGTCGATTCCGGAACTGAACTTCGGGACGTGTGTGGCCAGGCTTATAGTATAATATATATTCGTATGTAGGATGATATCTCCTTACAAGGCAGTAGGCAGTTAGGCACATACTGTAGTAGGTTAATATAATCATATTGCGTTGAAGGATTCATATTCCCATGTTCGTTTCACGTCTTTCTTTTTTTGAGAAATGTCAAAATAAGGATGCCACGGTACGTTATGGTGTTTCAATAACAAAAGGAATTCTCATAGTACCTACGTACACTTTCATACATGTACTCTCAGATGGTACAAAGATTTCAATAAGATTTAAAGAACACACTACCTATGTATAGTATTATGATTATTATTATATAGAGAAGGGTTGTTGGTGATATACCGACTACCGACCTTTATACGCACAAACGCCCTTTAATAGAATTCTTGTTTTGACATTGGATCTCATCTCAACATTCTACACAAACAATAATATTTTTACTGCGGTACATTAAGCTTTTTAAAGATTCTAAAACATTTAACACGATACACAATACCTAATACACTCAAAGTGTTGTGTTCTGCGTGTATTTCAACGAAACTACTCATTAAAGATTAGTGTTCCAATAACAACTACATGTGACTGCACTCTTTTATCATACTCGTATCTCTGATATTATTGTCACAGGAACAATGTACACGGGAAAAGTTTTCCCTTCTGCTGTGGGTTAAGAAACAGGAACCCTTTTAGGTAACTATATCATCTAATGCAGTATTCTAAAGCTACTCTTCTATATAGATCGTATATCTTCTTCTTCTTCTTTTCATCCCCTTTCCCTCCACAGCTGGATATAGACCTCTTCCTGTCTCTTCCACAATTCTCTGTTTTGGGCGCTCTGCCTCCACCCATATCCCATCGACCCGGTTATCTTATCCTAGTATCCTAGTAGGGTCTCCAGGTCAGTACTCTGGGGGTATCGGTATATAGATCGTATCACCTCACCTATTTTCAAAATAGTTGATCTTGCACTCTTGAGCCTCAGGTCAACTAAGATGCCAAGAGTCACAGGACTTGTAACAGCTGTAGAAAAAAATAAACTGTACATCCCTTAAATATAATAATTAATTATTTGATATATAATAAGTATATTTTTATTCTAGTACCCCGCATGCATAATTGGTCCCTGTAATATCCGTTGCCGTGATATAATCTACATACCTATACCTAATTACAATGTAGATGACATAAAATCATACAAGCCATATACGTACTACTACCTACATAATATGTCTCCCTCTAGTTTTGAGATCAAAGCGTTTTATAGACCTTGTTGTATTTGAAGGTTTGAAATGACAAACGGTCAAGTCTGAACCACATGCCAATGCAAAGGGGAAATCCGATGCAGTCTTTGTGAATTATCCTCTTGTTCTTGTTATGTAATCGATACCCTGGCATCGTCCCACACATTTGTGTTGTACGTCGTTTTGTATTATTTTCCACTAGTCTACCTGCAGCCTGCAGCACACATTATTATACGTATTCAGTATAAAAGTAATCGTACCTCCGTCGTAGATTCACAAATCTGTGTAAGTATTTGTCCGCCATATTATGTTGTTGTGATTACTTACAAAAAATGATAAACGAATCATTATTTTGTTATGAAATGGCTCTGTATTTGTAAAATAAAATCTTAAGATTCTCCAGAGCCACATAATCTAATACGAGTAGATAATGTTTCTGTATACTTAGATATAATGGGACCAGCAACTTGCGGATAGATATTCATACATCTTCTTCCCCTGATCCACGGCTTGGTCGCGTATTCTTATCTTATCCAACTAGAGTTCCTTGTCTCTTGTAGTACCCAGGAACTCTGGTAGTCTCTTCCCACACACCTTTGGTTCCTGCTTTTGCCGGCTATTCCATCGGTTTCCAGAGCTTTTAGTGGAAGCTGTTCCCCTGGCATCTGGAAAGAAATATACAAAAGGTAAATTATTGTGTTGATTATGGTAGCAATGAACAGTAGAAATCAGGAGACTACAATCAGTACAGTAAATATGTATATTATAATATTTATAATATTTGTGTAAGTAGATGTATTCCGTGATTCTTGGAAATCATAGGGAAATTATTTTGTTTGCGAATTAATGTTTTCATTTGAAGTTGTGACATTCCCCTTGTTTATGCAACAGTATCCAGACAATAGCTGTCAGCTAGACAACTAGCAGACAGACTTACATTCAGTTCGTAACAGGTTCATTAATATTATCAAAAGCAGAAAAGAACAGTAACAAATGAAATTAAGGTTGTGATTTATTCCATATATTGTTATACATCTTAACTTTCCTGATCCTGAGGCCTGAATGAATAATTCAATGATGAATCATTAGTCGAACATGAATCCTAATTAATACAAACAGCATGAAGCAACCCAATGAGTGTTCATTCTTTATTTTATCAATTTCCCATTCCAGTGCTCCGTGAAAACTGATAAAACCAAAATAGACAAAACATCTAGCGAAAAATCAGAGTATTTTCCAATTACAGAGTGAAATCATGGAGTGAGAATATCCTAGTATGAAGATCAATGCTGTTTCTGTTCTTAACAAAGAATCCCTACGCTAGATATAGATAGACACACACGGACAGTTAACAGTATGACAAAGAAAAAATACATGGTGGTGAAATAATAAAGGATTGGAAGCCGACATGCGAACATGGGGGTAATTATTACAATAAAGAAGATCCTAACACAAAACATTATTATTTCGGTTGTTGCAAACAAAACTTATAAATAAAGGGGTAAGTTTTTGGCAAACGATTCCACTTGCTTCTCTTTGCATTATTTTATTTTGATGTTTGCCTTCTGTTTTATTCAAAGTAAATCCTTTAAGTATAAAATATCGCGGTATATGTCTTATATCTCTGAAATTAACTATAGTATACTATATAGCATACATATCTATGAATATAGAAATATGTATAATAATAATATATTGTACTTATAATATATTCGGTGGTCAGTATCCGTAAGTTCTCTATCTGACTCTCATACAATACCTCTCTATATTCTCAGTAGGATGCTATGTTCCTCAGTACCTACCCCTTTTAAATGTAGGTTGACTAGGACTAAGTACATGGTAGGTACTAATTTTATAAGTCTCATCCTGAATATAATTCTGTTTCGGAGTTTTAATCAATGTAAAAACTTTTGTGACTGTTTATTATTCGTGAATCATATGTGAAGTATTTGACTGTTACATAAGTGTTTATACTACTACTACTTATTCAATGTACTACTAATATACTACATAAACTCATCAATGATGCTGCAGTCTCAATAATATGTTATTTCTGTTCTCTCTGTCTTCACTTTTGTCTTCTGTCTTGACAAAAGTGACAAACGTTCAAAAGAATACGTAGATATATAAATTATTTTGAGTTAAAACACACATGAAATTTCACGCACAGATGATTTTTTTCATCTCGAATTATTATTATTGCGAAAATGAATTTCGTCAAACCAATTTGTTTGTAATGGAATATACAATATGTGGAATGTACAACCGGTATAGCACACAGTAGCGTAGCGTGGGGGGGGGGGGCGGGCCGCCCCGGGCGGCACTTTTCAAGGGGCGGCATTTTCGGGATTTTTTTTTAAACAATCTAGGCTAGCGTACACAAACTCAAATACTTTCCTGTACACCTTGCACTAGGCTTATTTCACAAATCTGCCGCCCCTAGGCTATCGACAGATTTCAGAATATACAAGGACGGGGGGAGGCATTTTGAAAAAAAAAATGACTGCATCGTAACAAGCAAAATTCCTGCGTCTGTTCTTGTGTTTAAACTTTCATCTGTCTGTCAGTTTTTCGAGAGTAACTGCCGCCCCTAGACTGTCGGCCTAGGGGCGGCAGATTTCAGAATTTGCAAGGACGGGGGCGGCATTTTTCAGAAAAGGCCGCAACTGCAGAGTATTCATAACTCAAAAATTATATTCTTCTCATTAGCGGATTCAGACGGCGGATTAGCCCCCAAAACAAGTGACAGCACTTTATATAAAACTAGTTTCCAAAGAATCACATTATTACTGCATCGTTTTCTCATCATGACATGAATTTTCTAAAACTACTACATTGTTTGGTAAAAAAAAATCGCCTGTGGCGCTAATTAAATCTGTTACGTTGATCCTATCACTTAGCCGATTTCTCTATAAAAAGTTCGCCTGCGGCGCATTATACCAGCCCTGTTATATAATCTAGAATTATATTTTACTTGCGGCCCGTCGCTCATTTATAATTTTAGATGATCCTTCATCCAAAAAGTTTTAGGATCAATATTTAAGCAGTTAGGATTATTATTTCACACATTTTCTAAAAAAATTTCGTCTGCGGCGCAATTCTGGGTTACGTTTATTTTCATAAAATAAATCAAACGACCTTGACTACATGACCCTTTTCACACAGTCTCAAAAAAAGTCGCCTGCGGCGCTGTTCATATTTGTAGTAGCACAAGGTCATATTTGCATGAAAAAAATGAAAAAAAGAAAGAGTTTTTTATGGGGGGGGGCGGCAAATTTGGCCTCCGCCCCGGGCGGCACAAACCCACGCTACGCCACTGATAGCACATGTAGGCATACTTAAAATAAGAATGTGAAGAAATGGATTGGCACAATGCATTATATTGATATATGTATGTCGTAGCAAAGCGAAATGTTTAAAAAATTGTGACCATGCTTCATATTATGTTTTGAACTATGTTCATAAATAATAGCATCGAAATTGATTTATGATTCTGAAAGAGAAAAGAAATATGCTCTTTGGGCCTGAATTTCTCTTTTTCTATCACTGATTTCACGATATCCCTTGTTGTGAAAACAATCATTGATCCTGAATCCAAAAAATAGTTAATTTCAATTTCACGTTAACTTTTTCTAATAAAAATGGCAAAAGCATATTTCCAATAAAAGTTGCAAAGCAGCGTAAAATAAGGAATCGTAAGAAAAAACACTTTTAGAAAACCAAAATTTTATGACTTCACAGTTCACATACTAGATCCGTTTTTCGCGGTCTTCTAAACGAAGCCCGCCCTTACGGGGTTCTTGGGCCTGTTCATTTCGATGGCGTATTCCACCAAGAATTAACAGGATCAAGATTTGGAAAAGGATGTGAGTTCTACTCGTGAAGCACTTTTGTGAGATACCAAACACAACGGTATGCGGTGACTGGAGCCTCTCGATCCCTCGGTGTCTTCTGAGGTTTGACGTACGACAACACCTGACTTACGATCTGGATATCTTTTCCAACGTCCTTTCATACAATATTGCACTTGACCCGACACGACACTTTGATCCCTCTGAAACGCTTTACATCTTTTTTGTCTCTGATGAAAGCTGAACCATTTTTGCACAGAATCGTATTGTCACCGAGTTTACGTAGGTTTGCAAAGTTTCAGGTCTCTAAGTAGACAGGAAGTGGTTGAAAAATCGACTACAAGATTTGCGCACAGGCAAAAAAACAGCGGAGTGAAATTAAGTAAAAACTTGTAATAACTTATAATAAAAAAGAAAATATTTCCGCTTATACTCGTATCACGAGTTTGGAAATACAATCTTTACAATTCGTTATGAGTTTGACATCTTAAAACATTCTCACGCGTAATTTAACAAGAAAATTATTATTTCGCGAAGGGATTCCCCTCGCGTTATATTATATAAGCGAAGGCGACACAATAGATTTAGGAAGATATATAATACGTAGCACCGAGATTCATTCGTATGTAGCTTCGTAGATACATACCTACTTAGGTACTTACAATGCCTTGCCTTGCATATCAACATGTATCCTAATCCTACACGCTTTTTAATAACCCGTCTGGAGGTACGCTTGCTTCTAAGTCTAAGGTATGCCATCCAGACTTTCAAACGTCAAATTTTTCTCTTTAAATGGCAAGGTTCACTAAATTGTCAAATCTCTTCCGAATCTATGACTGTCCTTCTTCAAAATTTCAGTGATTCTTTAGGGTGAAAGTGTGATAGCTTTATATCGGACCGTGGAGGCAACTTATTTACTGACAAATACGAAGTTCCAAAAGATCCAGTCCTCATGTTCCAAACTTCCAAGCATGCTTTGTTACGTCATGTATGTATAATGTGTTTGTGTCTTTGTTTACAAAATGTCTGTGCACCTGTTTTCATACATCTGTTCTGTTCTTCTAGACCTTCAGTGCGTAATAGATACCTATTACCTACGTATAGGCATATTCTATATCCCTGCCGAACTCAGAAGATGACATATGCCCTTTGATCTTTCTACTTATTTATTTTTATTTTATTTTGAGTCACACAGGTCTATTTAACATCACTTTATAATTTTGCAATCAACAACTTTAAATAATTTCGTACATGAAATGAAAACTTTATATCTGTAAAAGAAACTGTGAAAAAAGTGTTTGGAAAGTTATAAATTTTTACGATTTAATTTCTCTAGATTTTACATTTCGACTATATATCCAACTGTCCTATTTTAACTCGTAATATTTTTATGAGAAGATATCTGCTTCTATCAAGTAACTGTATTATAATATTCAACCCTCTATTTTCAGTGAATACATTTTTATTATATGTACGACCACGAGCATAAAGCTATGTTAGTATTCAGATTTCCTGTGTCACTCAGTCGAGTTCTTTGAAAAGCGGAAAAGTTTATAACTGACGTGAATAGAAATAGTCATGAGGAAAATAATCCAGGCAGGTACCTACCACATTACTTCACTTTAGTCAGTAAACCTTCAAATTCTTTCTCCATAATGTCTTCATTTCATATAGGTATTTTATCTATCTTATACTTTTGCGTCAAACTTATAACAAATCCTTACTCATGAAAAAAAGATACACGTATTTTTTTATAAATTCGACATTCTTAATACTTTCTGAAGACAACGCAATTCAGACGTTCCGATGCTTACTAATCGGTTTAAGCTGGTTCAAGTATAGTCACTTCATTACCAGGACAACGTTCAGCGTAATAAACTACATAGTTCAGAAAATGTATGCAGTTATTATACCTATAATAAAGTGAGTAGACACAATGGTAGATAATCCAATAATAAATTGGGTATTGCTTATGGATATGTTGGCGCATACCTCACATACTCTATGTTTGTATGTTCTCTTTTTATAACTGAAATTCTAATCCAGAACTCATGTTAGCAAGCGATACTGTAATTAAATGAGCCAATAATTGTGTCCTATGAACATCAACATTTGGATCATGCGGGTGTAGGACTGCCGACTTAAACAAAAACTAAGAATTTTCAATGCATCTTCCATGACAAGCAATCGTGTGGCTAACATCCATGGATTCTGTGATACGATACGAGAACTCCGTAAGTACGCAATACATGTTGCTGGTATTATAAGGATATGCAATTTGATTATGCTGGAACATAAATTCACAACGTTAGTACTGCAAATCACATCTAACGAAGATACAACACATATTTCTCAATTTATTAACACCGAATATAATGGCGGTGTAATGGGGTTAGGTAAGTTAGGTTATGTATCACGTAATCGTAGGTATATTGTATGTATGCAGAAGGTGGCACATAATATGTACGTGTACAGTACGTGTACAGAGAAGTGTTACAGGAATTAGTCTATTTAACTAACAGTACTAAATCACAATGGATGGAGGAATTCATAATATATATATACATAACGCTATATGGAATATCACCTAGTATTTATACAGTATGACCCATATATCTACTAGATATCTCTATTGCTATAAAATGTCTATGGTAAATAGTAGGTATGTCTGTTCGATGATTTAAATTTCCATTTAGTAGTTGTATTGATATCACCGTGCCCGTTTTAGAATCATGAAAGCTACTCCTCCCAGGATCTCTCGTATACTGGTGGATCCGATGATATGATGAAGGGATGAGCATCAACATCAGGGCCGTATCCAGGAATTCATTTCGGGGGGGAGTTCAAGCTCTGGACAAGTGACAATAAGTAACAACCATCAGCGTCGCCAGCTCGTAAGCTAGAGGGCACCAGAATTTTTTTCGTATTGCCAAATGGAATAAAAGGCTGAAAATAGTGTCGCAGGCGAATAACCTGTTTTCAACATTGGGTGAATTGATGAACCTGGTTTATTTCAATAGTAAGGTAGGATATACTCGTATTTCTGGGGTACAACATGGTAAACGACTAGCGAAAGTTGTGGCACAAGACATGTAAGAAGGTAGATAAAACAGTCGATTTATTGTTTAAATAAACAACTGCGATTTAACGGATTTTCACAATGGCTGACGAGTTTCAGGGGGGATTGAACCCCCCTGCCTACGGCCATGTCACTACAGCCTGATGAAATCTGATCTGGAGTTGAGATGGATATTATCTATATACACTCTAAACACTGAAAGTAAGTAAAAATCTACGAACGCTCAAATACCCTCATGTTTTGTATTGTATTTTGTATTATTACAGAAATCAATGACCATTCAAAAAACTAGTACCGGATTTTTTGTCTTAATTTGCGGACTTCGTTTTAGTAGTATATTTTTTTTTCCATCGCAGAGAAAATCATTCGTATGTTTAACAACGAGAGACAAAATCGAAATGGTATCACCATACATAACTATCTGAAATATTATTTTCATACAACGTCCTGTTATTTTCCAATATTACACACACTGAACATACATAATTAATTATTATAGATTCCTATTTCATTTGTTGAGTCATTAGCCAATGCATATAATTTGAATGTATACTAATCAACTTGCTGATAAAATCATATTTTAGTTTAGACCAATAGGATATTATCATGCTAGTAGATAGATATTAGCAATAGGGTCCTTGCATGTTTTTTTTTTTATTTTGGTTTTTGGTACATTAACCATAAAAATTAAAACAAATCCGAAAATTTGAGATGTTTATTCTCTGTCTTTGTGGATATATTTATAAAATAAAGTGTCATATTCGATTCTAGCGCAAAAACAGGTTTTTGACTGGCCGCCATATTGTGACGTCACTTTCCCCAATTCCTCCATACATAACCCACAAACAATCCAATTCTGACTATGAATTTCATGGCGTCGTGACGTCATAATCACGTTAAACAATGGCCGCTCGTTTCAGAGCACCATAGACAAACTCGTCAAATTAACATTTTCAGTAATTCTTATAAATTAACGGTAAATTAAAATTACATTTCATAATTTTATTTGTAATTCTAGTAAGTAGAACTATCGATTTAATATATTTTTCGAACGATAAAAAAATGCAAGTACCCTATTATATAGATACGATTATATAGTATATAGTTCTTAGACATATAATATAGTACATATAATTCTTAGATAATATGCATTAAAATTTAGGGAATGACCGTTAAAGTTTTTTTGATGAAGCAAAATTAACCCCAAGATTAACCGCGCTATTTTTACCATTCATCATGCGATTGTTTATGTGATTCTGAACCTTAACGCCGTGGGAAATTGCCGTGACGTCATAGTTGGGTCTCGAGCCCTAACATTCCATTGTCATTTGTAATTCTATCATTCTTATTCGCAGAAAAATTAGAGGCGTCCAAGATAGATAAGAAAAATAGGTACCTATCAGGCGCGAAGCTACCTAAGAACACGATTCCCATCGAGTTGCCTTTTGGATAAAATCATAGGTATAATAGTGTCTAATTTGAAGTAATCCAGTAAGAAATGTTAGCCCCGGTTTCCCTTCTCCAGAAATCCACCCTTCGTCACTGATACCTACCACTATAGGTATAGTAGGTTTCAAAACGAGTTTCAAAAGCTTATTTTCTGTTTTATTCAACGATAATGACTACACAGAATAATAAGTTGTATTGATAAACATTCTCAAGAATTCCCAGCTCATGTTTCATCAATATTACAATATTCTATAAATAATACGGAAGTAAAAGATCAAACACTCCTTGGTATGAGTTGTACATATTGCTAATGAATTTTACATAAAAAAATATTAATGTGTTTTGTAGGACAACTCCTACTTGTACCTAATTTAGTATTGATATACAAATTTGAACAATATTAAGTTATCAAGCTGTCAACGCGATAAAATCGATGGTAATCTAGGAATCGAGGCATCAGCCAAATTTCCCAATTCACAATAATAATCGAGTGAAGTAACAACAGCTCATTATACAACGTGGTGGACAATAGAGTTTCAAATTGTGGTTCATCAATAATAATACTGAATGCACTATATAATAGATTGGTGTTGCCATCATATAACAAATATAGGGTTACGCACTGCACTAGGCATACAATATACATACAGTATAGATATTTTTTAAGGTAGAAAACTGTATTTCCACTCAATCGACGTACAATATTATGTATTTCAATTTATACATAAGGATATTTTTTTCCTAGAAATGCATCGTTCACGAGTAGGAAACTGAAAAAAGTCTTAATGACTCCTAAAATACTTATTCTTTTTTAATTACCCTCTGTAACTTAGTCAATAAGATTTGTAGTTTTTTTTAAGCTAAAGCTTTTATGAAGAACAAGTTTAATAAAAATCTTAACCGATGTCAGACCTCCCAACACTCTAACCGAAATCGTGATAGCATTATAAAATATGTATCGTAAATCTGAAGAATAATTGTCAAAATTTGGTGATAATTCGAACAAGGTGACCTATTCTCCATACATTTTCCATTCTCACAATTTAAAATAACGAGAAAATTTGGCCAATTTTTGGAGCTTGACAGCTCCGTTGCTATTTATTTTAGAGTAAAATCTTATACTGCAATTTTGTAGTGAATTTTACGTACTTTAATTTTGTGTAGAAAAATAACTTACGAAAGTTGTCAGTTTTCGAGTTCTTATAAAGAAATCGCCAAAAAAGGAATATTTTCGCCATTTTACCAATTTTTCGCCATGTTCCGTCACGAAATTTTGTTGGCAAACCTCGGATTCGGATTCAGCACCCCAAAATACGTATAAAATGAAAGAAAAACAGACTACCCCACAACTTTCCATCGAGAAATCTAAAGGCACCGTATTATTAATCAGGGGGTGAATACAATGATATAAGTTATTAAAACATAAAACTACATTCTCCAGAAAAATCAAATCCCTGGCAAATTTTGTTTATTTATTCCGTACATATTTACACCGTACATATATACTCCTGAATTTATGCCATCTATTACTCGATTTCGATAATAATATATTTCAAAAATGTAAATATGTATAAGTACAAAAATATATAAATCTCAAATATTCATCATCATCATCATGTCAGCCCCGCTGCGTCCATTGTTGAACATAGGCCTCCCCCATTGATCTCCATGGCTCCCTATCCTGGGCACCTGGGACCGCATCCAACCGCCTCCCGCAACTCGCCTTACATCGTCCGACCACCGTGCTTAAGGCCTACCAACACTCAGATATTGCCAATGGCAATAAACCCGCTATTTGTATAGTGCACTTAATTGCAGTACAGTTTTTATTATTATGTACTTAAGAGTACATACCTTGAACAAATCTACTACAGCTTACAGCTTTCAAGATATATTATTATTCATTAATGATTATGTATATCGTATTCTTGGTCTCACTGGAATAGTAATTAATTTTACATGCAAATAATAACGTTCGTGGTCTAGATTTGCAATGAAGCAGGCATTGCTTTTATCTACTCATCATTAATATCTATATCTCGTCATTTTAATTTGTTTACCTCATTATTTTATCTACATTCTCAATTTATATTGTGCTGTGAGTTAAAAAATATATGGCATATGAATCATCAAAATGTAACAATGTCTACGCGTATTAATTTTTAAGTAATACTTATTTAAACGGTAAAATAGCTAGGTCTGTATATAGGCTAGGCTAAATAATAACGAGTTGAATGATTAGAATCCTTCCTGCTCTAATATATTTTAAGATAGGAACTAGCTCCCTAAACACAATATCCGCCCTGAAAATGGCTCTGACGAAGCAAGTACCTTCCCTGAATCAGAACTACAGACAATTCCCTGTTAGAAGTCCCCTGGTGCAAACTTGGTTTAGTGCTGCTTAATATGATAATACGATATGGTTAAATTTTTTCGCTACTTTCAAATTATATTTCAGATGTGTTGTTTAAAACAATTTTCCAAATTTTCTAATTGTTAGAATAAACTGGCAACATTGTTTTTCTAACTTGTGATGGCGGCTTAAAGTGATTATTGGAGTATTTTTTCTTTTTCCAACTCTCAAAACTATCTTTTCTTTAAAATGATTTGTCTAGCGCTACTCTGTAATATTTTCGGCATTGTAGGTTACTTGTTTAAGATACAATGTGAGAATATTGCGAACCTTTGACAGCTCTTATGACAAGATTCGACAATCAGGGCTACCAACAATACAATCTAAACTCCACTCGCAGGTAGCGTCCGCACGGTGGACAAGACGAATGAAATGAATAATATACTCATATATATGATATATTATGGGGGTTTAATTATTTATTAGGGAGGTACTCTATGATAATTTAGCATTATAATTAGTACCTACCCTTCCAATCCCAACCCAACCACATTAATTAATACATTTTATATTTCTAATCACTCTTCAACGCCACCACATTTAAATAATTAATAATAGAGAGATCATATATTATAGGTACCTCTTGTCCCCTGCGTATAACTCCCAGTAAGCCTCTATTATTGACTGACAAACCTTTTCTATATATCTAATGATTTTAATGGGCGTCAGTCTTCGAGATAAAATTAGAAATGAGGAGATCAGGCGTCGAACAAAAGTCGCCGACATCGCAGAAAGAACAGCAAAGCGGGCGGCAGTGGGCGGGACACGTGGCAAGACAGGACAGTGTCAGATGGACACCTAAAATCCTGAAGTGGAGGCCCTGGGAGAACAAAAGAGGCGTAGGAAGACCACAGAAAAGGTGGACAGATGACATTGTCCAGCTTACTGGTCGTAGATGGCAGCAGATAGCCCAAGATAGAAGACAGTGGAAGAGTTTAGAAGAGGCCTATGTCCAGCAGTGGAACGCAAGTAGCTAGCAGGAAGTAAGTAAGTAATGATTACTTGATTGAACTATACTAATTACTACGATTAGGTATGCTCATAGAACAGGTGAAGACTAAATTTGTGACTAGAGAAATCCCCGAAATTCTATTACCAGCTGGACATTGAACAGCTACCCAAAATGGATCATCTTCTTATACCTAGTAAAAAATCTAAGATCAAAGCAAAGTGGACCATGATGACTTCAATAGTAACCTAAAGCTTTGCACACGTAGTAGGTATTTAAAGCTCGGACCGCAACTATGACGTCACAGTCATTTTTTCAAATTTCGCCTGCGGCGCGATTACTGCTTTTTGCTATGTAAGTATGTCTGTGTTAAAATTTTAATTGCCTTTCCCAGGAGTTTTTTCGCCCCCCCCCCTCCCAAAATGAAAACCTATATACGCCACTGGTATGTAGTGAAAAATATAACGCATAGCAAAAGTTGAAAACTGAATATATCAGCTGTCTTCTTCATTTTGAAAAAAGCTTTTTACTAAGTACCTGCTTACTACATAGAACATGTATCAGGTTAGCATAATTGAGTGAGAGTTGTAAGATGATAGCAGTACAATGTAGTCGAGCTGAAACATGAAATAGATGCTGAGATACATCTGATACTGTAATACACCTACATTAGGTATAAGTACTAAATTAGATCTGACATGTGATGGACATGGCCTCATGTCTTACAAGGTAATTGAGAAGAGGTTTAATGGGGGTAAAGTGAACATGAGATTGCTTATTGTTTACCTATGGCAGTCTGCTTTCTGAAAAAGAATTGGGACGTTAGAAAGTGTTTTTTTTCAGGTAACAACTCTTATATATTATATAGTGTGGATTAGTTTACATATTCAGGGTTTGCTTGAATAATTGATTCGCTTTTTCTCGTATCATTTTTTCCAATAATCTTGTCACCAAGATGATATATACGTTTTGAATCACAATTTAGATGTTACATTGGCAATTTATAGTTACTAATACTTAGATTTTGACTTGTATTCTTTAGGTTGTGTTGTGCTGTCTTATACTTTTTCTCGTTTTTCATATTCATTGTCTGCGTATGTGTGCCTTGTATAAATAAATATAATTTATTTATACCACTCCACAGTGAGTATACACAGACAGATAAATAAATAAATCTTTATTAGCATAGAAAATATAATACGTTTAAAAACAAGACAATAGTAGTACGCTAAAAGGCGGACTTATTGCAAAAGCAATATCTTACGTCAGATAGATAAATAAAATAAATAAATAAATCTTTAGTGGCCAGAAAAAATATGCATAGTTACAAAAACAAGACAAAGGTAGTGTACCAAAAGGCGGACTTATTGCAAAAGCAATATTTTACCGACACAAGAAAGTAAAAACTTAAATACTATAAATAATAATAATGTAAATAAACGTGTAGGTACAGACAGTTAAGAAATTTTCGCCGTATTCCGTCACGACATTTTGTTGGCAAACCTCGGATTCGGATTGAGCACGCCCAAAAATCGTATAGAATGAAAGGAATCGAGACTATCCCACAACTTTCCATCGAGAAATGCATCTAGACTGGACTAACACCTCAATGAGAAGAATATCTTCTGTAACATCAGATTTGTATCATCGCGGTGCAGAATATGGGATAGCCCAAATGCTCAGATAACTGAAGCTAAATTGATTTCACGGTTGGGATATCATTATCAAAGTGATGGATGTAACTGTGGTGGGAGGGGGGGGTGGAGTAGAGGAAGGTATAACCAGAGATATGGAGGGTGAACGATTATGTCGCTTGCTTTGACAATAATCTCTCGCTTATTTGGAGAACAAGTTTCTATATACTCTGTAATATTATTATTATTATTTGTCATTGATGTTTGGAGCCATAAGCTTGCAAAAATATAAACTGTATATACTCGTGGTTCAAGGATACCAAAGTTTACTATTATAAATAGATTCGTTTTTTGATAATACTTAATTTGGATTTAAAAAAACGACTTGTTTTCGTAGCCGGCGTAGACTGCTAATGAACACGTGTACTAAGAAACGTGTGACGAATTTTGTACCCAAAAAATAATAATTTTAATCCAGCATTATCCTACATAAACAGGGTTATGTTTTTTCTGTGTTTAAAATTGCGAAAATCTGCAAGGATGAGAGCGAGTATTACCGCATCTTTTGCGGAGCAAATGTGTAGATTTACTGGGCTATTACTGCATTCCTGCTTTTTAAATTACAAAAGACAGCAGCAAAGCAAAAAAACATATTTCAGAGAGTGGAATCAGTTACTCACATTACCTTACTACTATGTCACAAACATGTAATAAGAAAATTACAGCTCATTATAAAGGTAAGATATAACATTCTTCGTCTTCAAAAAGTCAAACTTTTTGATGAAAACCTAATTTTACTTTTTTATGTACCTAAGCTAACATTATATATAATTATTGTAAAACAAAACGAGCAGCTGCCTTAAAATGGAGTTGGTCAGGACACGTTGCCAGATGCCCAGATTCTAGATGGACCAAAAAAAATCTCGAGTGGCAACCTAGAACGAGCAAAAGGACCTCAGGCAAGATGGTTTGACGATGTGAGGCGAATCGCAGGAAGCAAGTGGATGCAGCATGCCCAGGATAGGGGTCTGTGAAAAGTCAAAAGGGAGGCTATGTCCAGCATTGGAATTAAAACGGCTGAGAAAGAAGAAGATGACAGTTACATGGATGAAAGTGTAGATATACAAACAAAACCTTAATCCGACCCCGACCCCCGTTGATGCTCACCAAGGATGTATGATATTCTACACGATTAGTTATGCTACGACAATTCATGTGTGAACTAATCGCTCCTTTAATGTCGATGCTTTTAGCGAGTGCACAATATAAATAGATCAATGTTGTAGACATATATACCTTAATATAAGTATACATTTATACATGCATACCTAATCATATTAATAAAATAACTAGATGTATGCAGAGCCCGATTTACACTTTTCACGGGAGTAGGCCCTGACATTTTCGCCGCCCCCGTCGACGAACAATTTTTTTAATGTTTTTTTTTATTTTAGCGCTTTAATTTTTTTGATGCATTTTTTCTATTAAGGCAAGAAAAAATGGTAGAAAAAAAATCGAAAAGAATTGCGTGAAAACCAAAAAATGAAACACGTCAGAAAAGAAATTTAAACGTATCCGCCATTCTAGTGTTAGGGATATCCCAAAAAAATATTTTTCCTCGACCAAACACCAAAAACAACAATTGGAAATTTCAAAAAAACTTCGTATAAGCTCTACGACATATTTTAGACTCCCCGCGCACTATGCAGCCAGGCTGCGCAGCCAGGCTGAGGCAGCCAGAATATTTGCGCAGCCAGTTACAGCAGCCAGTTAAGCAGCCAATCGACGACTATTCGAGATTCTTCATTTTT
This sequence comes from Ceraclea dissimilis, assembly GCA_963576895.1. NCBI lineage: Eukaryota > Metazoa > Arthropoda > Insecta > Trichoptera > Leptoceridae > Ceraclea > Ceraclea dissimilis. Next base: position 18,440,493 of record OY756360.1, read on the forward strand.
ATTTTTCATTTTTTGATAGTTCGGAACCCAAAATACATCTGGCTGCTACAACTAGTGCGCGGAGATAGAGGGCAGCCACATACATTCGCCTATACACGCTCTGGCTGCGCGCAGCCAGCTGGCTGCTGTGTAAACAGGCACGTCGTATTGGCTGCCGCAGCCAAGAATTCGTGGCTGCCTAGTGCGCGGGCCCCCATACAATGTCATATGTTTTACTGGCTGCATAGTGCGCGGGGAGTCTAAAATTACAATATTTATAAAACTTTGCTCTAACGACCATTACCTATTATTATTGTAAATGCATAATAATATCGACTTCTTTTACGTTTTATGCAATGTTCAGATCCTTTATTTAAGAAAAAAATACATCATACCTGAAAACTGGAGAATACTCAAAGTGTTAATGTGTGTAGTTGTGGTCTATTCATCTTCTAAATAGATAGCTTATGTAATATGTATCCTATAAGGATTACCAAATTGTCCATTATTTTAACTTGTCTAATTAATAGCGTTTGTTGTTGTCCTCTTTAATAGTTATTACCAGTTGAATATATTATAAGGATCATACCATTTAGGCTGGACACTGGACACTGGACGCAGGTGGGTTGGGTAGGTATACCTACCTATATTTATTCAGGCCGTTTGCTAGACTGTCTCTGACATCAAAGGAACAACGTTGCAAGTCAGATTTCTCCCACACACAAGCACAACTTCAGTGGGAAAGTAATGATGAAAGCATATTGAATCTAACAATTGTACCTACAACTGTAATTTTATGTTTAATAAATAAACATATGTCATAGACAGACTGCTTCGGTTGTCTTAACTTACTCGTGGATTTATTGTGTTAACTGAAAAGTCCATTTTTTACCCCGTAAAACAGCCCAACTTTTGTACTCGTATTGTAACATTTATTCGTTACCTAATTAGTGCTTCAGCGAACCACTACGCATTGCTTTTTTATGTTCTGACCCCTAGATTTGTATCCTTTGAACTTCTTATTAGTATCTATATAATAACGAACACTAGGTACTATACCAACTCGTTGTGCAAATACTGTGTAGTTAGGTATGTAAAAACACACGCAGCATTCTCTCTGCATGAAATATTATCGTTACATTCAGAATAGGCGGCGAACCTGAAAGAGTCGAAAAGCATCTCATGGATATAGATCGTCTGACGAATGCTTAGGAATATTTTCAGAATTACAATTTATTTATTCCTAAACACAATGCATTTTCCGTGTGAAAGAAACATTCATAACTATTTTATAAAATACCTATGACTTATTCCAGTTGCTTTTCCATGTTGCTCCCTTTGAAAACCGCAAATTCACGTACCTTATAATATTACGATGACTAAAGACAAACTAAAGTTGCCCTTTATGGTTTCCTCATGTAAAATTTGACAATTCATTTAAAATTTAGTCCACAATCCAACTACACAATGTCTCCCACATATCCCATTATGCGCAAACCAACTACTACTATAAAGCAAACAATGAAAAACAGTGAAATAAATAAATTTATATAAATTACTTATGTTACGCATTGAGGTAGTATGATTTAATTTGATAACTTTACACGTTTCAATTAATTTATAAAGAGAAATGATAATTAGCTATTTGGTGAGCAGCTGTTCTTGAAACTACTTGAACAAGCTCAGAATGTTATTAGGTAAAGTAAGAAATTAATGTGTAGGTGTATAAGTAATAGGTACCAAATTAGGTCTAACCTAACTATGAACATAAAGTTGATAATTTCACTTGATGCTACAACAATTCTAATCGTTGCGATACAGACCATTGAATCTCTTTCAATGTATGTTATGCCTATTAAAGATAGTGACAGAATCGTTGCCGAAAGCTCCATTATACAACTCATTGACATCGACTCAAGAACACCCGAAAAAATTCTATACATCGATGGATTCAAGATGCTATGAAAACCTACGAGAACATCAGAAAAGGTACTATATAAGTCTTATTTGGAATCTACTCCCCATTTCATCGAATTTTATTCTCAGTTTCTCAAATAATATTGATATATCTATTATTTTGTTTCATATAATAACGCATTTATAAATTGATATCCAGAATTTTAATAAAGTTACTGGAGAGAGTCGTAAAATAATAAAAACTTTAAAACACATAAAGCTTGTAAAAGAATTTCTGAGATTTTACAACATTTTTAAAACGAATTTCCTAGAAAAGCAAGAGTTAACATTATTCATTTATTAATAAATTTGAAAACATACGACGCATTTCATCGCAAAGTTTTTGAGATCCCGACAATATTATATTTAAATATCATTCATTCAGAAATAACATGCTCACTTTATTTGACTTCATACAATTTATATAAGAGTTTTCAGAATAAAGATCACATAATCTACATCGAGACGTACGAGTATGTTTAATGTTGCTCCAGCGTTTGTATCTAAGGTTACGCTTAGACGACTCGTACAAATCTGTACATAGGTTCAAAATCGTATTAATAAGTTCCCGGAGTGGGGCAATTTAATTGCTCGTGCAACAGCACCTTTACAATCATCACAAAACAACAATCCACACGCTGGCCGAGGCTCCACAATTTTTGTGCCCGTGAGTAAAAAGGCGTTAACGGTCGGTTACGCACACGACCCAAGACAAACGTTCCATCCACACGCCTTTTTACTCTAAACACTAAATTTGTGGATGCTCGGCAAACGTCTGGCGTCAGCATTACAACAATAGTCGTATGGCCATGGGGCATAGGTGCATGCTATATAAAATTTATACAATTATATTGTAGTTTTTTGTTTCATGTTGAATTTATATTGTTATTGAAATGCATTTTAAGGGCAAAAGCCGTATATGTCAAAATAAATCAATATTATTTTATATGTATAACTAGCTGTACCCTGTGGGCCTGGCTACGCCACAGACATCTGTAGATACATGAAAAAGTATGAAATACAACTAGGTATATGTAAATACGTTTAATAGTCTCCCCCTCCCTTTCCTAAACTACCCCCTACTCCCTCTATATTCTTGTGTGTGTCGAGAGGGTTACTATTCGTCTTTACGAAACAAAACTATGGATTCTACACTAATATCGCTTTTTGCATACTAGTGTAGAGTTATTAAGAAAAAGACGGCACCAAGCTTTGAATTTTCGATTTGTCCCAATTATGTTTTTACGATGCTTTGCTAACCTATGAAAAGAAAATATTTATTCATTTTCATTACGTTTCATTGCAGAATTCCTTATTTTTTCCTCAGTATTTACAATATTACATATACCTACAACAAAAAATTCCTCAACACTATAAAATATTTTATACTTATGTAAAACATCGTTTGTGTAAAAATCGTTTCGCTGTCGCTATACGTGACCGCTAAGCCAACCCTTAATAATACTGTACCTCTGGCTTAGGGTTACATTATCATAATTTCATATTTAGTGGCGCCGTTGCGTCGTAAAGGCGTACAGGACCTTAAAAAGTCGTAAAAGTCGCGCAATGGCGCACAGAATAATATTGACGCAAGAGCAACATAACATGTAGGTTTCTCTCTATTTTGCATATAGGCATGTAGTACTAAATTAATACACTCTAACGTCTATATGTTTTCCCATAATAATTCCACACATGTACGAAGGTTATCAATATTTAATTAAACATACGAAAGAGAAATTATATTACGTACTGTATGCAGCGAGTGTTGAACTTACTCTTACAATATAATATAAGATGTTTAATAGGATTTTTATCATCGCAAATAACTTCAAAAAATACCAATGAGTCATTTCAGTATTCAGTACTATAGGTAAAACTTGTAGTTCAATCAAGAGTAATCACACATATCTGTTTCTATTCCCTGAGGAGAAAGTCAGTATAGAGATCGGGCAAGGAAGATTAATTAATTATGTTAATTAATTTACTCACAAATTGACGGGATCGTGCATCAAATTTATTGGAAATATTAGAAGATTACAAGTCACGAGGAGAGGTACTAGATGTCCCTATAAATAGACCATCTATACGTCCTATAACATGTAGACTTCGTAATAATAAATTTAAAATTATTTGATTGAGTTAGTTGAAGATCCTGGAGTTACATTCACTATAAACAAGCATATTTAAACAATTATTTGTTTATCATACGAACATTAAAACCATTGTCCCTCTATACTTAGGATGATGACCTTCCTGTGATATTTCTCTGGTCTGTCTTCAGCCTGCCCCAGGGACTCTACAAGTGTCATTATGTGGCCTCCGTCACCTGGTCGGACCATCTCATTAATATACATCCGCGACTTCTCCTGCCTTCAACTTGGCCAGTCATTATTTTTTTTCTAGGTTATTGAATAAATTACATAGGCACTGAAATGTATAGGTACCTAGTACTTGCCTACAACAACAAAAAACAATAGGTACTTACCTACACAAAATTAGCCCAAACATACGAGACATTCTAGTGTCGCATGAATGGGTCAACATTAAGATACGAGTAAGTCTGCATTGTGGTCAAAGTGCACAAAGAAAGTTTGCGTACACATAACTACATACCTACACACCTGCTACTACTCGCCTTCTGTATACCTAATCGAACTATTACTGAGTAATGCATCGTGTTTAAATACTCGTATATGGGATATAAAGTCTTCATTTTTATAGTTTCTTTGTTGTCTTCGTTTCATTCCAATTTTATGTCAGCTACTGCTGAATTGTCTTGTCTTTAATGAACTCATTCCTATTAAATGCACTAATATAATTGGCTGTTCAATTAATGTTTCCAGTACAGAAGTTAACATTACCCATTTTATATTCCAAGTTGAACGGGTTCTTTGCGGACATATTTAATTGTGTATTGCATATTGATAATTCTGTCAATTCGTGTTCCTTCACAATCCTATAAATTAGTATACAAAAGCCTTTGAATCTATACACCAAAAAAAACATTGCTTAGGGACAACATAAAATGCAGTTCATTTGCAATTTATTTCGACAAAAGGAACTTTAAAAAAGACGCCAATTACCTATGAGATTCATAACATAACAACCCTATTTAATTACCTAATAATAAGCACTCTAATATAATAATTCTAATATGTACCATACTAGTTTTTTACGACCCATGTCAAATCTTTAAATGAACACTACGAACTACGTAATTGAAGATGAAACAACATTCCTTGATCTTGACAACCTTACTAAATAACTACTTATGCTTTGGAAAAAAAATAGGGCAGATACTTTGAACGTTTATCTAAGGAATGACCGTTAAAGATTTTTTTATAATGTTGTATGAATATCCCAAAAAAAAGGTGAAAAAACAGCACTGATTTTCTTTTTAAAACAACAACTTTTTTCCCGAAAGTCGCAAAGAAAACATATTTTTCGTATTGATAATATATGCATTAAAATCTATGGAACGAACCTAAAAGATTTTTTTAATGAAAGGACCAGAAAAACCAAAAAAAGTTTTAAAAACTTGTTTTCAACATTTCATCATGCGATTGGTCATGCTATTTTGAACCTTAATGCCGGGGGAAGTGACTGTGATGTTTCCTAGCCCTCATCTTGAAAAAGAGTCGTTGTTTATTTGAGAAAATGTTTTGAAATAATATACGAGGATTCGATTAATTAGTCATTATTTGTAATTCATATAAATATTGTGTCAATAATGACATTTGTTTGAGTAAAATAATATTACTCAAAATCATTATTCGTAAATGCTTTCCAGGAACATCGTATTATTTCGTTCAAATAGCAAATCCTACCTGGATACCTGGTAGTGCTGTATTAAATAATATCTCACTATTAAATAATATATTTTTACTTTTAGCACTGAAATAAATTACATTCCTTATGAATTATTTATCATAAAAGGGTTGCAGATCCGCCGATAATCCCTTAATGGGCAACACAATATGTAACCTAAATTAACCAATTATTAGGTATTAGTATAGTATGTAGGTAGTCTCAACTCTTAAACTCACACACGAAATCACAATAATAAGAAAATTCACATAGGTCTGGAATACATACATACTATAACTAACGAATTTTGCCTTTTCACTTTGTACAAACTACTTTCAGCACTTTTATATTCGTGCCATATCCCCCGCTTTTAGCCATCATACATGAGGACTGATTTTGCCATCATTTATTCTTTCCAGGTATCATCTCAACTTATTTGCTTTTATTCCTCAGTCTTTTTTATTCAATATCTCCACCTTCTCTCACTCATTCCTCTCAACTGCACTCCCCAACCCCAGTGACGATGGTTTCAACATCATCCCCCATGAAATGTTTAATGTTCAACATAATTCTGGGAAACGAGGTATGCCTGATGTTGTAATCAAAGGAGCTAACTTAATGGCCCGCAAAATTGGATTGAATTATTTATCGAAAATTATTATTTTTTAAGTCTTTGTTTTATGTTGGTAGGTACATTAATACACATATATTATTAAGGTATCTTATTCTTTAGGGGATTCCTGATGAATAGATGAGTAAACAAAATAGACTATTATATTATGATATTAAATATTTGCAACTTTTTAAAATTAATGTTCCCGCCTATAATTAAATGGGTTTGCTATAGTAATCAAGCCCAAAAACATTCTACAAATGCATTGCCCTCCCCACAACCAATTTATACTTGGTAGGTAATGCGTGATCATGTCTAGGTATATCTAATAAATTCGCCGTTTTCTAAATAACTAAATAAAAAAATGCATTAACTACATTTATATGTTTGATTATATATAACGTGTCACCAGTTATTGGACGGATAAGGTTTACTTTATATTATTACTGCGGGTTTATAACAAAATATCTGAAAACGAAAATATCTATACTCCGTTCAAAAATAGTATAATAATCGCGTCGCGCATGTCTCCACCTCATGGATGGTCCTTTATCCCTACTACAACTAATAATATGTAACCGTCCTATAAAACTTCTCTAAAAATACTAACAACTCTTGCGCATAGACTGACAACCATCCTTTATTGGTCAGGTAGTTTTATTGCTGTACTTAGAAAGGTGTTACCTGCGCACTTCGCAGTGAGGTTTCAAAAACTGAGTAAACTAGTCCTGACACTCCTGACTAAAGTATAGCTAACAAATATATAGGTATTGTGCAACTTCTGTATAAAATTATTTAATAACGTTGTTGATATATAACTTCCAGCAAATTAAATTCTTCATCGCCTTTATTTTAAAATGAATCGATTTCACATTTTAACTTTACATTTTAATAATATAATGACTCTTGAGTAAAATAATCATTATTCTACCTTGTTGTTTCTTCTTTCAACTAACTCATGTAATCTACCTTTACAAATAACTAGTATACTACCTTAATTCCCTCTTCCAATTGTAATATCCGAATATTGAGTCCCTTAACAGATCAACTTAAGGCGGCAGTATAGGGACAGCAAAAAGTTAAGAACGGTCGGTATAATGCTATTGGATTCAAGTTTTTTTTAAATACAATAATATCTATCACGACGAAAACAAAAAGCTATAAAACAGCCGTAGACTTATCAAAGTAAATCGGTGTCTGGGTCTTTCATGAAAATGATACCTACATTTTAATAAAAAAATAGGAGTTTTTAATAGTCCTTCACATATTTGTTGTAACCTATTGATGTATTGATGTCTCTGTGGGTTTCACATATAATATAAAATAAATAAAATTTCTGTTTTACAATTTCAATTGAAAAATTCTTTATTTTTATATGTATAAAATAAAACACTAGTGGATTCAGGGAGGAGTTAGGAGGTTGAAGCCCCCCCCCCCTCAAAACCACGAGTAAAAAAAAAACTGTCGTACTTTGTATACAACTAGTTTCCGATGAATCACATTATTATCACATAATTTTCCCATCATGTCATTAATTTTCTAAAACCACTATCTAATTGTTGCGGTTTTCTTATCACTTTACTGATTTTCCTAAAAGAAAACACCTGTGGCGCTAATTAACCCTACTGTGTGTTTCATATACTTCAACCATTTTTCTAAAAAATGTATTATCTTGATAGATACTCTAAAATTGTATTTTACTTGCGTCCCGTTACTCGTTTATACAATAAAAAAATCTGATTCCTTTATTATTTAAAGATAATAAATCAAACTATAGGTATTGGTATCATGACCCTCTTCACTCAGTCTCAAAAAGAGTCGCCCGCGGCGCTATTTTTAAGCATATGACGACCTTCAGCACCCCCAAAATTGAATCCTGATCCCCCACTGAAATAAAACATTAGAACTCTGGTGTCCCTCGCCAAAACATGCACCATACAGGTTACATTATAATTATTAAGTGTTATGTTATTGCCGCTCAATTTTACTAGGAATACTACTATACACAATGAATATCATATAAACACATTGTTCGTTTCATCATAAGGTACCTACTACCTACAGGTGACTATAATTTTGCATCTCATTTTTTTAATCTCTGTAACTGTAGACTGTAGGTAATATGAAGCGAGGGTGCTGTAGACAAATCTGTAAGCGCCGAACCGTGTTCACGAGTCCGTGTAATTGGCTTTTCTGATTTACCTGTTTATTTTAATTAACCCCCATTGCTCCATGGTTGCTTACGTACTTCACTTCTTAGAACCAAAGCTTCGTAGCGACTATCGATGCAGGACAGGCATCACTGGATAAAAGTTCTTCAATCAGCACACAGCGACCAGAGGTCTTGAAGGTCGCAACACAAGGGAACGAAATACTTACAGTATAGTATGTAGGTATAATAGGTGGAGTTTAGTCTACCTACTAGTAGGTATGTAGATAGTAGATACCAATGCCACTAAAAATACAAAGCAAACATCTTGGAAACGAGAAACCTGATGCTTGTCAGAAATTTCCATCTAACAAGCGATTCAACCTACAAACAACAAATTTAACAATGAGGCTTAGGTATAAAGCACTCCGTTTTTATGTGTCTACCAGTGGCGAAGAGTGGATTTCTGCAGAAGGGAAGCCGGGGCTAACATTTCTTATTGGATTACGTCAGATTAGACATTATTTATTGTACCTATCATTTTATCCAAAAGGTAACTCGATGGGAATCGTGTTCTTAGGTAGCTTCGCGCCTGGTGCCTACACAATATTGTCGATGTCACACATTATCTACAAGCATATCTACCTTACGACTTACGAGTATTTTAGTTGAAGTTAATTTTTTTTATCAAGTTTCGCGTGTGAGTTAGCTACAGGAAATAAATAAGTTGACATAAATAAATAAGACATTCAGGTATTAGGTATTCTGAAGTTAGTTTTCAGTTAGATTGCATACTCATATACTCAAGTGATGATAAAATAAAGTTTCCCTTATAGAAAAAGTTCGCTAGAGAAAAACTTTCAGTAAATTTGTGCTTTGCCCAAGAATAATTCAGGCAGGTGCATCTACCTACATATTTTAAATCCATGATTCACTAAGTTTGTGTTGGAAATGTTGGAATAGCGCATTCTTATTATAAGTTATTCAAGTCATCGCCCAGTAGATATTAAAAATATTGCGGTGTATGGATGATAATATGATTAAGTATACGTATTATGGACGTATTTACATGATATTTCAGATTTGTAACATTGACGTTGGATTGGAAGATTAATGGGCAAAATTATATTATGGAGCCTCCACTGACGAGACTAAGAATGAAAGTACATTCTTGTTTTATCATTCTGGAGAAATATTACCAAATTCTGTCCCGCTAGTCTCGCTATGGTCATTTTTCTCCCAGGTACCAGAAACAAGTATTATGATTTTACATCTAATGTGGATTTATTAAATTATTATCTTCTTCCGAACAGGCCTGCGCCTAGATTAATGCAACCACTATTGCATACATGCATATTGTATGACATTAATACAGGATGCAGATATTATCAACGAAAATCTGGTGCTGGTACTGAGGGAAGGAGGCGGGGGCATACCGTTTTCTCTTTGCTTGGTCCATTTTACACTCAGTATATAAAAATACAAAAGAAGTTTAATCTATAGTCATATTATTATTTGTTCCTATAGGACCTGGGTAAAACAAGTATGTCCTTTCATTTCTCTCCTGGTCTCGTCAGTGGATGCTCTTGGTCCAATTGTGCCCCTTCTCCTTTTTTCTTGTCTATATAGTGATTACTCATTAGTCATATTACATCGGCGACAAAATACCGACCACTTGTAGAGTGACAGCCATGATGGGCCGATAGAATTTTGTCAATCGATGTCAGGATCGATATTCTGAAGGTAGTAAAACGTTTAACCGAGTAAAACCTACGTAAATTTCTATATGTCCCAAAATTTCGTCACGTATACCTACATCAGGAGTATTTTATTGACAATCATACAGCGACATAAGTAAATAAATAAATAAATAAAAACTTTATTGCACATAAATATACACACAAAGGGCGGATTTATCGCCTATTGGCGATTTCTGCCAATCAACCCAATATGTTAATATGATATCTCTTTGCAATCATATAATTATAGTATCGACTTCGTATTTGTATTTTATTGGACGGGTTTTCTCAGTGAAATTCTTTTTAGACACATTTTTCTCAGGTTTTCTTATACTGTTATGATAACTTTGGGAATGCTTGATTCATTGATCGACATCAAATATGGTCAAGTTACCCCTAACGAAATGTATTATGTAGACGGTACCACCATGGTACCACTTCTCCCTTGCACTTTCAGGTGACGTCCCCAGTGGATTGCATAGGCTCGAAGAAATCGTTGGGTTGGGGTTAGAATCGATCAAAACTTTTCCAAATCTTATAAAAATATCACATACGTGCTCCACCTACTTAATCCATTGTAATGAATCCCTCCTTAACAACTTTCACCTCTTTATTGGAAGTAAGTCGCAAGCGTTTCTCTCCTCTAAGTAAGTACTAAGTACTAGGTATAAATTATTAGGTGTTCAATTCTATGAATGCTTACGTGGAATGAAAATATTATAAAACTATACCATTCCATTCCAACCACATCATAATATTACATTAAGTAGTTAGAAATCAAAAAGTAGTTCTACATCAATCAGAAGCAGGCGTTTGTTACCAAACAGTTGTGGTCATGTTACCCTTATACTCGTAGGTATATTATAATTTCCTATTCCATTTTCACTACGCCAATGTGCTACGCAAGCGACGTAAACATTGGTGTCTAATTTTTTAATGTGATCAAAGCCGTTTTCAGGTTTACATGTTTCGAAAAATTCAGATTCATATAGTGGTCGCTGTCTGAATAAAACTTTTCTAGATAGTGAGTGTGTATGTATAAATAGGCTTATACACTCATTACCAAGTAAATCAGTGAAGAGGAACTCTATGGGCTGAATAAAACATGCAGTTTTAATGTCTGCACAATGACCCTCGCTTAGAGGATTGTTGGAGCGTACAATTACTAAACTTATGGGTGGTTTTATGACACCCAAGGGATGTGAAAACTTATATGCGGAGAGAGAACCGTATTTGGGGGAAATTCGATACGCTTACGATCATTTCCATGCCTGCGAATACATAAGACTATTCTACACATACATACTAAGATATTAATTACTAAGTTTTATAATTTCATTTACGTCAGCGAATATACATAGGTATAGGTACACCTACATCTATTTTGTCTTTAAAATTTCTTTGATGGTGTCAATAGCTATAAGAATATAATATTTATATGATGGTGTTAAAGTCGTTTTTTTTCAACGACTGATTTTCGAGAATGGGGCGCTGCGTTGAAGTTTTGTTTTTTACTCCCAAAAACTGACACGAAAACTTTTGGAATATTAAAAGCAACCTATGACGATGATGCTATTGAAAAAACAGAAGTGTTGGAGTGGTTTTCTCGATTCAAAAGGTTAAAAAGGGAAGGTTCAAGGTCAATTGTTGAAAAATCTCGCTATGGTCGGCCTAAACTGAAGTAAATGTAAAAAAAAATGAGAAATTGTCGTAAAAGATCGACTCTAAACCATTAAAGAAGCTATGGAGCTAACCTGGAGTGATTTGGAGTTCAGTTCAGCGAATTTTAAAGAAAAATTTGGGCATGAACAGGGTGACTGCCAAATTCGTGCCTCAATTTTTCACTACCGAACAATAACAAGGTCAGGTTATAGCATGCTTTACTTTGCTTTACTTCTACCACTAAAGCAAGACCTCACGCAATATAACATCCTTTAGCAATGATTTTGATTCAGAAATGATAGTTCTATACATTCCTAAAGTTAGAACGCGGTAGGTACTACAAAAACTTCACCCACCACAACATCAGTTCGTTTATTTTTGGATACCCCCTTGTACATCAATACCAAAAAAAATCTCCGCGACTTTCGGGAAATGAGTTTCTGTCTTTCGTAAAAAAGGATCAGAAGTGTTTTTCACATATTTTTTTTAATCTATACAAGATATAAAAAATCTTTTACTATCATTACCTATGATAAAGGTGCAATGGTATCTACTCTATTTTTTTTTTCAAAGCATATTTAGTAACGGTTGTCGAGATCTAAGATCTCCCGTTTTTTTAGAAATTTAACAAATGAAATCCAAATGAATGAATAGGATTCCCTGAGTAGTTTTGTTTCTATGCATATGTGGTATTATTTAAAGTACTATTGGTAATTTCTAAACTATCAGCTAAATTTTAAATTTGCAAGACATTTAATGAATTATTTTATTGAAAATGAATTATGAATTATTTTGTTGAAAAAGTAAACTACATTTAATTACCTATCTATGAATCATGTCTACAACTTTTTTAAATCAGATGAACCATTCAAGAGCCAATGAACCTAAAACTTTTACTTGAGTGTAATATCTAAAAGGGACTGAGTAAAAATTGTTCATATTTTCACAAAACCATTTTTCTGTAGATAATAATACAATGAAACAAATAATGAAAATTATTATAAAAACAGATTTGAACTCATAAAATACTCGAGACTGCCTGCTGTAAAAAATAAATATCAAAAATGTCAAGCAGCAAATATAATTTTTTTTTTGATGCTTTAAAACGGACTAACTCTATCTTAAGAATGGCTGCATATTTTAATTTAAGACAAAATTGGCTAAGGAAGATGAGTGTCATATTGAATTACGAAGTACATAAATAAACACATCCATTTACCTTAAATTTTTACATACAATCCAGTAATCCGAACATTCCAATAATCCGGCACTCTCTGGTTTTAATAGTGCCACATTAGTGAGACTCTACTAATTGAAAAAAATAATAACACAGCATCTTTACACATCTTTATTTATTCTAATTTGTGTTCTTAGTTTGTGAAATAAAAGTACAATCAGTAGATTTTGTATTTTATAAAATTCATTGACACATATATACATACATATTATAGTATTTACAAAGTACATAGGAATATATCAATAAAATTTGAAGAGCAGAGTGTAAAAATATAATATGTATTATGAAGTAAAAACTCTTCTAGTGATATTTAATTAATTTAGGTATATTACTAACTCTACAAACGACAATAAAACATAATTGTAAAACATTATTGTATAAATTTTCCTTAAGTTTAATGCAATAAGATTATAGAATAACTTGAATGAATTTCAAAAGTGCGTCGACATGTGCAAAAAAATATAACGTAATTGTAGAAATGTGCTAAGAAATCCAGTCAGCTATAAATAAGAATATTATTACTAATACCAATAACAATTGATTATATAACAACTAAATAATGTTAGAATAGCACCTACTTAACTTGTCATTAATATCATACAGTGTACCTTGCAGGGTACATGAAGAGATTTTTTTTATCTTGAGTGACACAGAACCCGTTCGCATGTTTAAAAAGAATTTCTCATCATATTTTACTTCACCTACTTTCTAAGTAAAAAAACAATTATTGCTTCGAAATTCACATGAAGACTAAAAAGGCATTGCAAATTATAACTACGTAAGGCATTTACATATAAGGTAGGCAGTGAGAATCGCCGAACACTAGTCACGCATATAAGAAGTCAGAACATAGATTTGAAACTTTTGGACAAAAATGGACTTTCGGCGTGTACCATTGGTCGAAAATATCAATATCACTTTCTTCCATTTCACACTCATACTTGATAGCTTCTGTGGTCGACATTAGGTAACCCTATAATATTATGACTACATATACCAGAGATCTGAAATTCATACAACTCGTAAGGGGGTGTACCAGTGCCGGTTTTACACTTTTTCTAGGTTTAGGCACTGACTTTACGCTGCCCCCCCCCCCCTCCCCCTCTCTGAAATTTTTACCTTACAAAAAACGCACCAAAAGAAAATACGTTTGGTTGGAAGTGGGAGAGTAAGCTTCAAATAAAAATTTCATAAATTCATTCATTCATTCATTTCACAAATGATAATAGTCCTAAAAAAATACCAACTATTATGAAAACCAGGACATTTCGGCGTCCCGAGAGGTTTGTTCGGGACACCGGGTGACAGGCACAAAACCGGTGACAGTCCCGGTGAGCCAGGACGTCTGACAACCCTATGTTTACACGACTGCAATTATTAAACTTCATCAATTAAATTAACGCATGGAGAAACTGAAAATAAATAAAATCAATTTGTCCTGAAGTTTGTTTCGAAACGTAGTGTAATTTGTAACTAAAATGTTTTTGAGCACTTTTCATAGTTTCATATCAACGATATCTGTTTTTAAGAGTCTTAACTTGCATACAAGATCCCAAATATATCCTGCACATAAAGAGGTAGTCGGTAGGCCAGTTAGAAAGTACAGTACAGTGGGCGCGGGATCGATCCCCGATGCTGACTTACTCCACTTCACAACAAAAGTTTTTCAAGCTTACTGCGAAGTGTGCAAAAATGTATTTGGGTAATAAAAAATTGGGGAATACAGAATGCATCCCCAGCACCAGGATTTGAACACAAGACTTTCTGAAACCAACTGATACAAAAAAGCAATTATGCACTTCTTACAAGTTAACTACATATGTCAAAAAAATGTAAGATAATATATGTACAACAAATCTACTTATGTTAAAAGTGTATAACAGCGTTCCTGCATATGGTACATTCTTTTGAAATGTGGCTATGACTGTTATAAATAAATATATGAATAAAATGTGTATCAAATGAAAACCATAATTATACAATATATACCTACATGTCCTACGAAAACCTTTTTTAACCTCATATGACTTAGAAATAAATAATTTACAGTTGATAATATATATGTTACAAGTGACTTAATAGGAATATGTGTTTGTCACAAAATATACATAAGAATAACATTTTGTACTTCATTTTATTTTTTTGGTTCTTCCATCTGAATCCAGTGTGTTCATAGAAAGGAAATTTCCATACAATCTTATCCAACAGTACAGCACACCAATGGCACAATACACTGAGGTAATCATAAGAGGTAAAAAGGGGTATGTCTTGTGTAACTTGAAGACAGAATGAAACACACTGTCATAGAGACACAGTGGTACAAAGCCTAGAAGGTATACACTCTCCAAGAAGTTCAGCATTGGCAGTCCATTCAAAGCGCCGGGGGCAGGTTTCTTACAAGAGTAAAGATTCGGCAGTTGTGTGAATGCAATCGTTGAATGGAGAAGCAGCAGGCATATCTTAACGGGTAATAAATTACTAGGATACAGCAGTGGAAACAATGAATAGTGACCCAGTGTTGACAGTATCAAAAATACACGACAATCATATGGATCGAGCACTGCTAAAATGCTGTAACAATAAACTTATATGTAAATTCACATCAAAACATACATATTGTTATAATTATTATACATCAATGTGTCTCTTTCATTACCTTAAAGGAATGATAATCATTAATATAGCTTTCTCATGGACGTGCCATCCAAAAATAAACGAGCTTGCTGCACATATAACAATACATCTGAAATACACAAAAAATATGCTTATACATGCTTTGCAAATACGCACAGACTTGGAATAATTTCAGATAGAGGTAAAATATTTAATATTTACCTAATAAAATGTATTGGACGTCTCCTTTTATCGGCACATAACTCCCAAAGCTTGAAGAGTGCTGGTAGCATAGCTATAATTGATAGCATGAATGTGACTAGTGGTGATATTGATGGTAACACAGCATGAGAATATTCTTGTACTAAACCTCCAGTCATTGCTCCCTTAGCAGTACTCAATTTGTAACCCAACTTCGACACTGCAAAGGAGATACATT
Organism: Ceraclea dissimilis; assembly: GCA_963576895.1. Taxonomy (NCBI): domain Eukaryota; kingdom Metazoa; phylum Arthropoda; class Insecta; order Trichoptera; family Leptoceridae; genus Ceraclea; species Ceraclea dissimilis. Next base: position 18,456,690 of record OY756360.1, read on the forward strand.
TTTATATTATTACAATGTTACAGACAAATATTATAAAGAATTTATTGGGATGTCTTACACATAAAAGTAGCTCCCTTATCAGCAACATTGTAAAGTGCCCAAACATTAGGCGCCCAGTATGCATGACTCAATCCCCTCTTAAATGGAAACAGTCTACTTAGGATCTGAAGGAAAAAACAATATTTGATATAATAGATCAATATAATATGATGGACATTTACTTTCAGAAAACACTATACTTTCTTACCTGTGGTAAATGTTTGTAAAATGGAGCAAAGGTTGCAAGAAACACACCAATCACAGCAACACCAAGCTGACACAAGTTTTTCAAGGAAAACGAATACCATGCAACATTAACTCCATCTCTAGAAGACACCGTAAAGCAATAAGATCGGAATAAATATACAAAATAAGCTGGCGCAATGTATAAATAGATGTGTTTCATGTTTAGAAGAATAGTAAACCATAAAGCAGACATTATGTAATTATTCTGAAAAAGATAAAACCACAATTAGTTTTACGTACATTATGTAAATAGAATAATAAAACTCTGGGCTTAATCAAACGCAACTACTTTCCTAACTAAACATGGGTATATTAAGAATAGCTTAATAATAAGATTCAATCCTAAATATCTCGCTTGGCCACAGCCATACAACTCTATGATATTATTAAAAGTTGTATAATATAATCTATTTAACAGTTTTAATTTGAAAGATGAGAAATAAAAATACCTTGATGGCATCTGCAAAAGATAATAGTTGTATACCAAAAAGCAATCCATTATATTGGAAGTGTATGTGGTCTACCATAATCAAACCTGCATTCCCAAATAATAATATGAACACTAATATCTTAGTCTTCCTCTCTAATAACGAATCACAACATCTGAAATAAATTCAAACACATTTTGATATAATACCAATCAATGTCATTAATTGTATATTCTATATTTCATATTGATATAATTTGTGCTAGGTACTGTTTACAATTTCAATCATTTAAAAAAAAACAATTTTAACCTATGCCCTAATATAATAAACAATAAATAAACTGTTATATTGCTTACACTTCTGTCTAATTCGCACCAACATTTTAAATCTAGTGCCTAGCATAACAGTATTTAACTCACTAATTCACATTAACAACCATAGTGTTAGGTTACCTTTTGACTCCTAGAGCAAAAATCAAGTCTACTACAATAACAGAAAGGCGTTGAAATATAATTGTTGGTTCAGATTTATAATCCAAATTTGAAACAACCAACATCTTTGGATCAAACAGTCTTGCAATGTGTGAGAGAGCATACTCAAACCAAGCAAACAGAGGTGGGTAGTCTAATGTCCACTCTGATGTTTTCTCATAATACCAATCACCGATTGGTAAGGAATGTGTCAGAGCTAACCAGTTCCTGTGGACTTCGAAATCTGTGGAATGGCTGCAACCGAAGTAAAGCAATATTATAGCAAAATAGTATTACACAATGAATAAAATCAAAGCAGTGTTTTTAATAAAAACCGGCGCCAATAAACACTAATGGAAACGTTCAAATGGTGCAATGCACCTACATAGTCTACATTTCAAGAGCTGTAAATAAACTATTAACAGCACAAATGGGCCACTTACTAGCATGGAATGAGAAGAACTTTTATACATGAAACAACAAAAATAATAGCTAAAAACATTTTGTATATGTTTTTCGAGTTTGCCGGTCACATTTCTACAATATTCTAATTCACAATCCTCGCCATTCAGTCTCGATCCTTGACAGTATAGCCGACGTCAATAACAAATTGACAGCTGATAACTTGACAGTAACTGGAATGTTGCCAGTATTTCAAACGCAGCCCTTCCATAGTGTTTGAAATGAATCTACGGATTTAATAGTAAACCTACCGATTTTAGTTATAGATTTGTCTAGGACCCTACAATCTACCGATTTTTCCCATTTCCTTTTTGTTTGTAACCGATTGAATCTCTGATCGAGTTCGGCTCACGGCTTTCTATTTTTCTCAAATCTATGCGTTTTTCGGATCCGATAGTTCTCACACCATTTCTGAAAATATCGACGCTCGGTACCTCTAGCGATGCGTCGCTGTAAACACTAAACTTGGCCGATAACTCCTGTGGATAACTCTCGTAAAAATGAATTGATAATAATTTTAAAAATTTATAGCTCATAATATGTTCCTCAAAAAGCATAAAATGTTTTAGAACACACATACCTACTTCAATTTTGAAAAGCCTAGATCACTTTTTATTCTTGATATACTTTCATATACGTAGTAGGTACTATTCCACCTCGCTTGATAATATAATTTTATCTAATTGTAAACAATAAATCAGCGAACTAAAATTATTTTTGTGGTGGAGTTATAACTGCGAAGGTCCTCTCAAAAACCCTTGGTAGATAGTACCTAGAATATTTTTTATCTGTAGCCTTAAAAAATATAACCGAATCATCGCGGAACATATTCCCCGCTATCGGCCAAGTTTAGTGTTTACAGCGACGCTTCGCTAGAGGTACCGAGCGTCGATATTTTCAGAAATGGTGTGAGAACTATCGGATCCGCGTTTTTCTATTTGACGTTTGCGTAGCGTCGTCGGAATTTGATTTCAGTAATTTTGCCAGTGTTGCCATATATACAGATTTATCTGTATTTATACAGATTTTAGGCAACGGAAACAGAGAAATACAGATAACAAATTTTACTCCGTATTATACAGATTTTTGGGATTTTAGAAATTTTCTATGATAAATCAGAAGAATAAAGTAAAAAAGAAACAGATTCGATCACAATTGTCATTTGATAATATGTAAATAGATGAAAATCTCATTTGTAGAATGAGTAAAAATATGTACAAAAAGAAATTAGTATATTTTATGTAAGCACGAGTCTGCACGAGTACTGTTATTTTCTCAAAAAGGTTAGTTTTTTCAATAAACTGCCATATTTTGTTCATTTATAAATTTCATTTATACAGATTTTTTGCCTTTTTATGCCTCTTTATACAGATTTTGGCTTATTATAATCTCATACAGATTTATGGGATCCGGACAAACGGCCGACAAGACATACGGCCGACAGGACGAATGGCCGACACGGACAAATAGCCGACATGACCAATGGCCGACTGGTACAAATGGCCGAAAGACGAAAGGCCGAAATCCAAACGGCCGACATGGACATATGGCCGACAAGTACAATTGGCCGACATCCAATAGGCCGACACGGACAACTGGCCGACAAGGATGAATGGCCGACAGGACGAATGGCCGACACAAAAAAAATATTGAAATAATGATCACATCACAAGTTTGAAAAACAAAGTTGCCAGTTTATTCTAACAATCCAAAATTTGGCTAGTTTTTTAAACAACAGTTCCGAAATATAATTTGAAAGTAGCGAAAAAATGTTACCATATCAGTTTGAAAAACAAAGTTGCCAGTTTATTCTAACAATCCAAAATTTGGCTAGTTTTTTCAACAACAGTTCCGAAATATAATTTGAAAGTAGTGAAAAAATGTTACCATATCTTATTATCACATCAAGCAACACTAAACCAAGTTTGCTCCGTGAGACCGAGGCCGTCGCCATATTGTTCATGAAGGCCGGGCCCAACTGACATTTGACGATGGTTACGCCATCTAAATTGTATGGGAAAAAATATTCCGTAATTCAAGTGTTTGTCACCGAGACAAGGTGACGTCACCACTCATGGCGGTGATGGAATTCGAGGATGTAGGCTTGTACTCTACTATCGCAGGCTTCGGTGAGACTTCTGAAAAAAAAAATACAACGGTAACACTGTTTTTGCCAATAGCACCCAAGGTTAAATAGAATCTGCTCCTGAATTTATGCAACCACTATATACTTAATAAGTATGAGACATACTTGAAAGAATTACCTACTACTAGCGCCGCGAGTAGCCGCTACACGAATTAGATCAAAAACACCAAGCAGACATGGGACATTACTTTTTCAACTTTCCAGCGAACATAAAGGTTCACAATTTTTAGGCGTTAAAAACGGTTTTTCATTTGTTTCGGCTGCAGGTGCCTTTTAGCGCTTAATTAAACCTTACTAGTATAAATAAAAAACAACATAACCGGTCAACATTATTTTTTTACAGTAATGTACCATGTCTGCTGGGCGATGCTTGTTAACTATTATTTTGATTGAAAACGTCATTGTCGGCCATTCGTCCTGTCGGCCATTCGTCCTTGTCGGCCAGTTGTCCGTGTCGGCCTATTGGATGTCGGCCTATTGTACTTGTCGGCCATATGTCCATGTCGGCCGTTTGGATTTCGGCCTTTCGTCTTTCGGCCATTTGTACCAGTCGGCCAGTTGGTCGTGTCAGCCATTTGTCTCTGTCGGCCGTTTGTCCATGTCGGCCGTTTGGCATTCGGCCATTTGTAGTATATTCCAGATTTATACAGATTTCTAGACTTTGAAATACAGATTTGTATTTTAAAAGTGTGGCAACACTGAATTTTGCTATCGTCATTCGTCGTTGTCGAAGTGTGTTGTTGAAGTGTATTAAAGTCGTCAATACTATATGATTTAGTGATACATTTTTAAATACAGAGGTTTCCAGCTATTGTTAGTTTCTTTTATTCACAGTATTCGTGTGTTTAGATGCTTTTCTTTATGGCGTTGATTGATACATAACCCCTTTTTTCACAGTTTAGCCCGCAATGGACTTCCAAAACAGGCCGGGAGGTAAAACTGGCGGCGGAGGAGTCGCCAGTTGGTCCGAGAGTAATAGAGATAGAAGGGAAAGATTGAGGCTCTTGGCTCTAGAAACAATCGACCTGAACAAGGATCCATATTTTATGAAAAATCACTTAGGTAGGGATACTTCCTCATTTGCAGATTGATTTATGTATGAGCATTTTTATTTATTTTATTCTCTGAGGCTCGATATTATTCGTCGAGCAACCGAGCCTAAGTGAACAAACTGTATACAAAAAAATTGGCCGTAAAACAGATTATGAAACATTGTTCATTAAGGCGAATTTGTCGCCGACCTGTGATTTCTTCCATTCAACCATATTGTGATTGTGTTGTCACGTCTCTGGTATTGGGATTTTTTATTGTCATTATTTACTTCAAATACTTATGTTTTAGGAACCTATGAATGCAAATTGTGTCTCACACTTCATAACAATGAGGGAAGTTATTTGGCCCACACTCAGGGCAAGAAACATCAGGCCAATTTGGCAAGGAGAGTGGCTATGGAGGCTAAAGAAGCACCTCAGCAATTGGCCCCTGAGAAACCCAGAATAGAACCCAAGAAGTTCGTCAAAATTGGACGACCAGGTTATAGAGTCACAAAGCAGAGAGATCCAGAGAATGGACAGCAAAGTTTATTGTTCCAAGTGGATTATCCAGGTAAGTTCCTACAACACATTTGAACATACTGTAGGGAAATTCATTCGGCATTTCTCCATAATTGAAATGAATTAATAAATTATATTTCTCAATACCCATATTACTAATTGTATTTTATTCTATTGTACAGAAATAGCGGAAGGGATTCAACCTCGTCATCGTTTTATGTCAGCGTATGAACAAAAAGTAGAACCACCAGACCGTAAATGGCAATATCTGTTATTTGCTGCTGAGCCATATGAAACTATTGCATTCAAAGTGCCGAGTCGGGAAGTTGAGAAACATGAATCGAAACTGTGGACACATTGGAACAAAGACACAAAGCAGTTCTTTTTACAATTTGCGTTTAAAATGGTGGAGCCAATAAGAATGCCACAACACAATAAGATGATGCCTCCCCCTAACATGAGAGCTCCCATGCCTCCCCCACCCCCTATGATGGGTATGGCCCCTCCACGACCTCCCATGTTTAATCCTGTTCCTCCTCCACCACCCCTCATGCCCGTCCCACCGCCACCCCCTAATATGTAAGCATTTGTGTGTAATTAAATTTTCTATCTTATTCCATAAATAAAATGTTTTTCGAGAAACTCATGGGTATCATCTAGAAGTTTAAGTGCTTAGCGTTTTTAGTTTTTATCCCGCCATTCCACATCCACTACAGTAAAATAAAAATAAATGGGATTAAAACCCAAGTTGCATCACACTACGCAGCTCCAGAAAATTTTAAATTTGGTGTGCGTGTGCTGGCAAAATGTCTAAGAATAAACCGAGAATGTATAACGTAATGGAATTAAATTTTTGGTTGTGAGATAATACTAATTTTGAAAAATACGAGTATGAAATAAGACAAAGGCTACCACAATTATTTATCTCTACCTGTTTGCAATGGCGATTGACATATACCTATTTGTTTTTCCCAACTTATTTTAGTAGCATCGATCTGCGCAATTTTGTGAACCACAAGGCATCTCGATTTTAAGTCAGTTAGTAAATGCATTCCGGAACTTTTAGAGCTCCAGGATCTCGGAAAGATTTTTACTGTACTCTAATCACCTATTCACATCCTCTGTATCTGTGATGCACCCGCTCACAAAAGAAGTCGCTCTCTTGGAGGACCCCAAGAAGTCAAGACAGATCGTGAGCTGCATGAGACATGTCGGCCTTGAAGACGAGTTGTAACATTGAAGGGTGTCACAATGGACCTACTCTGGATGCAGTGACGCAGGGGATAAACAGTCCCCTGACCCAACAAGAAAAAAAAATCTGCTTCCAAACTGTCAGTTATAAATTGTTTACTCACTGGCTTCATCTTTGTAAACTTAAGTCTTCATGGCAGTCATATGAAACTCAAACGTTCTATGTTATAATTAAAATGTTTATAAAACATTTTCATTTAAATGTTACTTAGCAATAAGCTCAAACAATCAAGTCTTATTCAAAATAATAAAACAGCCAACGGCGACTGTTTTCAAAGTTCTGGAATTACGTAATCGAGTTTCCAATGCCGAAATTCATTCCAGAATTGAAAACCTTGCGATACCCTAATTAAGGTGCAGGATTACAGCCACTTGGGATTGGGTTGACACAAGTGTCATTAGCCACTCTGTACTCTGAAAATGCTGTAATATTGATGGTTTGTGGGTTGCCATTTTTCACGACCACTCAGGGTCGGGCCTAAATTTATAACTCATTGTCTTTGAAACAAACTAACAGATAAAGACTGGACACATTGCTATACAATTAAAACAAATAAAAGATTTCCTTATAAAGTATTTTATTTATAAAATTAAGCTGTTAATACACAAGCGCCTCCAACTTTCTTGATTTTCCTCTCGGCTGTTTTTGAGAAGAATTTGGCTTTGACAATAACTGGCTGCTTTGGAAGGCGACCTTTGCCTAAAAGTTTGTAGTAGCCCTGAAATGAGAAAAAAAATAGAAATTAGTAATTTGGCGAAACATGAAACAAAAATAATGCCGGTGGTTTGAAATCAGAATAGAACGAATCAACAAGGATTTTTGCATTTGTACGATGCTTTCAGACCGCCCGTTCTAATACTTCATCATAATACTGCTATCTAATGGGAAAACAATTTCTCTACAGCCTCACTGCAGTGGAAAACTGTTATTATATGATAGCAAATAACATTTTGACACAGGTAAAACACTAAGACAGTTCAATACTCGTAAACATGAAATTCTTCAGAATAAAGGATTAGGATTAGTAGAATTACACTTGGAACTCACAGATTTGACAATATCAATGACGGGAGCCTTTCCTGATGTATTGTCCTTGTACTTAATCCTGGTCTCATCACTCACCAGGGACCACAGCTTGTCCAAGTTAAGAGTGGGGCAGAAGAACTTGTTCTTCTTCACATGGTAATTCCTCATACCAACCTGTAATAATAAAAATGCTTTAAAACTAATTCCACTGCACCCAAATCACCTAATATGCAATGGTTTATATCAGTATTGAACGAATCAACAGGGTTATGTGCATTTGTACGATGCTTTTAGACCGCCCGTTCAAAAATCATCACTAAAGTTTAATCACAAACTGCTGGAACACAATATAGGCAACTGATCTTGTCAATTCCTTATGATCACTGTCAACTAAGTCAATTTTAAAATTAACAACTTGCTGAGTAAACAGTCAAAATTTCAAACCTGCACTTTATTGCAGCGCCACGTTTTTTGTAAAAGGGTATCTTTTTTTTTCAAATAAAGGGAACGGTATTATTTCGCTCGGCTCGACTGCGCGTGGGCCCGAAAGAGCACACAGAAAGTCAGAATGTGTTTTTTAAAAGAAATTTAGTATATTTACAATGCTTTATCATTGAAATGTCACTCCTGTCAAATGCTTATCATGTTTAAAGGTGATGAAAATTGTTTTTTTTTTTTAAGTTTAAAAGCCGAGCGAAAAAATACACTTTTTAGCGCTTTTTTATAACAGAATAAGCTTGACCCTGAGTGGGGCTGCAATAGTGTAAAAAAAATTAACATACCTTTCCAAAGTATCCAGGATGGTATTTATCGAAATTAATTCTGTGGTGGTGCATGCCACCTGCATTACCACGACCTCCAGGGTGCTTACGGTGTTTGCCTATAAAGAAACAAAGGAAAAAGTTAGTCACTGCCTATAAGGTTACCCACAACAGATTTCAGGTATTTTATGATCGGAGAAATTCTGTAAATTCTACACAAAAGCAGTTTTGTAAAATTGTCTAAGAACTTTAAACACAATTCAGAACACCTGGGAATGTAATATGTTCATGGGAAATCACCAGTCGGACATGAACCCATAACCCCAAAGTAACACCAGAAAAACAAAACATTTTATTCCCAAATAAGAGTAAAGTTTTACTCACCAATACGTCCATGACCATGGCTCACGTGTCCCCTCAACTTCCTGGTCTTCTTCTTGGCTGTCGACTGAAAACAACATCAACATTCGTTACAAAAGCGGTCTCAAACAAAAAGTTGACATGTGAATATTAATGCACCCATCCTGCACTTATGCGTGGCAATATTATCTAATACACTACTTCTAACACTCTAGGGCATTTCGAGTCAACATTTTAAAGTAAAAAACCGAAAGATTACACATAAATCAATGGATTTTAAGAGACGTTCGCCCGAACGTCAACTCACCATTTTGCAGAAATACGAAGAAAGGCAGAGACAAAGTTTGAAAACATGTTATCGATGTCAAACAAAAAAAATCTATGGTTTTGAAATTTGCGAGGCCGTCGCCATATTGTTTATAGAGGCCGGGCCCAACTGACATTTGACGATGATCCCATCTAAATTGCCAAAAAAATTAGAAATCCCATCTAAATTGCCAAAAAAAATTAAATTAGCCATCTAAATTGTATGGGAAAAAATATTCTGTAGTTCAAGTGTTTGTCACCGAGACAAGGTGTTTGTCACCGATACAATACGATACAAGGTGACGTCACCGCTCGTGGCGGTGATGGAATTCGAGGATGTAGGCTTGTACTCTACTATCGCAGGCTTCGAAATTTGTACGGACATTGGTGCCAACGTAAAAATAAGTAATAGGAGTCCCTATTGCGCATGCGTTGTTTTTTTTTTTTTTTTACTAATTTGGCGCGAACTTTGAACTGTAAAGGCGAAGATACACACGAGAGATTTTGGCCTCCCGGATACCAAAATGACAGGTCTCTTGTGTGTAAACACATCGGAGACGCGAGATATCTCTCGATACCGCGCGCCTCCTGAGACGGTCTGCGCACGCAAGTCTAGCGTCGTGTATTTTACATATTTTCGTCTCAGGGGACGCGTCTCCGGTCTTTTGACATGTTCAATTTTAATCTGAAGGTGTGGATATACGGAGTCTCAGGAGACGCGCCTCCAGGCACTGACAAAATGGCGTCAGTCTCTTCAGTGAAATACACGACGGGAGATTTTCGTCTCTAGAGACGGCATCTCTAGTAAAAATGGCCGACAATCGCCTCCTGTCATCAAATTCTAAAATACACGGGACTATCTCGAGACGCGAGACTTTGGTCTGTTGCTGCATTCATTCTATTAGTATTTTTGGCGCCATAATGGCGTTTGGTTTTATGTACATACTCTAGTGTCATGTATTTACGAGTATTGTGATTAAAAAATATAATTATATACCGATTTGAAATTATTTATCGATTCAGTAATGTACATATGTCGGTCGGTACTTTACTTACATGCGTATGTGTATATATATTTCCTTTTCTGCGTTAGTAAATGAAATATAACACTTAATTAGACCTTCTTTTAATGTACACCATTCCTATGACATCAGTGACATAAGCCAAAGCAAGTATCGGTTTGCACTACATACCCGAAACCGTTGTGAGTAGCGAAATTTTGTTTCCTCCTTATGTTCCTTCGATGAATATTAAAGGGTGAATTAATGGTAACTACATAGTTTGCTATAAATGTTCATGAAGGGAATAACAAAACACGTAATGTTAATGTATTTTTCACAACTGTATTCATATTTCACATGCAAATGCAACTCTGTTATTAATCCGCCATTATTTAAAAATAATATTATAATTATAATCAACTAACAATTTTATTATTAACAATGTACTAATATCGTCACAATCGCAGGAATGTTTAAAATTATATATCAATACAAAAACCACGTGCCCACGCGCGCCAATCCAATTCAGTTGCAAACATCTCCAAGAGACCTCAGATTAAAATTGAACATGTCAAAAGACCGGAGACGCGTCCCCTGAGACGAAAATATGTAAAATACACGACGCGAGACTTGCGTGCGCAGACCGTCTCAGGAGGCGCGCGGTATCGAGAGATATCTCGCGTCTCCGATGTGTTTACACAGAAGAGACCTGTCATTTTGGTATCCGGGAGGCCAAAATCTCTCGTGTGTATCTTCGCCTTGAGGTCTCTTGGAGATGTTTGCAACTGAATTGGATTGGCGCGCGTGGGCACGTGGTTTTTGTATTGATATATAATTTTAAACATTCCTGCGATTGTGACGATATTAGTACTAGTGTTCAGAACCGGGAAATCCCGGTCCCGAAAGAACCGGGAATTCCCGGTTCTTCTGAGGTTACAAATAACCGGGATTTAAAATTTGTGTCCCGGTTCTTTCGGTACTTTCGGGACTAGACTTCAAAACGCAAAATTTTGTTTATATGGCGTGTGCAGACTGCGGGCTCTGAAGACGTGGTGTAATGCGGTTAGCAGGGGAAGGGGTCAGTTGTTTTGTCATCGAAAACTACAAAATTCGGACATCTCAAAAGTAAGTCTTATTTTTTTAGACGTAATCTTTTTGGTAAGAAAGATGTTTATTTATGACTAGCTGTATTTCCCGTGCTTCGCAACGGCTAAAATTGTGTACGGGTGGTGAAGTTACATCGTCTTAGAATTAAATACCTAATGCAATAAATTTTTGGCATATAGGAAGGAATATATTTGTTTTACCTAGTAAAATTATTTTTTATGTATATAGGATTCTGCTCAATTCAAATTTCACAAAAAGATAGTAAAAAAAAGAAGAAAAAAGCGTTGGGTATGGAGTGGGATCGAACTCGTACCCTCGCATCGCATAACACTCAATTTAAGTTAAGTACGCTAGCCCCTACACCACGCGAGTCAAAACAGACGACGACAGAAAGTGCCGCGGAGCAAATGTCAAAACTATTTTTTAATTATTATAGACACATTTTTAGTCATACAGAAGTATTTGTAGAGCAAAACATTGTATAAAAATAATCCTTAGATGTATATCCTAGTTCTAGATTATGTAACGACGCAAACAAATTTAAAAACCATATTAACGGGACTACTTTAAATGGCTTCTTTAATTTTCATACTAACTTGATAGAATTCAGTATCTTGGGAAAACTTGACAATTTTACCAAACCACGATACAAATCATATATTTTAATTTTTAATAGCCTATGTTGAAGCCGAGATTCCATTTGTAAGTTTATTTAATAGATGGATGTCTAAAATCGTCTGGTATTAATGTTTACTTCGGACGCGAATCGTCATTTTTTCACATTCTTTCCCGGATCATTTATGATTCATAGATGGCGGTAGTGATGTTTTATAAAATCAGAAATGAAATAAAAAATCATTATAAATCAATAATTCCCTTTGTTGCACATCTTTTTATCCAAAATATCAATACAATCTCGTGCAAAGTCAGTTTTTTTTGCGTTCGACAAACTTTATTGCAACAATAATAACAATATTAACATACACATACATTGTAACAACTGTGAAACATTTACTAATTACATCAAGCAGTGTACAGTATGCATGTTGATATACAGAGTCACGCCAAACCTTATCCAGGTTTGTCGGCGCGTACTCATTACATCAACATTGCACACCACAAAAATACTCATAGGTATAACATATATAGGAAAACAATGAGAAATGATTATGTATAAATAAAGTTACATTTTTGCAACCATTCTTTTATGAGTTTCTTTACCATACGTTTACTCTTACAGTTCTTAATGGTAGTCGGCAACATGTTTAACAATTTGGGGACATTATAGCTCAGGGTACGTTTACCATATTTGTTATTGCATTTGGGTATACAATACCCATCATTCACTCTAAATCTAGTGCTGTGCTCATGTTGCGGTACTATTTTGTATTCATCATTTTGAAACTGGTCTACAATAATTTTATTCCAAAACAATCCTTTGGCTGTCAAAACATTCAATTTTTTAAAATAAACAGAAATATCATCGCGGGTGTTTTTTCTTGTTATCAGCCTCAATATAGATTTCTGTGCCAACATTACCCTTTTCAAATTAGTATTAGTGCAATTACCCCAGCTACTGATTCCATATCTAATCACTGATTCAGCCAAAGACTTGTAAACAGTCAGCAGAGCGTGGTTGGGCACGAAATATTTTATTTTGTAAATTTGCCCAGCAATTGAGCGTAACCTCTTACATACTTTATTCACGTGGCGTATACGAATATCTACTTTTTGTATTGTACGTATATAATTAAAACAAAATTAAATTAGGTGCAATGCGAAATGTTTTTTGTAAACAGTATATATACAATTTTCAAAATAACGTTCCGATGTGATTGTGACGGCGTTTTGTCAAATACTCAACGCTGTCGAAAATCCACAATTATTAAGGAGATTATTATGATCATATCGGTTAGTTTTTATAGTACGGTGGACGCACCAATCCCAAACCAGTTAAGGCAAAAATTCACATTGCAGTACCTAAAAATCATTTTAATTATTCGGTAGCACCACTTTCTACTCCCTTCATAGGCTGGTATCCTAGTACCGAAAGAACCGGGATTTCCCGGTTCCGTTGAAGGCCGGTACCGAAATCCCGGTTCTGTAAAAACACACCGGTTCCGGATACCCTAATTAGTACATTGTTAATAATAAAATTGTTAGTTGATTATAATTATAATATTATTTTTAAATAATGGCAGATTAATAACAGAGTTGCATTTGAAATATGAATACAGTTGTGAAAAATACATTAACATTACGTGTTTTGTTATTCCCTTCATGTCCTACAACATTTATAGCAAACTATATGTAGTTACCATTTCACCCTTTAATATTCATCGAAGGAACATAAGGAGGAAACAAAATTTCGCTACTCACAACGGTTTCGGGTATGTAGTGCAAACCGATACTTGCTTTGGCTTATGTCACTGATGTCATAGGAATGGTGTACATTAAAAGAAGGTCTAATTAAGTATTCTATTTCATTTACTAACGTAGAAAGGGAAATATACACATACGCATTACGCATGTAAGCAAAGTACCGACCGACATATTATTATTACATTACTGAATCGATAAATAATTTCAAAGCGGTATATAATTATATTTTTTAATCACAATACTCGTAAATACATGACACTAGAGTATGTACACAAAACCAAACGCCATTATGGCACCAAAAATACTAATAGAATGAATGCAGCAACAGACCAAAGTCTCGCGTCTCGAGATAGTCCCGTGTATTTTAGAATTTGATGACAGGAGGCGATTGTCGGCCATTTTTACTAGAGATGCCGTCTCTAGAGACGAAAATCTCCCGTCGTGTATTTCACTGAAGAGGCTGACGCCATTTTGTCAGTGCCTGGAGGCGCGTCTCCTGAGACCTTGGATGAAATAGGTGTCATCATAGAAATCACCTATTTCATCCAAGCCTGAGACCCCGTATATCCACACCTTAAGACTCATAGAATCACACAGGGATCCGGACAAACGGCCGACAAGACATATGGCAGACAGGACAAATGGCCGACACGGACAAATAGCCGACATGACCAATGGCCGAAAGACGAAAGGCCGAAATCCAAACGGCCGACATGGACATATGGCCGACAAGTACAATAGGCCGACATCCAATAGGCCGACACGGACAACTGGCCGACAAGGACGAATGGCCGACAGGACAAATGGCCGACACAAAAAAAAGATTGAAATAACGATCACATCACAAGTTTGAAAAACAAAGTTGCCAGTTTATTCTAACAATCCAAAATTTGGCTAGTTTTTTAAACAACAGTTCTGAAATATTTATTTATTGATTTATTTATTTATTCACGGCGCAAGCCTTTAACATGAATAATAATAAATATAATTTGAAAGTAGCATAAAATGTAACCATATCATACTATCACATCAAGCAACACTAAACCAATTTAGCTCCGTGAGACTTCTGAAAAAAAAATAGACAGTAACAATGGTAACACTGTTTTTACCAATAGCACCTACTCCTGAATTTATGTAACCACTGTATACTTAATAAGTATGAGACATGAAAGGATTACTAGCGTCGCGCGTGGTCAATTTTGAACTAGGAGCATTTTGCATTTTAAAATCTCGCTTTTACCATAGATTAGCCGCTACCACGAATTAGATCACCACCACCAAGCAGATATGGGACATTACTTTTTCAACTTTCCAGCGAACATGCGCAGGTTCACAATTTTTAGGCGTTAAAAACGGTTTTTCATTTGTTTCGGCTGCAGGTGCCTTTTAGCGCTCAATTAAACCTTACTAGCACAAATAAAAAACAACCTAACCGGTCAACATTATTTTTTTACAGTAATGTCCCATGTCTGCTGGGCAATGCTTGTTAACTATTATCTTGATTGAAAACGTCATTGTCGGCCATTTTTGGATTTTTGGATAAATATTGGATTGTTAGAATAAACTGGCAACTTTGTTTTTCAAACTTGTGATGTGATCATTATTTCAATCTTTTTTTGTGTCGGCCATTTGTCCTGTCGGCCATTCGTCCTTGTCGGCCAGTTGTCCGTGTCGGCCTATTGTACTTGTCGGCCATATGTCCATGTCCGCCGTTTTGGATTTCGGCCTTTCGTCTTTCGGCCATTTGTACCAGTCGGCCAGTTGGTCATGTCGGCCGTTTGTATCTGTCGGCCGTTTGTCCATGTCGGCCGTTTGGCATAAATCAATAACACAATACACTAGTATGTGGACGCCCCCCCCCCCCATAAACTACACTGGTGTGACTTACTGTGTTTGAATCGCATGTCTATTATATTATGAAAAAATATAGTTGTACTGTATTTCATGGCCATTTTCGACCTCAAACTATTCATGTACTTTAACATCCCACACAAGCAAACCTATTGTATAGTTTACTATTTTGTTGGATAATTTTTCTCTTACTTAAAGCGTGTGTGTAAAACTTTGGTTTAGTTACCTACAATGGTATACTTGCAAATAAGAGCCTTTCCTTTTAACACCTCCAGAAACGCAAAGAATGGTGGAAGGATGGAAATTGGAAAGTTTAGGGGATGGATGAATAAAAAACGAGACACATTTTCAAAGAAAGAATAATACAAACATATATTTATTTTATTTAAACACTTAAAGTTAATTTCAACAGTCTTATGAGATAAAGTTGCTTAGTTATTCGCGTACATTATAATCTTAAAATAATTACATCTTAATACATCACAGCACATCAGAAGTGTATCAACGAGGCAAGGTTTTCTTTGTACATTTTTATAACATTTCTAGAGATTACATAACTTACATTATTATGTGTACCAAAAAAAAATTGTCAAAATTTGTGATACATTGTGACTATAGTTGTAAATTGTGTACTTATATACAAATTACCATTAAGTATTCAAAAATGTTGCCATAAAATAAACCCGTGGAGTATAATGTTTAACAATAAATGTATGAAACAATATTAATATGTAAGTAAGTATTTAATTTTCTTATTCACAATATTTTAATCGGTAAATTTGTTCAGACTAGTTAAAAATATAATGAACCTTCAATGGAACAATTCATGGAATGTAGAAAGTCATAGAGGTATATTTATTTCAGCCTTACAAAACATTGTTTATATTTCTTACTAACTACAATAATGGTTTATTAATACATCGACATTAAGCTCACCACATCACAAAATGTTACAACCTCATCAATCTATCAACATACGCCTAAATTTATACAACCTCTATATCTTCTTTTATCTGTAGTTATTTTTAGTTGTGGAATACAAGTTACATAAATATAAAGCCTCATTAGCCCACAGAATGATCTAAATATATCCTATCGTAGTGTCTAGAATAAGACATTTATGTTACTTGCATTATTCTACTGAAATGAAATAGGTGCTATGCTATTCAAGGGAAATGTACCGGATATACAGATTGCATAAATTCAGGTATTCTAAGTATGAACCACTTTTGAAGGTCGTCACCATTTACAATTATTTTAGTCATCTCGCTTATCGTAATCAGCTGACAATAAAACGTTAAGCGTACAAATCAATTTCCTATTTCTGTTGATAATATATTACGATGCTGTTTTAGATTCCTCTGTATTTTCATTGCTGCAATTTTCTACAGTGATAGCATCAATTGGTTTGTCTGTATTTATGTTTTCGCCGCTACTTTTCTTCTCATCATTCTGTAAAAACATAATTTTTATTAATGGTTTGTGTTTTTCAACACCAATGCGAAAAAATATGATTAATACAACTGACTTTACTCGTAGTCCATTGCGCAGAGTTGTAACACAATCCAATTAAATTATAGACTTTTTTCTTGCATTAGGTTTATTTCATTATACCCAATTATTATTAAAAATACTCTTTGATTACCTCTTTGTCTGTCACAATGATTGATGAAAGGCTTCCATTAGAAACTTCATGATGATTACAACAATGTTTGGAGACACAGCCCTTCCCTGCACAAGTCATCAGACACATGGCTTGTTCTGGACCGCACACCATATTGTCTGTAATGCTGAACTCTGGTTGTATTGTTACATGTGTGATACCTTCTTCCAAGAAAAATGTTTTTATCTCATCACAATGTGTCGTGTAAACCTATAAAATATAACAATTTAATGAACAATTTGATTATTTAAAAATAAATCAAGATTCTACCTAAGATTTTTTTAAAATCCGTTCATTTCCTTACCGTTGTGTTGGGGAAGATTATGTGAACAGTTGAAACAATTTTAGAGTTATTCAGTTGCCATACATGAAAGTCATGTACATTTACTATACTTGGAAATGAATTTAATAGTTCTCGTTTCAACAGTTCTATATCCATTTCTCCAGGAATTGTCTGAAGCAGAATCATTCCAGATTCTTTCACTGTAAGTCAAAAACATAATTAACTGCACCAATACTAGAGTATACATATAAATCAGCGAGATTAAAAGAATTTATTCCAAATACTAACTGTATGGATAAGTTAATGAAAACAACAGAAAAGATGACACGATTGCTATAGCTGGGTCTATAAACTTTGCAATGCTAGGGTCCACTAAATAGACGATTACAGCACAAACCATTACTAGAACACAACCTGAAATAAAGTAAAAAGTAACTTAGATTAATTTATAATGAATTGTTAAGTGATTATAAGAAGACACAATTCCATATAATCAGGTGCATAGTTCTTCACAATGTCGCATAAACATCGCAATATGTAGAAGATGGTAATTCATGCATTGTTTCACTGAATGCCAAGAAATAATCGGGTTTGGAGAATGCATAAATGAAGAACAAAAGAGTTAACAAGTGGTAAGTAGTGATGTAAACAATGAAAAACTTTCATCTGAGAGGTTTATAAAAAGGATTCTTACTTAAAATATCTCGCAACGCTTCCATAAAACCTTGTCTTTGTTTTGTCCTAGGAACTTTGCTAGGCTTCTTTGATCTGGAAAGTCTTCTTTGTCCTTGTCTTACAGAATCTTCCGTCACGACACCTTCAAGGACAACGCATCCGCTAGACGTCACTTGTATGAAACTACCTTGGTGGAATGCATATCCTGAAAACATTCAAAACGCAAAAATACCTATTTAGTTGACCCCTTCGAAACCATTGAATACTACATTAATGCATTCTGCTATAATTCAATAAGAAATGTGATGAATAGTAGATATTGAAATGGGGGTGTATTTTAGTGCAGAATTTCAAAAGAAGAAAAATCTAAATTTACGTTTGACGATCGAATTAAGAAGACGGCGTTATAAAAAGATTATGGTACCTGTACTTATTTCTGTAATAATCGTAAGATGATTTATTAGATCGATCTCTTTCAGATATTGCACCTAATTCATTGCTCCCCTTTGCGTCGTCCTTAACCAATTCAGGATATCTCTAATGGTTTATTTTAATAGTGAACTGAAATACTCACCACCAATTAAAATATAACAGAATGCATTAAGACACATTCCTATGGCGCCCATGATGAAAACAATAATGGGATTATGCATGGCATCCATATGTCCTATGTGTACCAGAGTTTGTGCTGCTTCTAGCACAACACTCAGACAGAGCGATGCGAAGAATACACACACGACCAACATCGTGAGAACTTCTATACGAGCCCAACCAAATGTATTTCGAAGGCGCTTTTCATCGTTTGCCCTTTTCAGAGACTGCCCTTGATCCTGTGAATGAAAACCATGTAGATATAATTGCAGAGATTCATGTGCTGGTATTTTTTGCTATTTATCTCAGACGCTAGTTTATATTAATATACATATTAAAATGTAAAATTTAGTGTTTTTACCGATTGTAAATTTGTGACTGTTTCAGACTTTTGTTCACTATTTGAATTCTCCGTAATTTCAACAGTCTTCTCTGGTGGAGTGATGGGATGTTGCGATTCATACTGAAAAAAAAAGAAAACAATGATTACTAAATCATTCTAATTTCCTGGTTTATTTCTTGAGGTCCAAACAAGCGCTGAAATTTTGAATTTCTAATATTTGAAAAGAAGCCGACGAGCATGTATGACGACTGATTGCTTGAATGTGACGTAAGCAAGGGTGCACGTAGAGATAGGGTAGTCTAGCATTCTGTCTTCCTTTCATATACTGACCTCTATCTATTCATTTATTTATTTTTTTATTTTATTACGCATTAATACTTACAACAGACGCAATTATATGATTAAGAAGGCACAGTTTCGATACAAAGATTTCCACCTATCTTATAAATCATTGTCTTTAAAATACCTACTATAAATCATTAAATTAGCACTTGTAGATTACTTATAGCTATATGTACATTATACAGCCAAGTAATAAGGTCGATGGGCTGATAAAGAGACGAAGTAGTGTGAAAGATATACCTACGCATTTTCCTATAGCCTGTATTATGTGAGTAAGTAACTATACTATATACAATGTTAATACCATATCTATAATGCATTAAATATCAATAAGATACGGCAATATTACATTTGTCAGAATTAACTGATTAGAGAATAAAATGTAATTCATCTGCTCTTATGCCTCATCCACATGCTGTCCGACCTTCCACGAGTCCCGCGCGAATGTTTAGATTCCGTTACATTTTACTTCCGTTAATTAAGTCCGTTAATATTTGATTGTTTGCATAGACATCATCCACTGGCGGCGCTGGCATTAGATAATCCAAGGGTTGTATGGGGTTATGCGTCGTAGTGTGGTATCGTACATATGTGGGTTGGGAGTTGGAAAAGAAATTTCACTTTGTTGGGATACATCGCGATAGTGTAAATGTGATAGAAGTTGTACTTATGTAGTTCTATTTCATGCCATTTAACCGCGATTTTTTTACATTAACGCTTTAACGGATTAACGTTAACTTCCGTTACATTTTTCAAAATGTAACGCTTTAACGATTAACGAAGTTAACTTTTTAGTTAACGGATTATCGATTAACGAAGTTAACTTTTTAATTAACGGTGCCCACCTATGGTAGTTACATATATTGTGATAACATGACAACTCCACGGAAGTATGTATTACAAAAACTATAATTTTACCTGTAATATTCGACAAGTTCATTAGGTTGGTACATTAAGGCAATATAGGCAAGTCTTAGGTTAGTACATAATTTAAAAAACACGTTATCTGAAGTCGCGACATTTTAGCAAAACGCTAATTAGAAACCGGACCGATCATCGCAGAATCATTAAACAGTTATTATCATCTACCTACTATAATAGTTAAAAACCACTAGGTAATGATAAAGTTGGCTTATACCAGATGTTAAGTATACCCATTCAACTTTTTAATGAAAAAGGACGATATGCGATTTATTGTCTATACGTATTGAATTCTTTAGAAATATTATTTGCACATTTATCACTAGTTGCCTCCAGAGACGGATTAAGTGTTGAGAGCGCCCCTAGGCAAGCTCGTCATCGGCGCCCCTCTAGCGTCCATATTATATTAGGTATAAATTTTAACTAGCACTTATACATACTATAATAACTAATGCTGCGCCACACAGTTTAACCCATCGTGACAGTGGCGGATCCAGGATTCAATTTTGGGGGGGGGCTAAATGTCGTCACATAGTAAAAAGTACTGTCATTTAACGTTTTGGGGGGGGCTAAGGGGCTGAAACCCCTAGATTTGTTGTATATAAAGTACTGTCACTCATGGTTTTGGGGGGGGCTTCAGCCCCCTAGCCCACCCCCTGGATCCGCTAGTGCATCGTGATGTCCCATTCCGTGGGAATTTTGGGATAAAATGTGTAAATCTTTGTCTCCAGCAATCTACTCGTACATACTCGTACCAAGTTTCATCAAAATCAGTTTAGTAGTTTTTTTGGTCATGAAGAAGTAATCTCTTCGGCAGATTCATCTGCTGTGAGCTTTCTCTTCCGTATCCTCTTTGTGTCTTTTTCATATTCTTTGACTAATGAGAATTCCAAGGCTCGCTGTTCATATTTATTAAAATTTTGCCTTTCTGCAGAAAGTATGTGAATTATATTGTCATACATTTAAATAACTGTACAAATGTCAATATCAACGGACTGTAATTTTTTATTGGTTTTGATCATGTGAACCAACATAAAACCACAAAACACGATCATGAAAGCAGTTTCTAGTCGTTCTAATTTCAATGCCTTTAGATTCACATACAACAGAACGTTTTTGCTCAGGATTGTTCTCGACAGCAATCAAAGCATCGTGAATTTCTGGAAATGACTCTTTCAAACTTTTGCAAGCATCAGTTCGAGCTGACCAGCGTGTGGCGGCCGGGGCGGCTGCTTAGCTCCTATCTCCCCGCTGCACCCTTTACCCCACAATCTAGAAATGCTCGCGAACGAATCGACGCGACGAACTCGCAACCATTGCAGATCATATCTTACCAACACTTATTATAAAATCATGCGATATAGAAATAATCAAGAAGGCGGAGCATGCTTCGGAAACTCTACATCTCTATAGAATTATATAACTTTTTATATCGTGTAAGTAAGTGCATACTTACTTAACAACTATTTTTTTGTTTTTGTTTAAAAACTTCATCGCGCGGCTCGCGCGCCCTTTGTAACCTCGCGCCCCTAGGCACGTGCCTACTTTGCCTTATGGATAATCCGCCACTGGTTGCCTCGCTTGTAACGAAAATGCTTGTATGCTGTGTTTTATAAAAACATTTTTAAAACGATGAGTCGTGTCAACAACACTACTATGTATGAACTTATTTTATAAACATCGCAACCTCTATCAAGACTCAATGTAAAGTATGCAAAAAAACTAAAGTCATTATAATATTATCACATGATCATAAAACCTGAATCATACCTCATACATCAGTTCAGTTGATTACACTCTTATGTTAAGAGTATGCATACCGACATTCCAAAAAAATTCTAAAAACGGGAGACCTTATATTTCGACAACCGTTATTAAATATGCTTTGGAACAAAATAAGGTAGATGCATTGAACATTTATCTAGGGAATAACCGTAAAAGATTTTTTATATCTTGTATAGATTTCTCAAAAAAAAAATTGTGATTAACACCTATGATCTATTTTCCGAAAGACGGAAACTCGTTTCCCGAAAGTCGCGGGGTAAAATTATTTTTTTGCACTGATAATATGCATTAAAATCTAGGGAATAACCGTAAAAGTTTTTTGATAGACGCAAAATTAACCCCAAAAAATGAAAAAAACTCTATTTTTACCATTTTATCATGCGATTGTCACGCGATTTTGAACCTTGATGCCGTGGGAAATGACTGTGACGTCATTCTTGGTGCCAAGCCCTTAATCATGTGTTTTATAATTTGACGATAATGACATCACATCAGTATTTTAAATTTCAATTCAATTTTTATTTTGACGCCTTCCATCGTGGACCTGGGCGTCGTCGGCAGAGGAGAAATAAGAAATCAATAAGTCACAAAGGAAAATCACATTATTACCGCATTGTTATTAAATGTTTTTCATCATATATCACAGATTTTAAAAAATTGATATGGAAATCCAAATCCATCACTATTGTTACGTGGAAAAAACATCTGCAGCTCTAATTTACACAATATTTTATTTAGTGGACAAAATAAAGATAAAATAGACAAAATAAATTCAACCATTACCAGCCATTTACGTAATATTTGTTTATGCAGCGATCTCTTTCACCTATATTGTGTAATATTGTGTAACCTATTCTTTATATTTTTATTTCATGACAATATGTCAGATTTTCGTCACTAAGTCCCCAGAGAAAAATTCGTCGCCATCAGTGGCGTAACTAGGGGGGGCGGGGGGGGAGGGGGTGGAGGGGGGGGGGCGGTCCGCCCCGGGCGGCGCATTTCAGGGGGCGGCAAAATGGAACAACATATAAAAAAACATCTGAATAAAACACACAAATTAATCAATATCTCTGAATTTTCTTTAATTATTATGAAAAACTGTTAAATAACAACAATTTTCATTAAAAAAATTTGCCTGCGGCGCTAATACAGCCTGTTTGCGTGTTAGGTACGAATTCTCTCCCCATTTCTCTAAAAAATTTTGCCTGCGGCGCTCTTCTTTTTAAATCCTTCTTAAACGTTACCTTGTTAAACATACTTATTTTTTACATATTTATTTAAAGAAAGTAAATAGAACTACAACACGACTTTCATTTTTATTCAGCTTTGTGAAAAAAATTTCGCCTGCGGCGCTATTTGTATGACTTTTGTACCACGCTTCAAAGCTGCAGACACCCCTTGGGTGGGTGCACATGTACTTGCATAGGTATTTTAGGGGTCAGGGGGGACGGCAATTTCAGAGTCCGCCCCGGGCGGCACTCGGCGGGTTATATTTTACATATATAGTTACGCCACTGGTCGCCATTAAGGTATTTTTTCTGCCACAGCAATAAAAAATTCAAAGCCGGCGACGCCCCTGCCTCGGATAAGAGTGAAAGCTGATGTTCTTATAAGTAATGCATAATTTGGCAACATTATGAGTGTTATATTTTACATATATTAATATTAATAACAATATATGTAATGACATCATTTGGCGAGGATTTAGCTGTTATTATGACATGCAAATATTATAATTTTTAATATCTAAAGATCAATGTACCTAATATTGTGCAACGTCGCCATTTATTATTGTCTCAAAACCAAGAAGAAACTACTTAACTCTATTTATTTATTTTACACTTTTGGCGAACAAGATACAGTGTCATGATAATATTTTTTTTTCATTTCAAATATAAATAATAACATTAGTTCACTAGGGCGAGCTTATCGCAGTGCTGCGATCTCTGCCAGCTAACCCCAAACTCTATAGATGAAACTCTTTTGGTAAATACCTTAGTAATACTGTATATACCTATTTTTAAATATAATTTTTGCACATCAATAAAACTTAATATCGTTGTAACTGCTTATACCTAGTGTTTATAAATACACTTCAGCCTGTCACATTACAAAAATTTCGCTGCTCTAAAAAGAAGCTATATATGATGTAGGCGTATCTACATTATATTGAATGTGACCCCATCCAACCTGTTGAGAAATTTTATTTTTGAGTAACCCAATGTAAAAAATGGAAGGTGAGTCAAATAAGGGATGCCCTAATATATGTATAGGTATATTATATTATCTGTCATCGGTTGTCATTATATTCTCTTTATATAATCGTATCGTATATCGTAATTGCAAGTTGCAATAACACCATCGTACCACTGCGATTTTTAGACGATGACACCACTCAAATACATATCAGTAAGTACCTACTTGTATTTTATAAATGATATGATTTGTATGTACCGAATAAGCTTGGTACCAAGAATGATGTCACAGTCATTTCCCACGGCTTTAAGGTTCAAAATCGAGTGAACAATCGCATGATAAAATGGTGAAAATAGCGTTTTTTTTTCATTTTTGGGGTTAATTTTTCGTCTATCAAAAAACTTTTACGGTTATTCCCTAATGCATATTATCAGTACAAAAAAAATTACTCCTCGACTTTCGGGAAACGAGTTTTCCGTTTTTCGAAAAAAAATCAGGGTTGTTAATCACATTTTTTTGAGATATCCATACAAGATATAAAAAATCTTTTACGGTTATTCCCAAGATGCATCTACCCTATTTTGTTCCAAAGCATATTTAGTATCGGTTGTCGAGAGGTCTCCCGTTTTTATAAATTATTGAAATGTCGGTATAGCCCAGGAAATTTAGCTTTGTAGCGTAGATAATTGTCGGAAAGCTGGAAACTATTTGATTCCCTTCATTAACATGCAAAGAAGGTTTCTTGAAGTTTGCACCAATTTTCCGCTTGTGCTAAGTACAGGGTGACCCATAAACCGAAAAAATAATGTACTTTTTTCAGTTTTTCAGTAATAACTTCTAAACTATGCTTTTTACGAAAATGGTGTTCTTTTATAAATTAAAGTACATAATATTCTGCGTCGTTTGAGCATAAATACTTCTTTGTACCTCAAAAATTATTGTGATACAGACACTGTCAAGTACATATGAATTTTCGGAACAAATTGAAATATTCGTATTTTTCACTTTTGTTGTTGAATAACTCCCCAACTCGGGTATTTACGGTAATATTTTACTAAAAGTATTTAATTGTGGGTCAATTTTCTCTAACTTGTGATTAAAAGTTTAGACCTACGGCACACAGTTAAGGATGCACAGGTATTTAGAGAGAGACGAGTGAAATAAAGAAATTTATTAAATGATAGATTTAGATATGTTGAAGTTAAGCTAATTTAAATTTTACGATTCCATTTTATTAATGTATAGTTTTGTCAATTAAAATCTGATTTTTAATACTGTTACGCCACTGCCTAATATTTTAAATCGAAAAGAGTATTTTTTTTACATTCATTGATTTTATTAAAATATTTCCTAAACGGTAAGTGTTAGGAAAAAATATTTATCTCACAATTTATCTAGAATAATTTTTCTATATTACATTTGAAAAATAATTTATCTAATTTAAATACTAAGTGAGGTAGAATTGATTAAAAATGGTATATAAAAAATAAGTTCATACATGCCGTCACTTTTTGTTAAATTACTTCTAAACCAAGCGGTGTAGCGTAAATCCATTAAATTGCATTTAAAGCTAAATAAATTTCCTATAAATTAAGTGTAATAAAATTAATTTGGGAGTTGTAATAAAAAAGTACTAGATGATCAATATCAATATTTAGTAAAATAATTCAACGCTTCCCATACAAAATGTTCTTACTTAGCAATGTGCCTCTACACAAAATCAACTTTGATCATCTAGTACTTTTTTATTATAAATCACAAATAAATTTTATTATACTCATTTAATAGAAAATTTACTTCGCTTTAAATGCAATTTAATATATTTACGCTACATTGCTTGGTTTAGAAGTAATTTAACAAAAAGTGACGGCATGTATGAACTTATTTTTTATATACCATTTTTAATCAATTCTACCTCACTTAGTATTTAAATTAGATAAATTATTTTTCAAATGTAATATAGAGAAATTATTCTACATAAATTGTGAGATAAATATTTTTTCATAACACTTACCGTTTAGGAGATATTTTAATAAAATCAATGAAGGTAAAAAAAATACTCTTTTCGATATAAAATATTAGGCAGTGGCGTAACAGTATTAAAAATCATATTTTAATTGACAAAACTATGCATTAATAAAATGAAATCGTAAAATTTAAATTAGCTTAACTTTAACATATCTAAATCTATCATTTAATAAATTTCTTTATTTCACTCGTCTCTCTCTAAATACCTGTGCATCCTTAACTGTGTGCCGTAGGTCTAAACTTTTAATCACAAGTTAGAGAAAATTGACCCACAATTAAATACTTTTAGTAAAATATTACCGTAAATACCTGAGTTGGGGAGTTATTCAACAAGAAAAGTGAAAAATACGAATATTTCAATTTGTTCCGAAAATTCATATGTACTTGACAGTGTCTGTATCACAATAATTTTTGAAGTACAAAGAAGTATTTATGCTCAAACGACGCAGAATATTATGTACTTTAATTTATAAAAAGACACCATTTTCGTAGAAAGCATAGTTTAGAAGTTATTACTGAAAAACTGAAAAAAGTACATTATTTTTTCGGTTTATGGGTCACCCTGTACTTAGCACAAGCGGAAAATTGGTGCAAACTTCAAGAAACCTTCTTTGCATGTTAATGAAGGGAATCAAATAGTTTCCAGCTTTCCGACAATTATCTACGCTATACCCCCTTTTTTAATGTTAAAACACCGGTCTAGTATGCATAATCTTAAGTATTACAGCATTATCTACCCAACACTACATGCAAACATATGACAGACATTGTCATATAATCTCATGGAATGCCACTTAATAAATGATAATAAATTTATGTATCATATTGTGATATTAAATACTTACTATTCTCGTTGCTAATTATTTACTAAGTATAGTAGGTAGTATATTATGAACAATCATATTTATTTATTTATCTACATCAACAGTCATTGTACTAGGTATATTAAATAATTATATATACGGCGTCAATACAGCTAGGGGGGCTAGCTGACTCTGCTATGTGTGAGTGTGGCGAGGAGCAAACAACAGAACACATTGTGAACCAGTGTGTTCTGTATTCTTACGATGGAGGACTGGAGCAGCTCCGCACCTATTGACGGACGATGCAATTACATGGCTGCGGAACCTGGAGGTGAGGGTTTAGCGGCCCATAAAAAGAAGAAGAATATAACAATGATGATAATTGAAAATCTGTGAATAATGCAGTTATTCACATTATTTTGACGCCTCTAGGGCTATTTCTATACTGAAGCCTACCCTGTTTGCAGTATATGCAGTATAGCTGCGTATTTGTCTGTAATATTTTCTGTTTACGTTTAAGAAAAAAAAAGTAAAAATTAATTTGTTCATAATTTTAAACAAGTTTATCCAGTGCCCTCTATCTCCATTTGCAGACAATTAATCATCTTGACATTTTTCACATTCGTTATGCGGGTCTTTGACCGAAACATCAATGGAAAGATATATATTTACTAAGATTATCATAATCAACGTGTTTCTACATATCTAACATATTCATACCTGCCTACCTACTATACCTATAAACCATACATGGTGATATCTAGTACAGATAAGACAATATAGCTTGATTGATTTGGGTAGTGATTGTATCCTGCATTAAAAGCACGTGTGTGTATCACTCGAATCCGGGTGATTTACCTGGAGAAGAGGGAGAGAGAGATTAAAGATTAAAAAATAAATATTATAAACTTTTTTTAATAAATATATTTTACCGCATTTACCTACCTACTACTAGAATGTTGATCTCTAAATATTCACCTTTGCACATGCACTTACTCCTGCTACGTGTGATTGCTTAGCTCGGATTATATAGGTTACCCTATACTATACTATATCCTATATACTCGTACTATGATTGCGATACCAGCCATACTAGAATTCATTTTCCGTCAGTAAAATTAGCGAAGAGTCGGGAATTTGAATTTCGGAATGTTCTTTCTTTATATTATTATACCTAATAAATGGAGAAAATCTAAATGACAAGAAAATGCCTTACCTTCACTGTGATTATACATCCAACCAATGCGATGATATTACACAGCATATGACAGGAGTCCAGAAGCAGAGTGAGAGCATGTGTCACGTGGCAGATGATCAGCTGAGCCACAAAGTGAGCAACAGAAAGTACCAGAATCACATGGAGAGAGGTGGGCTGCATCCTTTGAAGCCATTCCTTCATTCCCATCTTGAATTATTCTAATTTCTACTACACAGTTTACGAAATAATTCACTACACTTAAATATTATATACTTAAATGAAAATCATCTCATTCTTCATTGACCAAATCCTTAAAACATCACAGCCTTGTAAAAAATATGTTATTTATCTTTTGTACTCCTATAGGAAAACATTAGTATTTTTTTATGTTTATTTATAGGTACGCGAAACCACAAAAATTTTTTGATCAATTGATTTAAAAACACTTCACGTCAATACCTCACAATCAACACATATTTTAATAAAAGATAAGATATTATTTAAAAAGACTATTTCATATATATTTTAATTCATTTATTGAATCAAACATTAATTTTTATTTCACTTCCAATGGTGGCTTTCATAAACAGTTTTCCGACTCACTGATCACAGGAGAAAACTTGCTTTAATGAAACACGCTGTCTCCTCCACGAGTTGATAGGCACTACTGGCGTATAGTGTTGATGATGACTGAACGAAATACATAATATAATACCTACTACTACTTCTTAATCTTAATAATAAATACATCGTGATAACAACCATCAGTAGCTATCGACATCGATGTACATATTCAGTAGTTGTGATAAGAGAACGCATTTGATGCTTTTTGTTCACACAATAATCAACTCAATGATAGCATGTAAGTATATGTAGGTACCTATGTCCTATACACACTAATGGAGTCTTGATACATCAATAGATATAATCCTTCTGTATATTTGCAATGATTAGATAATATTATTTGCTTAACGTCAATTATGTGTAATCATTTTAATACCTACTTAAAGGATAACAATTAATTATTCTTATTCAAATCTCAACAACAGTATGAAAACTTAGGTTTTGATAGAGCGGAAAAACCAATGTTTTTCTTAACGTTTTTCTTATCCTCTTCTTATCATGCGGCTTCTTGCATCTAACAAAAATATTAAATAAATTTAAGATAACTCTATCATCATATCATGTGTAGGTACAGTCCGATACAGTAAAAGTAAAATTGTTCCGAGCGTTGCTAATCATTTTGACCGAAGACACTGTAAATTCAGTGTAAAATTATGGCTGGTAAACAATTTAATCGGTGCATAGGTACTAGGTAGTATTAAGATAATTCAAAATCTCTATAAGACTTATACCCAATCCCACCAACTACCACCTAGGAAGGAGAGCCATAAGAAATTTCCATACAAAAACAGAGATAATATTCTATTTATTTAGTTATGGAGCATACGTCCTGCAATAAATGCATATGAAATGCAACATGCAGCTTCAGTGTACGTAAGTGTACGGTGTACGTCAGAGGTACAGAAAATTTGAGAGAAAATTTGTCCGAAATATGTTTACATGTTTTCTTTGTCGGTTGTTAACTGGGGTACTCGTGTATTTAATAGTAGGTATATACCTATGTACCTACCTACTTTATACTATAATGTATTATTTTATCATAGATATTAAATATACGATCATTATCATTACTTTGTCAAATGTTAATCACATCGTTATCAAATCAAAACGATCGGTTGTATGTACATCCCAGTATGCGGAACAATAAAAAAATCTAATGCTTATTATGTTTGGGACCAATAAAACAATTAAGTCCAGTAATTCTCCGAGATGATGATTCATAAAAAGTGGTGATAACGATGCAAATTTTATGGCTTATTTTTAAAACGGTAAAAATATCGGTAGAGACTTCGCGGTAATCAAAATAGCTCATTTACATAGGTAATGTATAGGAACTCCAAGATCAAATATACACGCGCGGGTAGCTTATTAATACGACGTATGATTCTATGATTGTAGACAAAGCAGTGGTATATAATACTTATACCTACATATGTAATATCTTCTATAATATCTTCATTTAATAAGGAATTGTAAACACAATAAATTAATGTTAACGTATAAAATAGCAGACTCTATGTAGGTTCATACGATCTATAGACATCAGTAATTCTATAATTGTATCGTATATATATACGAGTATATATGGTTTACTCTGATTACCTCATTTTCTCTTTGCGTTTATTCTTTTATCACACATCATAATTACAAATCACAACAAACATCATTTATAAACAGAGCTACGTAGGTGTGATGTATATAGGTAGATGTTACACCAATTAAGTTATCGCAAGTCTGCAATTTCTTCCAATAAATATCAAGAGTCTAATACATAGTTACGTCTAAATAAGTACATAAAATATTGATTAGGTGTGTGTAAGTATATAATTATACCATTTTGTAAAAGCATTTATTCTTCGCAAGCAAAAGTACTGTAAGTAAATGAATGCAAGTTGTATCACAACTCAGTGTCCCGTTAGTAAAAAAGTTCAACGGTGAGTGAAGTTACAAACCAGTAGAGTTTATTGATATCTCCAATTTGTATTCCCATTCGTGGATGCTACGTCACTCATACTATACATGTATAATTATGAATATCGTCATACTGTAACATATTCAATAGTATCATCTAAATATAGATCGAACGTTATTCAATTCTCAACATCCAAGCAAAATATAAACTTTTAGCTTACTGTGAAGTGTGCAAGAAATATGTTTGTCTTTGTGTATACTGTATAAACCTACAAGCCTAATGAGTAATAAGCTTGGTGAAGAACTGTTTAGCGCAATGCGTTTATACACCCTTTGATATAAATTTCCTAATCTTTTACGTCTTCCAACGTTATTTCAGATGCGCTTATGTTAAAATAAATATATTGTAGGACAATATTTAAAAATACAGTAACCGCTATTTACAATGATTTTTTGTTTAATGAATTGCTGATAAACCCGACAATACTGACGCGTTATTTTTTCTTCAATATCATCTCGATATCAAACACAATACTTAATTAAAAGTAAAACTCGACATCTTAAGTAAAAGTTTATGTAAGATCATAGATACTTTAATATAATATACTCAACTCACGGCAAGTTCAATCAGTATGTAATATCGTGAGTATATGAACATATACAAATCCAAACATTAACCTTGTTTCGGTTTATCAAAATTATAATTTTAATACACAAGATAAAAACATTATAATTTTAATACACAAGATAATAAACTTCGTGAGCTAACGTTTTTCAAATCGTGTTAAATCCGAACTCTTCAAATGCTCATATTATATCAAATAATAGGTAATTTAGTGCTCGATACGATATACCTAACATATCTTTTGGATATCTATAAGGGTATCCCAGTAAGAGTGCACGTTTTCATTTTAAAATAAAATACGTATGTTTTCAGAGAGTAGTGATATTTTTATTAGTTTGGTAGTAAGGACGATATATTCCGACTAAGTATGAAATAAAATATCTGGCATGAGACCCCCACGGCTCTGATAACAGACCATTACTCAGATTACTCTTAACATGATTATTCCATGACTTTTTCTCAGAAATGTGGCTGTATATCACTGATGACAAAAATATCACAACTCTCTCAAAAAATGCGTGTTTTATTGTAAAATGAAAAAGTTCTCTCTCACTGAGACACTCTATACTACGTACACTACTTACTGTGTATAATAATAGGTATAACTTTAGTATTGCTTCAAGTTATGTTGATAATACCATATGATAGCTACCATTTTTTGCATATTTAAAATGTATCTATAATAGTACATGCTTCATGTGTTTTGTAGTAGGTACCACTTTACCGGATTTTTGTACACAAATATCCACCAGTTAGTGCAAATCGCACTAGGGCATCCTAGTTACAATTTCTTTGTAGATATGTAGGACGATGATCCTATTTTTTTGTTGGATGATTGACCGATCGATCGAGAAAGCAATACCGATTGATTTATTAAACGGATAGAGCAAATGCATGATAATATTGATTATTGACCAATGATCATTGATCATGGATCTCTCGATAATCCGGTTAGATTACTCCTACTTAAGTATTTTAAATCAATAGGTGATTGATGTTTTTATTTCATTTCTCTCTCCCACACAATATGGCTTCACTAACTGCAGAAATATTTTACAGTTTATTATATGTATCCACATAGGCGTCACTAGGGGGGAGGGCAATATTTTTTTATATGATACCATGTGCATAAAAACGCGTAAATAGCGCCGCAGGCGAATTTTTTTGTGAGACATAGTGAATAAGGTTGTGATGTGGTTTGTTCATTTGAAAATGTATATAATATCTACTTTGTACAATACTTAAGGAACTGATGGATTTTCATACTAGATACTTTTAGAAAATGTATGATATGCATGATGGGAAAATGTGTGGCAGTAATGTGATTTTTTGTGAAGTTTTATCACTTAGTATGATTTTTTTACCTATTCCAATCTCAATGCCCATCCTGATGACGCCCATATGTATCAATCCATGGAAAATTTTAGGTACTTATATGTGAATAGTTTATATTTCATAGGGTGAGAGGAAAATTGTTCGAAGCACATATTTTCGAACGCGCAATCGTCCGAAAATCAACTTTTCGAATGGCAATTATTTGACACACAAATTTTTGAAAAACAATATTACGAACGAACAGAAATTACAATTCTTCGAAAATCTCGATATATCGAAATGTTTAGAAACTACCACTAAGTTATGCCCGAATCTATTAATAAGATCATTAAACTAATTTACGGATTTGAAGATACACTGTTTTTGCCTTTGCATCTTAAAGCACTATTAGTTTTGTGAAAATGAAAACATATTTTTCTTTCATTTATTCGTGGCAGGTTGGCAGAATCTCCATTTTTTTTTTGAAAGAGATTATTTTAAAAGCAAATTGCAAATATTTTTTGTGAAAAATAAGCGGATGCTTGTGCCAGGATTTCACTTCTAATGACCATTTTATATCACCTGTCATTTTCCTGTCAACGGTCCAACGCATTTTTGGAGCAGCATTAACTAGAATGTCAAAATACGGAAGTAAATAATTTTGGTAATATTCATATTTAGGTACCGTACTTAATAAGAAATCGCATCGTTTTCTTGGTAACACTAAAAATGACATTAGCTCCTTATGAACTTATCCACCTCATTCACAGTTGGAAGAGGTATGTAAGGAAAAGACAAAATATTGCGAAAATAATGGGCCGGTGAGATATAACACCATCTTTTTTATATAACCCGCCTCGAAACTTTGAAGAAAATTACATAGGTTCCTGTAAAATGGGAATCGATTGATTGAGATTCGATGAATTTACTTTTCTAACAAATATGAGTTCGAACAATTTACTTTACTACTATTGTTATTCTGTCAATTGTTTATTGAACAATTGTTCTTCGAAATCTTAATCTGGATCTTGATCAGGATCTGAAGGATTCCGGTTGACATTTTAGCTTAGACCCATAGATATTTACCTAGTACTTAGTACCTAACACAAAAGAGATATAAATTGTAGACGCAATGGAAAATGGAGATGAACTGAAATCATCCCATCCTCATTGGTTGTTTGTTTTCCCGCCTGACTAAAATGTGTTCATAGCCAAATAATGTGGTGGAGCTATACAGTGTACACTCATAATAATATTGTCATCAAACTATATCAAATATATCTAATAATAATATAATAAACCCATGCGTATTATAGAATGAAAGAATAACATCAAAATTATATGCTCTATTGTGATAAAACAATATTATAAACGATAGGCCCGATGTCGTTTTGCACAACAAACAAATTAAAATAACTCATTTAAACGACATCCTGTACCAAATATCATTATAAGTATTTAACATTCAAACAATGGTCGCAGAAAAAAATTAAAATAGTTATACAGAATTAGCAGGTGAAATTAAAAAAAAATGGCATATATAATCCCATTAGTAGGTATTATCAGCTACAGGTATAATAATATAAAATAGCCAATCAATAATTTCCCACAACGTTTCCTCAGTGAGTACAGTGAGCATGAGCTCACTGAATGAATGATGCTGTTTTTTAATAAGAATCAAAAAGCAAAAAGGCTTAGTGCACAATTGCTGCTTGGTGTCGACCCCAATGTATGCTAGTTAGACTTGGACATGGCTGAAGAAGGACGAATCAGGGTCGAATGCAGGGAGGCTTGAAATGAGGTCGTTAAGAAGAATGTGTGGGAAAACGCTGAGAGATAAGATATATCCGTTCCGTAAGGTGGTTCATTACCAAAATTTTATAACATTCCCGGCACTCAGGACTACCGGACCTTTTGTATAGCGCCAGAACATAGCTATTACTGTTTTACTGCGCTATATATAGAAATTAGACGAATTTGCTGTACATCCATACAACTAGATAGTAAATGATTTAGCAATGTTTACAATAACAATAATAGCAAATTGTAAACATTAAAAACATTTATTATTTCAATCCTGAAGTGAAAAAAAATACTGGTATATACTTAAATCGCTATGTTAATATTAGGGCCAAGAATGGGTTTGGTAATTTATTAATTTTAAAACAATTATTTTTATCCTGTACTTTGTTAACGACTCTTTTCTGTCTTAAAAATACTATGAAGCCAACTTGGAACGCGCTGACATTGTAACTTGCAAGCGTCCCTACGTCGCAGACTGCTGGGCATTGACTACTCGAGTTGATAGAAAGTCTCCCTTCACGTTAAATGTCAATATTACATTTCTACAACCGATGTATAACAATGTCCCCCGTTTTCACCAACTTTTACCTAAGAAGGAGACCCCTGAGGAATTTCCATACAAAAACAGAGATAATATTCTATTTTTTGACACGCAGGCCTACCAACCACACCCTTATTCCATACAAAATGCAACACGCAACTCACCTAGCCTGGGCAGAGATATTTGGGCACCTAACGTAGGTGAGTTGCGTGTTGCAGTTTGTATGGAATTAGGGTGTGGTTGGTAGGCCTGCGTGTCAAAAAATAGAATATTATCTCTGTTTTTGTATGGAAATTTCTTAGGGGTCTCCTTCTTAGGTAAAAGTTGGTGAAAACGGGGGTATGACTGTCAGTACAACGACTTTTATAAAAAATGTATTTTTTCAATTACTCCCTGTTTAGAATAGAATTAGGTAGTAATAATTGCATTTTGAAAAAAAAAATAACTTTTTTTCACATTTATTTCAGAGCTTTGGAACCGAGTGGTAACACTTACCGCACAGGAGTAATTGATATAGAATCTCCACTTTGCGATATGTTGGATCACCCGGAGATTTGGTTCTTCCTGAAATATATCCAAAATATGAACGTTTTCCCCAAGAAGTGCCCAATGGTATGAAATCTTTTGTATTTGTAAACTAATTTATTCTCTATACTGGTGAACATTATAGTACGATATAATACATAACTGTTCGTTACGACTAGCTTATAACTAGTGATCTCTTCCAGCTAACCCTTTTTGTTATGTACATTGTTTTTGCTTGCATGTATGTACACAAACCCAAAAACTTTTCTATATATATTAAGTATGTTATAGTCAGAAACCGTTGTTTGGATTTTTGTTTAGTTTAAAAAAACTAGTTTTAATTTTAGTCAAAACATATGCTGGTTAAAATAAAGTTTCCACTTCACAAAAGAACTCGTTTTAACTAAAAAAATAAAAATAAATAAACAAATAGTTTTTCTTAATAAGAAAAATCCATACAACGAGGTTTGACTAGTCAAAACGGGTTTTGACTAAGTATAACACGGGATTAAAAGGCAAAAGCCCGTATCGTGAAATACGGAATACTCGTAGGTACATCATCTGCGCCAGGATCTCTACCACCTCCTGCAGGGAGACCGACGCGGTGGCGTTCCAACTAACTGTACACTGCGCCAACCACGTAGGTACTCAAAAAGAATCCAAGCATCTCGGAATGGCGTATTTGGAAGACCGCGAAAAACATTTTTAGAATGTTAACACATGAGATCTTGTTTTTCTTTTAAATATGATTGCTTATTATAATAAATAAGTTTAGAATATTACTATATGGTTCACTGGTGAAATGGTTCACTGAAGGTTTGCGTAAGTAACTTATGTTTCATTTTGAATAGACACATAAATAGAAACAATACATTATGTACACCTACAGAGGTTAAGTATCTAAACACAGAATTATAATTTTGTTGTTTAATTTTTATTTCAGGTAAATGCCATCGCTTTGAGAAATTTTGCTTACGATATGACAAGTCTTCCTGCTCCGCTATTGTCAACAAATTACTATGATACATCAAACAGATTCAAGATTGTTATTGGCGCAGCTGTCACTGAGATAAGAGACATATTTCTCGAAGTGCAGGTGTACCTAAGGGTTGAAAGAAAAATCTCAGGAGCCAATACCTAATTACTAATAAGAACCTCTATTTATGTGTTAACAGTTTTGCTTTAGAATAATTCATTACGGGTACCTATAATTAAAATTATACTTAACTACATTATTAACTGAACTTACAAAAACACACGTTATTTCACCACAAAATCTTAAATGTAATGTAAACGTAAAAAAAAACGTGTGTTTTTGAAATTTAATGTAGGAAGTACGTAATCAAAATGTCTGCATATTATTTATATTTTGTATTGCATTTACAATCTCGAACTTGCAATAAATGTTAATGTGTCATAGTTGACATTATTCATTGTGACAGTATTCATTATCACTGGTTTAAATTTATTTACCATTACCAAGATAATTATTGTTTAAATACAAAGTAGACATTTGTCGTGAGAGATGATAGATACAATCAATTCTATGAAATAATTAATAGGTCGCATGGCAACAGAGTTTTAAAATCTACATTCATTCACTCCACAATCTCTGTGAATAATAAAGAAAATAATATATTAGGAAATCGTATCTACTCCTATTGTATTTTTCTCTTCCGTATATTTTGCAATATTATTATGCGCGTAATATCTACACAGTACGCAGTGTACGCTGAGTACGCACTCAGGCACCAACGGCCTACGCAGGCACCTACGGCCTACGTACTTCCCGTAGAGAGGTATGCACTATGCAGTGCAGGTATATCGGTAAGTAAGAACATTGTTATTTTTATTACCTATTGTTTTGTGTCGTCTAATAATTCCCACAGTATCACTCGATGGTATCTTTTCATATCACTTATACCAGTAGATAATACCAAATAATGCTTTCTCATGAATTAATAGCAGGTCATTGTGAAATGAAATGACCTAATGTATTGGAGATACACTACTGGGCATGGTTAGATGTTTTACATTACGTTTTTCCTTATTTCTATGGTTTTTTCTATATATGTATTTACCGCAAAAGCTCTGTATCTATATTCGCAAAAAGTAAACTACACTGCTCTAATATTGCTAAAATCTGCTACAATGCACTTATTTCACACAATCCCTGCACACCTTTTCCACCGGTTTAGGTAAAAATATTTTTTTATAAATAATGCAAAGACAATGTTTTGAAATAGAGAGGCCGTAAATAATGTGCGTATTTTGGCACTAAGTATTACCTATACCTATACGTACTTTAAATGATTTAAATAGACATTACTCACTTATTCACACATATATGCACAATTATACAGAATGGCAGTGGCGTAACTAGCGTTAGTGCCGCCCGGGGCGGACTCTGAAAATGCCGCCCCCCCCCCCCCCCCGACTCCTTAAGTACCTATACGAGTACATGTGTACCGACCCAGGGGTGTCTGCAGTCTTGAAGCTGAAGCAAAGCTAGAACAACTAAAATGTTAATATAGACGTGACACAACAAACCATAGAAATAGCGCCGCAGGCGAAATTTTTTTAAAAAACTAAATGAAAATGAATGCCGAGTTGTAGTTTTGTTTTCTTTTTTTAAATAAATATATAAAAAATTAATATGTTTAACAAGGTAACGTTTAAAAAGGATATAAAATAAAGAGCACCGCAGGCGAAATATTTTAGACAAATGGGCGAAATGAAATTGTTAACTAAATTCCATTCCAATGTTAAATAAATAAATAAATGATGAGCTTGAATTTATCGTGAAATAACAAACAGGTTGTATTAGAGCCGCAGGCAATTTTTTTTTAATGATAACCATAGTAATTAAAAAAAATCTGAGATATTTTTTAATTTGCGTGTTTTATCCAAATGTTTTTTTATATATTGTTCCATTTTGCCGCCCCTTGAAATGCGCCACCCGGGGCGGACCGCCCCGCCCCCCCCCCGCCCTCCCTTAGTTACGCCACTGCAGAATGGAGTGGAGATTGTATAGGCAACTACTAGTACTTATTATAAGAGACGTTATGATCTGATTCCTCCTCCATACGAGTGTTGGTGTTTGTGATGCGCTCCATTTAATAAAATATTATACATTAATGACACTAATCTTATCCAACCAACACTGAAGATAAGATGATTATCTTCATATAAGTCAGTCACTCACTTACTACCCTTACATATCTATAGCCTGTAGAGAAATATTTGGTAATTTTATTAAGTAAGTAAACTTTATTAGCGGAAATCAAAAAAGCACAAAAATTGAGAGAACAAGATGTCAAAGGGGAGACTTATATTATGTATATGTATAAATATTATCTTAAACTTAAAACCAACCCAAAATCCTGTTTGATAATGCTCTTATTTCACTCGAAAGTCTTAATCATACCTAAGTATACATAATTTTATTTTAATAAGCAAGCAAAATTATTTTCGCCGTTCAACGATTTTAACAAATATGTAAGTTGGCATGGCCGTAGGCGGGGGGGGGGTTCAACCCCCCCCCCCCCCGAAGTTCCTTAGCCAACCCATCTTTGTAAGGAGAAATTAATCACATTATTATAACATCGTTTTTTCATCATGTTATGAATTTTCAATAATTATTGTGAAAATCCATGAAATCACAGTTATTTCAATTAAAAAAAATAGTTGCCCACCAAGCGCCTCCCCCCCCCCCCCTTCAAAGGTGGCGACGCCCTTGGTTGTTACTTATTGTTTCTGGTCCAAAGCTCGAACCCCCCCGGAATGGATTCCTGGCTACGGCCCTGTATCTAGGTAATAGGTACATATATGTTATTATTCTATGGCTATATCATTCATTTTGGCAATCATATGTACCTACACATATATGGTACCTACCATACATATATACGAATACAGTATCCGATAATGTATTATTGTAGAGCTGCACAGTGTAGAATTATGTGTATTATTGTATATAACTAATATAACGTCAATTTATATGTATGTACCTATAACATATATGAAGAGGTAAGCACCGTTAATCAAAAAGTTAGCTTCGTTAATCGATAATCCGTTAACTAAAAAGTTACCTTCGTTAATCGTTAAAGCGTTACATTTTGAAAAATGTAACGGAAATAAACGTTAATCCGTTAAAGCTTTAATCTAAAAAATCGCGGTTAAATTGCATGAAATAGAACTACATAAGTACAACTACTATCGCGATCTACCCCAACAAAGTGAAATTTCTTTTCCAACTCCCAACCTACACACGATACCACACGTAACCCCATACAACCCTTGGATTATCTAATGCCAAAGCCACCAGTGGATGATGTCTGAGCAAACAATTTAATATTAACGGAAGTGAAATGTAACGGAAGTTAAATGATCCGTTAACAATTTTTGGAGGTGAGAAAAACGTTAAATCGTTAACCAAAATGTTAACTTCGGTAATTAACGATTAACGGATTAACGGTTTTCTGCCCAGCTCTGCATATATGTATAGGTATGTCAAGTAGGGATTTATTAATTCATTCATCTCTAAATTGCTGTTTGTAAATGGTGAATGGTGAACATAATAGAAGAGCAAATTCAATAATATATAAATTGAGGATGTGACATGCATCGTACTATTGTATTATTACATCTAATAATAAATACAAACATTTCAGTTCAGGCAATGTCGCGGTTCTCGGTCAACTGCTGTAAAGAGACCTTGACAGATATCACGCCAAAGTTTTGCTATGTTAAATGACGAGATGTTTGGCCAAAGTCTTTCAGAAAGTAGCATGTCTATCGTCTACTGTATTTTTATTGCATCCATGTATTTAGTAAATTTAGTTATTCTTTAAATTTGTTAGTAAAAGCATTTTGTGTGGCATTACAGTGTGAACTGTGAAACGCCTTTGCGCCACACAATGTGAGATTCTTTATTCGAGAGAGAGTTATCTATTCTTTTAATTTTTTTAATTGATTGTCAGACATTATCTACAATGACACAATTATACCAAACGACTACAACAATCGCATTACCATAATACATATACTAAATAATTTATACATACAATGATGTGGATGTGAGTTATCATTATCATTTAGGTACTTTACAGTGCAACCTACTCGTATAGACAACTAGCTGAGTTACCCGTGCTTCGCGACGGCAAATTTCTTCGCTCTGATAGCGTCTCCCACCATCGCTTCACTGATTTAAAATTTTACAAAAGATCTGTGCTCTACTCGTGAAGATCTTTCATGAGACACCGAATCCTCTCAATCACTCGGTGTCTCCCGCTGGCTTGAGCTGGATCTGACGATCTGAATTTGTTTTCCAATGCTCTTTTATACGATATCACAACCTCACACAACCCTTGGATCCCCTCATCAGCACTTCCGCTTTTCCAGAAGTTTCTACCACACAGTATTCGTTTCCAAATAGCAGAGCATTCGTGTACCAAGTTTGGTCTAAATTTCTTCAGGCGTTCTAGAGTTATGGTGGAACAAACATACATACATACATCCATTTTTATTATATGTATATTTATTTATTTATTTAATAAAGTATAAAAGATCTGGACCAGCTCAACAGCGACTATTGTTGCCTTAGCGCCAGTCCAGGTAATGTATAAGATAGACTTCCATCATTCCTACAATCTTTCGATAGCAGAACTCATTGATTCGTGAATGCGTTTAAAAATACGATTTGAAATTTATGATAGTATGAAAAGAAATACCAGGTTTGTCTTATTTTGAATTTAACATAGACGCGATACTGAAACATACCTACACGTGAAAATTGACTTATATCTGATATGCATTTGAGATAAACTTACATACCTAGATACTAGATAGGTTGGCACATTTTTAATTCAAAAATCTATATCTGTTGTGTAAGTAATTATGTTGGGTATTAGCCTTGTTAATAATAAATTAAATTATTATATAAATACTTACACAGATTATATTGAGGCATTTCCAAGTATAGCCTAATTACTCGTATTTTATCAAAAGATAAACTGATGTGAGTACCTACCAGGCGCGAAGCTACTTAAGAACACGATATCCATCGAGTTACCTTTTGGAAAAAATGATAGGTATAATAGTGTCTAATCTGAAGTAATCCTATAAGAAAAGTTGCCCCGGCTTCCCTTCTGCAGAAATCCACCCTTCGCCACTGGTACCTACCACTTGTTATAAAGATATACTAATTGTTTGTGATTACTGATTAGAATATAGATAAGATCTGTAAGATGTGTCCAGCGACATAATATATTAAGTACTACCTAGACAGAGTACTCAATGCTACAAGTGTAACAAAACTGGTGCACACAAACTGTCAAATCGTATGGAAAATTTTGACAGTTTGTGGGCAACGGTTTCGAAATTTTGCTCTCATAGTTAAAAACTGTATTAGTTTTAACGTTATTTAGGACTTAAACGATAGTTTTAAAGATGTTTTAGTTTTTATTATTAATATCTTGTTAATAGTTTGAGCTTTGGGACTCTAAAATACCAAAAAGTGCCATGCGTGAAATTGCGTCACTTCCGTTCTATTGAAAATACATAGAATCAGACCTCTAGTACTTAATAATATATAATATCTTTGGATGTGTCATACGAGTATATGCATGTATCTATAGTCCGCTAATAATCACTGTCTGCTTAACCTAATTTCAATGTATATTGTGGGTATTAGAACTTAGTAGTACCTATATAAAGTGTAATCAAAATGCTGTTTGACAGTCTTCCCTTCTAGTATAAACACATAGTCGATATCACACAATCAATATCTACACAAAATCTAAAATATTTCTTGCACTCTATTTGTTTTAAGATAGAAATACGACTTGAATCTTAAGTCTCCCGACCCAACTATGACGTCACGCTAATTTCCCACAGCATTAAGGTTCAAAATCGCATGAACAATCGTATCATAAAATGGTAAAAATATAGCGTTTTTTTCCATTTTTGGGGGTTATTTCGCTTCAATCAAAAAATTTTACGGTTATTCCCTAGATTTTAATGCATATTATCAATACGAAAAAAAATCTCCACGACTTTCGGGAAACGCGTTTCTGTATTTCGGAAAAAAGAGTAGAGGTGTTTTATACATTTTTTTTTGAGTAATCTATACAAGATACCTATAATAATAATAAAATGTTTATTAAAAATGTTGCAACTTATGAAATTAGGTATCTCATAAAATTATGATTTGTAATTTCTCCCCAGCCTTCCTCCCTTCAATGTATCTACTCTATATTTTCTAAAGTACGAGTATATTAAGTAAGTTTGTCGAGATCTAAGGTCTCCCGTTTTTAGAAATTTTTGAAATGTCAATATGCCTATTTTAAAAAAAATACATTTTCGGAGAAACGGCTATCGAGTATTGGCGTCATCGTTATAAATACGTAATCGTCGAAAGTTTCTGAGCTCCAATCAAGTTTAATAAACGATCAAT
The DNA here is from genome assembly GCA_963576895.1 of Ceraclea dissimilis. NCBI lineage: Eukaryota > Metazoa > Arthropoda > Insecta > Trichoptera > Leptoceridae > Ceraclea > Ceraclea dissimilis. Next base: position 18,499,707 of record OY756360.1, read on the forward strand.
CTAATATTTTTAGAAAATTTATCATTTTCAAAATAAAACAAAAAAATGTTTTGTTTTAAAATGACAACCGCTATTCTTGTTCTCTCTGATGTATTTTATTTTACTCCATTATACTTCACGGCTATCCGCTCGTCTGCGAGTGATCTCTCTATATAACAATAGATATTTATTGTAACAGTAATAATAAACATGTATAATCAAATGTTTAATTGATTAGAATAGTAGGTATTATCTTTATTAGATTTATACTATATTATACCACTCATCTATATTGGGTGTACGTAGAGTGTAGACCACTGGTTCCCTACGCACCACCCAGGGGTCCCTCGGTTCACACAAGGGGTCCCCAGAAAAAAAAATTGAGTCCCTGATCTATGTTTGGAGGCCCCTGAACAATTTAAAGGGCCCGCGCAAGGTTTAAAAGGAATAGGTACAATTATTTTATTTAAAAAATTACCCGGGCGCTAAAAAATCTAAAATTCTATTTACTTAAGTACTTTTTGATTTCACGAAATACACCTAAACTTTTATATCATTATCATCTTTTTATGCTCATGTCTGTGTTCCCTGGCGCTATAGGTACATACTTATATGGTCGCTTGCTTTATACAGTATAACCATGTTTATCATTTTTTGAGCATTTTTAATAATTTAATTTTTAACACACTTTTTATAGAACATAAGTACTTATTTTTTAACTTTATTTTTAAAAATCAGATCAAATCTACACCACGACCTTCTTTCTTCATCCAGTTTCATAAAAAAATTCACCTGCGGCGCTACTTATATGCTTCTTAAGTGCACATTTATGTAGTTTATCTGTTTGGGGATCCGCGGAAAGTTATGAGTATGACAAGGGTTCCCGGGACCAAATAAGTTTGGGAGCCACTGGTGTGGACAATGCTGATATGTTTTATACGCGTACAATAAACTTGCATGGTTATATTATAATAAATGTAATTATGGACCATTAAATCTACGTAAATAATCGCATGACAAAGCAAACAAATTATCCGTAAACAGACTAACAAAATGAGATTTAACACTACAGAGTACAGAGTGAACAAATCTTCAATAATTTATGTAAACGTTTCAGATACAATTTGTAATTTTTGTACATTATTATGTATTTATAATATTAGGATTAGAGATATGTTGTACTTTGTACTATTATATGTATATTGTATAGTTAATCTAGTACTTATTAGTAGTCTTATTACAAGTCTAGATTTAGATTATTTGTATCTATATAAGTAAAATTCTGATTGCCATGTAGTAGACTTGGGGGAGGCCTGTATACTTATACAACTCCCTCGTGAGATTTATAAGCCAACCAATGACTGATCGCAAGTCAAGTAGGGGTCCGTCTTACCTTGTATGTAAGATACATGATAGGCTGATATCCCTACGGAATTCTTAGCGAACTACTTAGGTACATGCATTCGATGACTAATAGGTTAATCAATAAGTACCATAAAATTTATCACGTTAGAAGGTAAATAAAGTTTAATTTAAAACTTAACCGTATAAGATAGAATGCATCAATAGAAATGAAATGGTATGTAATAAGAATAAGTAACCATTGTAAAGTTCCACATCACAGCACAGTTTACAAACCAAAATGCGTGAAACAGAAAGGCCAGTTATTTCAGAAAAGAATGGTACACTTGTATACATATTTTGTTTGTTTCATTTTTAACTTATTTAAAGGTGGTCCACTAGTTCAATGGATATCGAATTGTTGTTATATAAAAGAAAACATTCAAATAAAAAGTATCAATAATATAATACCTACTTTGTTTGAAATTGTATATAATAAAGTTATTAACGAGAGAATATTTGGTAAGAGGCATACGCACGTCGCACGCGCATTGAATTGAAACGCGCGGGAAAATTAGTGGAAATGATTATATTGTCTCGATTCTTATGTTATTGTGAGATACTGCACGCGGAACGTGTTTTACTAGCGGCGAACGAAAGTAAACTATGAAGCAGGTATGATTTATGAATGGCTTGAATGAGTCTGCTAATGTTAGAGTGGTCGCGACTCGCGAGAGTTAAATAAAAATTCCCACTACTCTACAGTGACATCGGCGACTATAGTTACTAGCACTAACTAGAGCTAGAGGTAGCGAGCTTATTCGTTGGATGTGCCTCAGAGTGGGGCGCATACGCATCTACCAGACATAAACCCAATACTACTGTTCTACATCTTCACCATTCATCCTATTAGCAATAATAATATATCAATTATCTGCCACAGTATTCGCATTTAACCGGCACAATACAAAAGATATTACCGCAATATATAAAAACAATACATAAACAATATTTTCTTTGGTTGCAATGAATAATAAATAAATTATTACCTTTCATCCAAAAAAGTTCATTTAGATTCACAGGTTATAAAATAAGACAATTTTAATATAACGGAGTGCCAAAAGGGCGGACTTATTGCAAGGCTACATCTTCCAGTCAACCTGCAATATAATTTTGTCACGTATTCACCAATATCCCTAAGTGCCTAACTGTTTCTTTTTTTCAAATTCAAATTCATTTTGTTAATGAATATTAAAAGAAAAAGCAATAAATAAATGTACAAATCTCAATACAATACAAATCCATCATAGTCATCCTAAAACAGAAACAAAAAAAAAACAAGAAAAATCAACTTTGCGACAACGTCGCCCTAGTGAACCTAATTTTAATGCCTAATTTAATTGCATGTATGTGTTTTCTTCCCTTGAAAATATTAAAAACAACGTAAATATACTTATTTAGAAATAAAATAAATACATAATTGTCACAATTTTCTGTTACAAAAGTGTAGTAAAAACCTTGCTAACGAAATAAATAGATTCCACCATTTCTTCGGTGCGAAGATACAACCAAAATAAAAAACGAAGAATTTATGAAAGAAAACTTTCTTGATTTACGCGCTATTCCTATTCATCGCGGAACTTCCGAAGAAAATCTCACGACGGTATATTTTCCTGACTCGCTCCCCCCACCTAAACCAAAATGTGTAGATTTTGACAGTTGGTACCTATGAAGATTATTCCTTGGTTGGTATTCCTGTCTTTTTTCTTTTGTGGCTACTTGGAGATCGCCTTTAGCCAGTCCTTTATTTGAAGGAACTTCGTGAAATATTACCAATTTTCAATCATAGTCTTGATTATGTGGACACAATGAAATGAAATTAAAATTACATACAGGAATAAACTGTTTGTATTTTTGCAATTTCTCTTGCTAGTATAACCCAGGGAACCTTTATATAATTATATAGGTTCGTTAGTAAAACCATAACCGCAAATTTCAAACGTATCTGGGTACTCCTACAGCTATAAAAGTAAAAGATAATCAATTAATGAAAAAACACAAGTAAATTCATCCTAAATTTCGCACTTTATAATAATTACTCACTTTTTAAGACAACCTTACAGACATGAGCTCGCCCTAGTAAACAAATGCTATGATTTATATTAAATTTGTAATGTTAAGTTAACATATCTCTGAATCTTATTCACTAAAAGTGTAAATGAATAAATAAAATAATTGATAATACCTAGTATAGAAAGTATTCTGATTAGTACAAACTAATTGATAATAATTATTCTTTTAAGGGGTTAGGTATTTTGGACGAGTTCCAGATTCAATCATTTGCTTCACATTTTACTTTAATGGGGACATTCAGATCTATTATTATGGAATGGAAAGTATTTTTTCTGGAGCACATCGATAATAAATGTTGTGGAGTTTCTATGAATTATGGATAGAACTGATAGGACATTGTGCCTCGGCTATAGCCACCTCTATTAATATAATATATTTTTTATTTACCTCGTCTCCACTTTATTCTGATTATTTTTACATTTCATTGCTATACCCCTGATTTTATCTCACTTATTAATAAGTTCATCCATGAGGTGACGTCAAGGGCAATAGAATATTTGAGAAATATTGACGCGGAGCTTTGACTCTCAAGATACACTGTACAATGGTCGTTCACATACGAGAGAAGAATAAGTTCATAACCTCCTTGACTCGTTAGAGTACCCACCTACGTTCAGTGTTCTCCGGGCATGTCCCTCTCGCCCCTGATTCATCTACAATAATATAATATGTACTTAGGTATCTATAATCGTAATTTTTACCAATTGAACAAATTTCTGCGTCTACGTATTTCTGGATCTAGATCTGACTTTGTAGCAGTCCGTAGTGTCACTCATGGTTGGAGCTTTCAATTTGAATAAAAAATATCAGAAAGAAAGCGGAGCTTTTGGTCTTGCATCGGTTTAGTGTTGTCTGAATATGAATGACGAGGTATACATTAAACACATGTTAAGTTTTTCAAAAATGTATAATTTTATTCAGGTAGGTAGACATTTTTGTAGGTTGACATAAATATGTTTTAAATGGATATTATGAAATTATTATAACAATTATGACAATACTTTAAATATTTATTTACTAGAACAACATAGTATACAGCAGTCTCACTTATCTGGCACTCTTATAAACCAGATAGTGCCGGATTATTGGAAAATTTGAATTACTGGATTGTATAGGAAAATTCAGGATAAATGAAGTAAAGCATTACATATTATTAGAGACCGACCGAATATTCGGTTTCGGTTTCGGCCGAAATAGCCGGTTTCGGCCCCAGTTTCGGTTTCGGCCAAAAAGTGGCCGAACCTTCGGCCAAACCGAAACTAGAATCCGTATTATATCGAGCATTGTCGGGAATCTTCGGAACAGATTCACACTTTGTATTTGTATTCTGTACACTAAAATCCTTTTTTATTTTACGAAAGCGAACTAGATTTTTATCACTACCCATTTTTATACACATCATTTATGCCTTATGACAAAAATTTTACGCTACTTAGGCGGCCGTTTCCGTAATACAACATAGCCAAGTGTATTACTTATCTACAACAAGATACATCACTTCGCCTGTTTAAAAAAAAATTGCCTGCGGCGCTACTTCTTGATGCATTTTAAGGAAAAATACTCATAATTATTATTGTATTGTATATACCTATTTTAGTTCAAAGATAATATACACATGGGCGTCGGCAGGGGGGGCAGCTCCCCCCCCTAGAGATTGGAATAGGTATATATTTTTTCATACTAAATGATACATAGGACCTTACAATAAATCACACTATTACCGCACATTTTCGCACCATTTCATTTTTTTTTTTAAATTAGTATAAATAATCCATCAAAACACAATTGTTTCACAAAAGATTGCCTGCGGCGCTATTTTTTATAATTTTTTTAGAAGATAGTTTTCGTACATAGTATTGCACAAATTATTATGTTCATTTTCAAATAAACCAAACCATATAACGGACTTTTTCACTATGTCTCACAAAAAAATTTCGCCTGCGGCGCTATTTACGCTTCTTTCATCCTATAGCAATTTTGTAATTCCCCCTTAGCTTCGAGGCTTCGACGCCCATGAATATACATATTAGCAAACTACATCACAACTTCCGTTACTTAACCTCCCAAAGAAAAATAGCATTTTTTATGCCCCCTCCTAGTGTTACTTATGCCATGGATACCTACATAGCTGATGTACATAAGTTGTAGTTTAATGGGTTCCTTTCTTTTGTGCTTACATTGAGTTCCGAAAATGATGAGATTTCCTAATAAATATCTTAGGGAAACAATAGATATCAGAGCAGGGTACCTACCTATAATGTGTTTTTTTTTTCAAAATTACAAATGAAATTGCTAGGTTTCGGTTTCGGCCGAAACTAGAAGGGGAGCCGAATATTCGGTTACGGTTTCGGTTTCGGCTAAAAATCCAGTTTCGGTCGGACACTACATATTATGTATGTAGAAATAAGCAGATATGTGTTAATTTACTACATTATTCCATGTGACAATCATCTTAACAAATTTATCGAAAAATACATAGAATTAATTGAGAGTAGGGAGCGATGGAGGAGGTGGAGAGGGCGGTGTCGTAGGGTGCCAGATTACTGGACTGATTAGTGAGACGTGTATGTATAAACATTGAAAACTGTACAAAGAGAATAACAAAAAAAATGAGAATTACTTATACGTACTTAAACTAAACAGTTTAGAAATTGAATCAAATTTGTTACATTCACCTTATTTCACAAAAATATTTTATTCACAAAGTTGGTACATAGTTATTTTTACACATAAATGTATGAAAGCGATACTAACATGTTTCCATGCAAAGAAACTGATTATAATAAATATATCCGCATTCCGCACATTGATTAATGCATTTAGCAAAATAGACCAATATAGAGGACCTAATGAAAAAAAATACTGGAAAATTTAGAAGGTTGCATGTTTTACCGAAGGTTCTTGATGGAAGTTCGTTATGATATTATTAGAATGACTGTATTTACTTTCTTTCAGATTTTGAAATTTATTCCATATGGCCTTGTGTAATAACTAAATATGTACTATGTTTCATACTAATTAAATGGGAAAATTCAAAACATGATCAATTGTAGAATGATAAATAAAATTAAAATCAATATGGAAGACAACAATTCACATTAATTCTTATTGTAAGATTAATCATTAACACATCCTTTTGCAACATCTCTATAAAAAAAACAATGTTTGTACTAATTTTAAATGATAAAAACATAAATCTGCTCGCCAAATCAACATACCGATAAACTAGTTTAGGGTTTTACAATAATGATGGTCCTCACTTGATTAGTTGATATCACTAGAGATGGCAGGTTTTGTAGCATCTTTTTTGTTTCTGCTCTTTCACTCTCTGTTAATTTAGTCTAAGCATTTATATTTTTTCTTTTAGTCGAAGAAAACCGTACCTGCGGTTTTATAAATTTATTTTTATTGTCATCTATACTAACAAAATTGTTTTGTTTTGAACCATGGGGCTGAATGTTCATTAACTTATTCAGTACAGTCAACTGGAAATTTATTGTATCTACAGTCGCTGAATCCATAGAATTGACATCTAGTGCTAGTAGATTATTGAATGTGTTCTGAATATTTTGATTCAAAGCACTTTGAGCATCCTGAGATTTGTTCAAAGCCCTACAAACCAAATTTAAGTCATCTTTATTGCTTTCTGAATTCCTACTAGTACTTGGTTTTTTTCTGGCCTCATGCAACACAATATAATGAACGTGCTTACAGATGAGTTTGCCATCTTGTGATTCGATTCCATATGACTTTTTAATATTATTTACATCTCTGGTGGTAAGTATGTATATCCGTTTCAAGTGCTCGCCAATATTGTCAGTAAATGTATGTATAATCCTAAAAATAATAATCAGATATGTACAAAAATCACTCGAGCCAATTCAAATATAATAAATTAGATGGTGTATACCATTTTTCCTATAGTATACAGCAATTCATTATAATAAAAGGCATTAAACTTACCTTCTACAAGGCACTCCGTTAATTAACTTAGTTGCAATATTTTGTTTTTTATTCTTTGGCAATCTAATTTTTGACAAATCTGGGGAATGTCCATAATGCTGCCTTTGGAAATCCAGTCAGTTTACCATCACCATCTTGAAACAATTTCATGTGACTAGTACATATTGTATCCATGTGATAAGGGCCTTTGCTCTTGCAATTCCGTTTATATATTTTATTTACATCTCTTCCATCATGACCTACAAAATAAATTATATAAAATTTCATTATATATTGCATTAGATTGATCAAGATTTAAAATAAGACCTAAGCTTGGTCTGCATTAATTTATCAGTTGTTGAACACAAACTTGGCAGATAATACATTCCGAGGCCATAGTATGAAGCACCAACTGACAACCGCAACATGAACTCAATTCTCTCTGGACACTCGAGAAAATGCCCATTGATATAATATATATGAAACAGGTATCAGTTTTGAAAACAGACTGGTGTCGTAGGAACACGGTAATATAAATAAATAAAAACTTTATTGCACATATACAGTGTAATGAAGGTGTTTGAGTTCATGTAAATGATATATTATGTTTGTCCATTGAAAGGAATTTGCATGTTTGAAAAAAAAAACAATATATTGAGTTAACAAATTATATTATTATTTGGCATCAGTCACCGAGAGGTGACGTCACCAGAGTATTAGAGTCAAAGAATTTTTCACTGTTACATCCAGGAGACACTAGAGTGCAACATCAAAACACTGCAAGGCATTTGGAGTGGCATTATGAATTAACAACAAATTAAATCATTAACATAAAAGCAATAACATAAAGTTGTACACATACCTGTTTTACTGCGATTACATCGGAAGTACAAGTAACAGTTTTATTGTTCTTATATTTGTAAACACATGAACTGCAAGTTTCTTCTTCCATCAACTGTTTCCAACTTAGAAATTCTGTAAATATAATTTAATTACGTTAATTACTGCTGCCCAAATCCTACTATGATAATTCCTACTACTAAACAATGCCCAGGAGTTCCGTATAAAAAGAGCTTAGAGACTCTAACCTAAACGAGAAGCGTATCATTAATATTTGAGGAGAATTCACTTCCGAATTAAAACCAACCAATAATGAAATGTTACAAAGAAAATATGGTTCGGTGAAAGGAAACGTGGCTGTCCAAGAACTGCCTGGTTCGATCAAGTAGACCAAATGCTCAAAAATCATGTGTTTTGAGTAAAAAGAATATTAAATGTGTATGACAATGAATGTGATGGAAGAAATAAGTGTGTGCAAGGATAGGTAAGTGTGGTGATTTGTTCTTCCTTGCATGGCAGGTAAAATTGTAACATTTGACTACGGAAATGAATGGCACTACTCACCCTTCCATGTTTGCAAAAACGTGCGTTTCTTCTCGAAAATTACAGGGACCTGAGTCATAAATGATAAAATGAAGGCAACGTGACAATTTGGACGTTGTTTCCATGGTAGCAACGTATTGTCGAGGAACGGTGTGAAAATTCGTAGTCATAAATTTAAAAAAATGACAATCGTTGACCGAATAACCGTATCCGGACACGTCACGGTCGTCCCGTTTTCCTTTGTATGGAAATGCGGCGTCGCAACGTTAACTTCCGAGTCATAAGCAATTTAAAACTCACGTTGCTCTATAAAACGTGCCGTTATCGTTGTTTTTCGTGACGTTCTTAACCATCACCAAAATAGGTGCTGTTACACGTCACGTTGCCATCGCTGCTTGCAATTCTCCATTATATCAAAGCCAAATAAGGTAAATAATAGTAAGTGATTGGTTTTTTAATGTGTTATTAGGGCTTGTGTTTATTATTAGATGAATATTCGAGTAGTTTTTCGAGTAATTAGATGAATATTCGAGTACATATTTCATAAGCGCAAACACAAATACCTAACAATTACAATTATTCTCTTTTTAGAAATCAGTCGTCCTCTGTGTGCATCCTATGTGTTGTGGAATAGGTACTATCGGCAATTTTTCTTTATATAAAAGCCAACTACGTAAAATAATAGTAAGTGGTTGTTTTTTTAATGTATTATTATTTATACATAAAAATATATCTCTGTCTTATTGTGTCGGTCTAGATATTTCATAAGCGCAAGCACAAATACTCAACAATTACAATTATTCTCTTTTTAGAAATCAGTCATCCTCTGTGTGCATCCTATGTGTTGTGGAATAGGTACTATCGGCAATTTTTCTTTATATAAAAGCCAACTACGTAAAATAATAGTAAGTGGTTGTTTTTTTAATGTATTATTTGATGAATATTTGCTAATTTTGTCGAGAGTATATATATAACCTCAAATGTGGCGCGGACTTAGTGACTCCGCGCTATTTTATATAAAAATATCACTTTTTGTTTTGTAATTAGCGACTCACATTATTGTTGTAGTCACAGAATAATTTCTTATAATTCTCTCATTTTTTAGCATCATGGATCGATTTTTGTTGTTGGTCGGAGCTTACCATGGTCACCGGCAAGAGGAAAGGATGGGGCGTTTCCGCACTCGTGAAGCACTCGTGGAGCACACAAGGCGGATGTCGAATGCCGAATTTGTTCGTCAGTTTCGGTTAGATCGACGTGGGCTCCGCCTTGTGTGCAACAATTTGCGGGAACATACGGGGCTTAAAGATACTAAGCTGTACCCGCTGGAGATAAAGGTTCAAGTTTTTGTCACAGTGTATTATACGTATCCACCGTGTCACCAAAGTGGCTGTTTTATATAACTAGGTTAATTCATTTCAGGTGCTTCTGACATTGAGCTTTTTGGCGTTCGGGTCTTACCAAAAACTGGTAAGTCGGGCCCACCATATTCCCCAGAAAACCGTGAGTCGGTTTATTAAGGAAGTGGTGGGAGCCCTAGCTTCACCCGAATTGCTCGGGAAATGGGTGAAATTCCCCGCCACTCGAGAAGAGAGAATCCGAATTCAAACAAAGTAAGTATGTCAGTCAACCACGAGTAATAAGCATGATATTATATGGAGAGATACGATTTTTATCGCCATTCAAATGCAGTTTGTGAATTTGTATATCTTTAAACGTTGTACAATAAAAGGGTCTTCAAATTGTGCATTACATTGTTAACGTTTTTCAGATTCCAACGTAGGTACCGTCTACCTGGGGTGATTGGCTGCATTGACTGCAGCCATATCAACATTGTACGGCCCCATAAAGACGAGCACCTGTATTTCAACAGAAAGGGAAACCACAGTTTGAACGTACAGATGGTATTGTGCAGATGTATTCAGTTTTTATTACAATAATTCCTTATACTTTCGCTCATTAATAATGCGTGCAATTCAAATTTCAGATCTGCGACAGTGATATTGTCATCACAAATGTGAATCCGAAGTTTGGTGGTAATACGCATGACTCACATATTTGGGGACAAAGTAATGTCAACCCATACATGCGTGGGTTGCACGAACAAAGGGAGACTGCTTATTTGCTAGGTAAGGAAAATTAATTTTATTAATTTCTTCTTGAAAAATCTGGATTAACACAAATTTTATGTGGGAAAATAACTTAGAACAATCTTCGTAGTATTTTCGTTAATGGCTATATCATGCATTCAATTATCATCCACTTGCGAAAATCTATTTCCAGACCCCACCTGTAAGCTAAAATTATTATTTTTTTAAATACATCCTTGTACACTTCATAGAAAGCTTAAAAGCTTGTGTTGTGAAGTGGAGTAAGTCGGGGATTGAACCCTTGATTGAATATATGTAATATACAGGTATATTCTTTTTTAGGAGATTCTGGTTATCCACGACGGGCGTGGTTGATGACACCCATTCCCCATGCACAAAGAGGTACACTGGAATATCAGTACACGCAGAGACACGTCAAGGCACGCAGCTGCATTGAACAGTGCTATGGGCGTCTTAAGTCAAGGTGGTTGTGTCTGCTAAAGACTAGGACGCTCCATTATGCACCTGCAGTTGCGGCCAAGATTGTGTTAGCCTGTTGTGTGCTGCACAATATGTGCGAGCACCTGAAGATGCCGCCGCCACCAATGCACCCAGATGCGTTGGATACAGAGGATGTGGGACCACCTCCGGCAGATTACCAAGACGAAGCCACCGAAAGAGTGCAAAGGGCCCAAGGCTTGGTAGCCCTTCAAGACATCCTCAGAAGACTTTGAAGTTTTTATTTTTACCTTGATCGTGCTGTTGGCCCTTTTGTTAATTCTGCTTTTCGGCAAACTAACAATTTCTTCGGTCAAATGAGTGACCAAGCGAACAGTAGGTTTGTCTAAACATTGGAAATACACAAACATCCAACAGCATGATTAAGCCTGAAAATGAAAACTTCAAATGTTATGTGCGGATCATCTGCACTCATCTCATCTTAATCCTACTGTTATAATATCTTTCTTTTGTGCTTATATTTTTATTGTTTCACCTTGCTGCGCTAACAGTGCCTTTTAACTCTGTTAAGCATGTTGAAATATGTATGTAAATTTAAAACAGCGATGCGTTTTCTGTGGTCGAAAATTTTGACCATTTTTTCTGATCAACAATTTTAATGATTGAATACTTCTATAAAACAGTGAGAGGAAATACAACTAAATTCATTTTGCTTAATTTTTTTATTTTATTAAAAAGTATAAAATGCGAAAAAAAAATCACAAATATATTTGTAAAATACTATACAGTTCACATAACATTCTACTATGTACATAGTAAATATATAATAAAATTTGTACAAATTGAGATCATTTTTTTAAACTCGTTTTCTGTAAGGCTTAGCCATATTTATTCAAGTGAGTAATATTAAACATATATAAACAAGTAACATACAATAACAAATTGAGATCATCTTTCTATGTAAGACTTTGGCCATACCTTCTTACTCTAATCAACTATGTATTAATATTAAACACATATAAATGTGTAACATTATAACAATTTAAGATCATTTTTTTTTAATTATTGTTTTTACAAGGCCTGGTCATATTTACTTAAGTGAGTAATATTAAAAATATATAAACGTGTAACAAATTGAGATCTTTTTTTAAACTCTTGTTTCTATAAGGCTCCCTATTTACTCAAGTGAGTAATATTAAACATATATAAACAAGTAACATACAATAACAAATTGAGATCATTTTTCTATGTCTCTTTCTATGTAAAACTTTGGCCATACCTTCTTACTCTAATCAACTATGTATTAATATTAAACACATATAAATGTGTAACATTATAACAATTTAAGATCATTTTTTTTTAATTATTGTTTTTACAAGGCCTGGTCATATTTACTTAAGTGAGTAATATTAAAAATATATAAACGTGTAACAAATTGAGATCTTTTTTTAAACTCTTGTTTCTATAAGGCTCCCTATTTACTCAAGTGAGTAATATTAAACATATATAAACAAGTAACATACAATAACAAATTGAGATCATCTTTCTATGTAAGACTTTGGCCATACCTTCTTACTCTAATCAACTATGTATTAATATTAAACACATATAAATGTGTAACATTATAACAATTTAAGATCATTTTTTTTTAATTATTGTTTTTACAAGGCCTGGTCATATTTACTTAAGTGAGTAATATTAAAAATATATAAACGTGTAACAAATTGAGATCTTTTTTTAAACTCTTGTTTCTATAAGGCTCCCTATTTACTCAAGTGAGTAATATTAAACATATATAAACAAGTAACATACAATAACAAATTGAGATCATTTTTCTATGTCTCTTTCTATGTAAAACTTTGGCCATACCTTCTTACTCTAATCAACTATGTATTAATATTAAACACATATAAATGTGTAACATTATAACAATTTAAGATCATTTTTTTTTAATTATTGTTTTTACAAGGCCTGGTCATATTTACTTAAGTGAGTAATATTAAAAATATATAAACGTGTAACAAATTGAGATCTTTTTTTAAACTCTTGTTTCTATAAGGCTCCCTATTTACTCAAGTGAGTAATATTAAACATATATAAACAAGTAACATACAATAACAAATTGAGATCATTTTTTTAAACTCGTTTTCTGTAAGGCTTAGCCATATTTATTCAAGTGAGTAATATTAAACATATATAAACAAGTAACATACAATAACAAATTGAGATCATCTTTCTATGTAAGACTTTGGCCATACCTTCTTACTCTAATCAACTATGTATTAATATTAAACACATATAAATGTGTAACATTATAACAATTTAAGATCATTTTTTTTTAATTATTGTTTTTACAAGGCCTGGTCATATTTACTTAAGTGAGTAATATTAAAAATATATAAACGTGTAACAAATTGAGATCTTTTTTTAAACTCTTGTTTCTATAAGGCTCCCTATTTACTCAAGTGAGTAATATTAAACATATATAAACAAGTAACATACAATAACAAATTGAGATCATCTTTCTATGTAAGACTTTGGCCATACCTTCTTACTCTAATCAACTATGTATTAATATTAAACACATATAAATGTGTAACATTATAACAATTTAAGATCATTTTTTTTTAATTATTGTTTTTACAAGGCCTGGTCATATTTACTTAAGTGAGTAATATTAAAAATATATAAACGTGTAACAAATTGAGATCTTTTTTTAAACTCTTGTTTCTATAAGGCTCCCTATTTACTCAAGTGAGTAATATTAAACATATATAAGCAAGTAACATACAATAACAAATTGAGATCATTTTTCTATGTCTCTTTCTATGTAAAACTTTGGCCATACCTTCTTACTCTAATGAACTATGTATTAATATTAAACATACTATATAAATTTGTAACATTATAACAATTTAAGATCTTTTTTTTTAAATTCTTGTTTCTACAAGGCTTGGTCATATTATTTACTCAAGAGAGTAATATTAAACATATAAAAATATATAATACTATGTAACATTATATAATAAAACCAATTGAGATCATTTTTCTAAGTCTCTTTCTATATAAGAATTTGGCGATATTTACTCTAGTGACTAATATTAACCATACCCGTGGACCCCAGTTTGACAGCCGCTGCTTCACAGGAATAGGGCGGAAGAAAAGTTGGCGAAATCAAAAACCTGATCGACTGGTTAGATAAAGCAAAGGAAGACAGCAGAATAGCAGAAGGAGAGCAGAATGGCAGAACGAGAGAATGGAACTGGAAAGAGCCATCGGCACGAAAGATTTTTCCCAATGTGCGATAAAAGAAGCAAATACACATAAAATACAGGACAATAAACTATATTTTATGTGTATTTCCTCAGTGGTTTTTATCCAGACAAAATTAACACAGTCAATTCTGCCTGAATATAAACCCACGTTCGCACACTGAGACAAACCTTTCTTGAATATCGAGGCGCCTACTTTCCAGATCGATTCTCCTCGATTCCTGCTCACTTCTTCTCAACTCCTCTTCTCTTCTGTTCTCCTCCTTCACTTTTTCCAACTGCAATCTCTGGAGTTCAAGATCGCCCACTAATTCTGCCGCCCTCTCGAAGTGGGTGAGCCGGCCCTCGTCAAAACGGAGTGGGCGACCCCTCAAGGGCGCCCTCGGACTCCTTTGTCTCTGTCTCTGTCTCCTCAGACTCCCCTGTCTCCTCGAAGGTGTTGGTGGTGGTGTTGAGACAGTAAACCGAGAAGTTGCCTGAGAAGTGCGTGGGCTCCTTCGAGGGGTTAAACTGCTGAATGTGGGCGTGCTGGGAGTCACTGGGCGGCTTTGGGGGGTCCCGATTGGACTCTGAGCCGGCCCGTCGAAGGATAATTGTGTGCCTATAAAAGTAAAAAGCAATTAAATACATTTTAAATAAGTAAACTGAGTAAATGAGTACATACAAAAGGTAGAATTTCCAGAATGCTTAAAGTTACCTTAAATACTTTTCAAATCAGGTTCAATTATAAACAAGCTGGGAATTATAAACGTCCCTCTATTGAGCACCCTATTATTACATTGTTATACAACCTAGGACTACTAAAAATCATTAAATATAACCATTAGCTAATTACATGTTGAAGGGTGAAAAAGAAATGATAGTTCAATAAATAAATCATAATGCCTACCAGAAGTCGGGAGCACATAATTTCCTTCCACAAGGGAGGAGCTGGAAGAGGGTTGAGGGTGCACAAGGGAGGAGCTGGAAGGGGGTTGAGGGTGCACAAGGGTGGAGCTGGTAGAGGGTCCAGGGTGCGCAAGGGAGGAGCTGGTAGAGGGTGGGTGCTCGATGTTCAGGTCCGCACTCTGCCTTGGCTGAAATGACTAAGAATATTTGAAGCACCTAATTAGTTTTTTATTAAGAGTATTCATTTTATATTCAATTTGCTAAAAATAAATTGTTTCTTCCAATCCTGATGTCAATAATGAATGTGAAAAATATACTCGTATAAAATAATAATATGTTCAGTAAAATATACACAAACCGGCAAAAAAGAGCTTTCAAGGGCGTCATGAGTTCCCCCGAGTCTTCCTTGAATACCCATGACCCCAATCACCCTCTCTTCCAAGGGTGTTAGGGCCAGGGTAGACGCAGGACCTCCACCAGTTCCCCTCCTGTGGGCGTTGATCGTCCCCGCTTTCTTCTTTACTCGTGTCTTATAATCAGACCAAATCTAGAGACAAACACAGCTTTAAGAAAGATTTATTTCAATAAATTAAATTCGGGAGGGCCCGTTTCATTCTATGATGCATAATATACAACTTAAGCATTCTCATTGATATGTCCAATAATTAGTATATGATGTATCACACGCATTATAAATAACGTATTGAAAAATTTATAATGAACCTTCTTCCACTTGTCCACGGGCCTAGTGGAGCCGGTGCCGTCCGCATTCAGGAGGCTGGCGAGTTGAGACCACAAATCATCGGATCGCTCGCGTCCTTGTGATGCAATTTGTGGTCGGGACAAATCTCCGTGCCTGGTAAATAGCATTGTGTATATTAGAAATGATGAATTGTAATAAATTATTAAGCGGGGGAGGGGGGGAAGCCTATTACACTGGGAAAATAGTAGAGATGTGCCGACTACATGTAGACTATTGTAGTCGGCCAACTATTTGGCCATTTGAGTGGTGACTAGTCGAACAAATCCATAGCCGGTAATTATTGAGATATGGGCACTGTTACAATATTGTGGCCTCACCATAGTTGACTAGTTACGTTGTTTTCTTCTCAGTGCGTTAAAAAGCTTTATTACACGCGTGTCATCAACCAAGAAAAACCTGTGGGTGTTTTTTCTTAGCCTTCATTTGGTACACTTGAGTACATAAGTTGGGTGTTGTGGTTATGTTGAACATGTCCCCATTTTTACGTAATTCGCAGTTGGTTATGATGAAATTAGGATACATTCCTGTCTGTATGTTTATACTTACACGTAAAAGAAAACAAAACTTGTTCGCTTCAAGCTGAAAAAATATTGCCTCTTTCTTTGTTTCAAATTGCAATTTCTTCCAGCTACGTATTCTCAAAGTCAAAAAACATATAACACAAATTTGTAGTTACAATTATGCATAGAAAAATAAAAAAGATAATATAAATACCTCTCCATGAACTCCACTAAAATGATTAACTGGCTGCCACTGGTCATCTGTTTAGACGCCATGTCGATGTTTGTTGTGACAGTACGTCGTAGAACTTAGTAGGTACCTACGAGTTTGTTTACAGCATTTGATATACGGGCGCATGCGCGCGCAGGCACACCAACATAAAATGATAATAATGTTGCCATTTTCCAGAAAAAAACCATAGACAAGCGCCTATCGAAGGCGTCGGAATGTGCCGATAACAGAAGCGTTTAACGACCCAACGTGTAGCTTATTAAACAACTTTGACTACGAAATATGTGACCGTCACCGACTGTCGCGTTCTCACTTTTTCGTTGGTACACGGATCGTTGTTGGTATTATTTAAATTTATGACTCAGGCCGCAGGAAGGTGAGTCATAAATGATAAAATGAAGGCAACGTGACAATTTGGACGTTGTTTCCATGGCAGCAACGTATTGTCGAGGAACGGTTTGAAAATTCGTAGTCATAAATTTAAAAAAATGACAATCGTTGACCGCATAACGGTATCCCGACACGTCACTGTCGTCCCGTTTTCCTTTGTATGGAAATGCGGCGTCGCAACGTAAACTTCCGAGTCATAAGCAATTTAAAACTCGCGTTGCTCTATAAAACGTGCCGTTATCGTTGTTTTTCGTGACGTTCTTAACCATCACCAAAATAGGTGCTGTTACACGTCACGTTGCCATCGCTGCTTGCAATTCTCCATTATATCAAAGCCAAATAAGGTAAATAATAGTAAGTGATTGGTTTTTTAATGTGTTATTAGGGCTTGTGTTTATTATTAAATGAATATTCGAGTAGTTTATAAAAATACAAAAATATCATTAAAAATATACAATAGATAAAACAGCGCGTATTTGAGGTTAAATATATTCTCTCGACAAAATTAGAATATATTCATCTTTTTTAATGTGTTATTAGGGCTTGTGTTTATTATTAAATGAATATTCGAGTAGTTTATAAAAATACAAAAATATCATTAAAAATATACAATAGATAAAACAGCGCGTATTTGAGGTTAAATATATTCTCTCGACAAAATTAGAATATATTCATCTTTTTTAATGTGTTATTAGGGCTTGTGTTTATTATTAAATGAATATTCGAGTAGTTTATAAAAATACAAAAATATCATTAAAAATATACAATAGATAAAACAGCGCGTATTTGAGGTTAAATAT
This sequence comes from Ceraclea dissimilis, assembly GCA_963576895.1. NCBI lineage: Eukaryota > Metazoa > Arthropoda > Insecta > Trichoptera > Leptoceridae > Ceraclea > Ceraclea dissimilis. The sequence goes on from OY756360.1 coordinate 18,517,879, forward strand.
ATTCTCTCGACAAAATTAGAATATATTCATCTTTTTTAATGTGTTATTAGGGCTTGTGTTTATTATTAGATGAATATTCGAGTAGTTTATAAAAATACAAAAATATCATTAAAAATATACAATATATAAAACAGCGCGTATTTGAGGTTAAATATATTCTCTCGACAAAATTAGAATATATTCATCTAATAATACATTAAAAACCAGTCACTTACTATTATTTTACGTAGTTGGCTTTTATATGATGAAAAATTGTCGATAGTACCTATTTCACAACACACAGGTACACCTATGTAAACTGATTTCTAACAAGAGAATGCACTTATGAAATATGTGAACGACACAATAAGACAAAGATATATTTTTATGTGAATTTCATAGTTTGAACAGAAAATACTACATAGCGCGAAATCTTTCTCTAAGTCCGCGACACACTCGAGTTAGGTATATTCTCTCCGCTACTCATCTGTTTCTGACGCCATGTTGACATAGTCGATGAATGATGTTTGTTGTGACAGTACGTAGTACCTACCGAGGTACAGCTAGTTTGTTTCGTTTGTTTACATTATTTGATACACGGGCGCATGCGCGCGCAGGCACACCAACATAAAATGAGAATAATGTTGCCATTTTCCAGAAAAAAACCATAGACAAGCGCCTATCGAAGGCGTCGGAATGTGCCGATAACAGAAGCGTTTAACGACCCAACGTGTAGCTTATTAAACAACTTTGACTACGAAATATGTGACCGTCACCGACTGTCGCGTTCTCACTTTTTCGTTGGTGCACGGATCGTTGTTGGTATTATTTAAATTTATGACTCAGGCTCCAGGGACCTGAGTCATAAATGATAAAATGAAGGCAACGTGACAATTTGGACGTTGTTTCCATGGTAGCAACGTATTGTCGAGGAACGGTGTGAAAATTCGTAGTCATAAATTTAAAAAAATGACAATCGTTGACCGAATAACCGTATCCGGACACGTCACGGTCGTCCCGTTTTCCTTTGTATGGAAATGCGGCGTCGCAACGTTAACTTCCGAGTCATAAGCAATTTAAAACTCACGTTGCTCTATAAAACGTGCCGTTATCGTTGTTTTTCGTGACGTTCTTAACCATCACCAAAATAGGTGCTGTTACACGTCACGTTGCCATCGCTGCTTGCAATTCTCCATTATATCAAAGCCAAATAAGGTAAATAATAGTAAGTGATTGGTTTTTTAATGTGTTATTAGGGCTTGTGTTTATTATTAGATGAATATTCGAGTAGTTTTTCGAGTAATTAGATGAATATTCGAGTACATATTTCATAAGCGCAAACACAAATACCTAACAATTACAATTATTCTCTTTTTAGAAATCAGTCGTCCTCTGTGTGCATCCTATGTGTTGTGGAATAGGTACTATCGGCAATTTTTCTTTATATAAAAGCCAACTACGTAAAATAATAGTAAGTGGTTGTTTTTTTAATGTATTATTATTTATACATAAAAATATATCTCTGTCTTATTGTGTCGGTCTAGATATTTCATAAGCGCAAGCACAAATACTCAACAATTACAATTATTCTCTTTTTAGAAATCAGTCATCCTCTGTGTGCATCCTATGTGTTGTGGAATAGGTACTATCGGCAATTTTTCTTTATATAAAAGCCAACTACGTAAAATAATAGTAAGTGGTTGTTTTTTTAATGTATTATTTGATGAATATTTGCTAATTTTGTCGAGAGTATATATATAACCTCAAATGTGGCGCGGACTTAGTGACTCCGCGCTATTTTATATAAAAATATCACTTTTTGTTTTGTAATTAGCGACTCACATTATTGTTGTAGTCACAGAATAATTTCTTATAATTCTCTCATTTTTTAGCATCATGGATCGATTTTTGTTGTTGGTCGGAGCTTACCATGGTCACCGGCAAGAGGAAAGGATGGGGCGTTTCCGCACTCGTGAAGCACTCGTGGAGCACACAAGGCGGATGTCGAATGCCGAATTTGTTCGTCAGTTTCGGTTAGATCGACGTGGGCTCCGCCTTGTGTGCAACAATTTGCGGGAACATACGGGGCTTAAAGATACTAAGCTGTACCCGCTGGAGATAAAGGTTCAAGTTTTTGTCACAGTGTATTATACGTATCCACCGTGTCACCAAAGTGGCTGTTTTATATAACTAGGTTAATTCATTTCAGGTGCTTCTGACATTGAGCTTTTTGGCGTTCGGGTCTTACCAAAAACTGGTAAGTCGGGCCCACCATATTCCCCAGAAAACCGTGAGTCGGTTTATTAAGGAAGTGGTGGGAGCCCTAGCTTCACCCGAATTGCTCGGGAAATGGGTGAAATTCCCCGCCACTCGAGAAGAGAGAATCCGAATTCAAACAAAGTAAGTATGTCAGTCAACCACGAGTAATAAGCATGATATTATATGGAGAGATACGATTTTTATCGCCATTCAAATGCAGTTTGTGAATTTGTATATCTTTAAACGTTGTACAATAAAAGGGTCTTCAAATTGTGCATTACATTGTTAACGTTTTTCAGATTCCAACGTAGGTACCGTCTACCTGGGGTGATTGGCTGCATTGACTGCAGCCATATCAACATTGTACGGCCCCATAAAGACGAGCACCTGTATTTCAACAGAAAGGGAAACCACAGTTTGAACGTACAGATGGTATTGTGCAGATGTATTCAGTTTTTATTACAATAATTCCTTATACTTTCGCTCATTAATAATGCGTGCAATTCAAATTTCAGATCTGCGACAGTGATATTGTCATCACAAATGTGAATCCGAAGTTTGGTGGTAATACGCATGACTCACATATTTGGGGACAAAGTAATGTCAACCCATACATGCGTGGGTTGCACGAACAAAGGGAGACTGCTTATTTGCTAGGTAAGGAAAATTAATTTTATTAATTTCTTCTTGAAAAATCTGGATTAACACAAATTTTATGTGGGAAAATAACTTAGAACAATCTTCGTAGTATTTTCGTTAATGGCTATATCATGCATTCAATTATCATCCACTTGCGAAAATCTATTTCCAGACCCCACCTGTAAGCTAAAATTATTATTTTTTTAAATACATCCTTGTACACTTCATAGAAAGCTTAAAAGCTTGTGTTGTGAAGTGGAGTAAGTCGGGGATTGAACCCTTGATTGAATATATGTAATATACAGGTATATTCTTTTTTAGGAGATTCTGGTTATCCACGACGGGCGTGGTTGATGACACCCATTCCCCATGCACAAAGAGGTACACTGGAATATCAGTACACGCAGAGACACGTCAAGGCACGCAGCTGCATTGAACAGTGCTATGGGCGTCTTAAGTCAAGGTGGTTGTGTCTGCTAAAGACTAGGACGCTCCATTATGCACCTGCAGTTGCGGCCAAGATTGTGTTAGCCTGTTGTGTGCTGCACAATATGTGCGAGCACCTGAAGATGCCGCCGCCACCAATGCACCCAGATGCGTTGGATACAGAGGATGTGGGACCACCTCCGGCAGATTACCAAGACGAAGCCACCGAAAGAGTGCAAAGGGCCCAAGGCTTGGTAGCCCTTCAAGACATCCTCAGAAGACTTTGAAGTTTTTATTTTTACCTTGATCGTGCTGTTGGCCCTTTTGTTAATTCTGCTTTTCGGCAAACTAACAATTTCTTCGGTCAAATGAGTGACCAAGCGAACAGTAGGTTTGTCTAAACATTGGAAATACACAAACATCCAACAGCATGATTAAGCCTGAAAATGAAAACTTCAAATGTTATGTGCGGATCATCTGCACTCATCTCATCTTAATCCTACTGTTATAATATCTTTCTTTTGTGCTTATATTTTTATTGTTTCACCTTGCTGCGCTAACAGTGCCTTTTAACTCTGTTAAGCATGTTGAAATATGTATGTAAATTTAAAACAGCGATGCGTTTTCTGTGGTCGAAAATTTTGACCATTTTTTCTGATCAACAATTTTAATGATTGAATACTTCTATAAAACAGTGAGAGGAAATACAACTAAATTCATTTTGCTTAATTTTTTTATTTTATTAAAAAGTATAAAATGCGAAAAAAAAATCACAAATATATTTGTAAAATACTATACAGTTCACATAACATTCTACTATGTACATAGTAAATATATAATAAAATTTGTACAAATTGAGATCATTTTTTTAAACTCGTTTTCTGTAAGGCTTAGCCATATTTATTCAAGTGAGTAATATTAAACATATATAAACAAGTAACATACAATAACAAATTGAGATCATCTTTCTATGTAAGACTTTGGCCATACCTTCTTACTCTAATCAACTATGTATTAATATTAAACACATATAAATGTGTAACATTATAACAATTTAAGATCATTTTTTTTTAATTATTGTTTTTACAAGGCCTGGTCATATTTACTTAAGTGAGTAATATTAAAAATATATAAACGTGTAACAAATTGAGATCTTTTTTTAAACTCTTGTTTCTATAAGGCTCCCTATTTACTCAAGTGAGTAATATTAAACATATATAAACAAGTAACATACAATAACAAATTGAGATCATTTTTCTATGTCTCTTTCTATGTAAAACTTTGGCCATACCTTCTTACTCTAATCAACTATGTATTAATATTAAACACATATAAATGTGTAACATTATAACAATTTAAGATCATTTTTTTTTAATTATTGTTTTTACAAGGCCTGGTCATATTTACTTAAGTGAGTAATATTAAAAATATATAAACGTGTAACAAATTGAGATCTTTTTTTAAACTCTTGTTTCTATAAGGCTCCCTATTTACTCAAGTGAGTAATATTAAACATATATAAACAAGTAACATACAATAACAAATTGAGATCATCTTTCTATGTAAGACTTTGGCCATACCTTCTTACTCTAATCAACTATGTATTAATATTAAACACATATAAATGTGTAACATTATAACAATTTAAGATCATTTTTTTTTAATTATTGTTTTTACAAGGCCTGGTCATATTTACTTAAGTGAGTAATATTAAAAATATATAAACGTGTAACAAATTGAGATCTTTTTTTAAACTCTTGTTTCTATAAGGCTCCCTATTTACTCAAGTGAGTAATATTAAACATATATAAACAAGTAACATACAATAACAAATTGAGATCATTTTTCTATGTCTCTTTCTATGTAAAACTTTGGCCATACCTTCTTACTCTAATCAACTATGTATTAATATTAAACACATATAAATGTGTAACATTATAACAATTTAAGATCATTTTTTTTTAATTATTGTTTTTACAAGGCCTGGTCATATTTACTTAAGTGAGTAATATTAAAAATATATAAACGTGTAACAAATTGAGATCTTTTTTTAAACTCTTGTTTCTATAAGGCTCCCTATTTACTCAAGTGAGTAATATTAAACATATATAAACAAGTAACATACAATAACAAATTGAGATCATTTTTTTAAACTCGTTTTCTGTAAGGCTTAGCCATATTTATTCAAGTGAGTAATATTAAACATATATAAACAAGTAACATACAATAACAAATTGAGATCATCTTTCTATGTAAGACTTTGGCCATACCTTCTTACTCTAATCAACTATGTATTAATATTAAACACATATAAATGTGTAACATTATAACAATTTAAGATCATTTTTTTTTAATTATTGTTTTTACAAGGCCTGGTCATATTTACTTAAGTGAGTAATATTAAAAATATATAAACGTGTAACAAATTGAGATCTTTTTTTAAACTCTTGTTTCTATAAGGCTCCCTATTTACTCAAGTGAGTAATATTAAACATATATAAACAAGTAACATACAATAACAAATTGAGATCATCTTTCTATGTAAGACTTTGGCCATACCTTCTTACTCTAATCAACTATGTATTAATATTAAACACATATAAATGTGTAACATTATAACAATTTAAGATCATTTTTTTTTAATTATTGTTTTTACAAGGCCTGGTCATATTTACTTAAGTGAGTAATATTAAAAATATATAAACGTGTAACAAATTGAGATCTTTTTTTAAACTCTTGTTTCTATAAGGCTCCCTATTTACTCAAGTGAGTAATATTAAACATATATAAGCAAGTAACATACAATAACAAATTGAGATCATTTTTCTATGTCTCTTTCTATGTAAAACTTTGGCCATACCTTCTTACTCTAATGAACTATGTATTAATATTAAACATACTATATAAATTTGTAACATTATAACAATTTAAGATCTTTTTTTTTAAATTCTTGTTTCTACAAGGCTTGGTCATATTATTTACTCAAGAGAGTAATATTAAACATATAAAAATATATAATACTATGTAACATTATATAATAAAACCAATTGAGATCATTTTTCTAAGTCTCTTTCTATATAAGAATTTGGCGATATTTACTCTAGTGACTAATATTAACCATACCCGTGGACCCCAGTTTGACAGCCGCTGCTTCACAGGAATAGGGCGGAAGAAAAGTTGGCGAAATCAAAAACCTGATCGACTGGTTAGATAAAGCAAAGGAAGACAGCAGAATAGCAGAAGGAGAGCAGAATGGCAGAACGAGAGAATGGAACTGGAAAGAGCCATCGGCACGAAAGATTTTTCCCAATGTGCGATAAAAGAAGCAAATACACATAAAATACAGGACAATAAACTATATTTTATGTGTATTTCCTCAGTGGTTTTTATCCAGACAAAATTAACACAGTCAATTCTGCCTGAATATAAACCCACGTTCGCACACTGAGACAAACCTTTCTTGAATATCGAGGCGCCTACTTTCCAGATCGATTCTCCTCGATTCCTGCTCACTTCTTCTCAACTCCTCTTCTCTTCTGTTCTCCTCCTTCACTTTTTCCAACTGCAATCTCTGGAGTTCAAGATCGCCCACTAATTCTGCCGCCCTCTCGAAGTGGGTGAGCCGGCCCTCGTCAAAACGGAGTGGGCGACCCCTCAAGGGCGCCCTCGGACTCCTTTGTCTCTGTCTCTGTCTCCTCAGACTCCCCTGTCTCCTCGAAGGTGTTGGTGGTGGTGTTGAGACAGTAAACCGAGAAGTTGCCTGAGAAGTGCGTGGGCTCCTTCGAGGGGTTAAACTGCTGAATGTGGGCGTGCTGGGAGTCACTGGGCGGCTTTGGGGGGTCCCGATTGGACTCTGAGCCGGCCCGTCGAAGGATAATTGTGTGCCTATAAAAGTAAAAAGCAATTAAATACATTTTAAATAAGTAAACTGAGTAAATGAGTACATACAAAAGGTAGAATTTCCAGAATGCTTAAAGTTACCTTAAATACTTTTCAAATCAGGTTCAATTATAAACAAGCTGGGAATTATAAACGTCCCTCTATTGAGCACCCTATTATTACATTGTTATACAACCTAGGACTACTAAAAATCATTAAATATAACCATTAGCTAATTACATGTTGAAGGGTGAAAAAGAAATGATAGTTCAATAAATAAATCATAATGCCTACCAGAAGTCGGGAGCACATAATTTCCTTCCACAAGGGAGGAGCTGGAAGAGGGTTGAGGGTGCACAAGGGAGGAGCTGGAAGGGGGTTGAGGGTGCACAAGGGTGGAGCTGGTAGAGGGTCCAGGGTGCGCAAGGGAGGAGCTGGTAGAGGGTGGGTGCTCGATGTTCAGGTCCGCACTCTGCCTTGGCTGAAATGACTAAGAATATTTGAAGCACCTAATTAGTTTTTTATTAAGAGTATTCATTTTATATTCAATTTGCTAAAAATAAATTGTTTCTTCCAATCCTGATGTCAATAATGAATGTGAAAAATATACTCGTATAAAATAATAATATGTTCAGTAAAATATACACAAACCGGCAAAAAAGAGCTTTCAAGGGCGTCATGAGTTCCCCCGAGTCTTCCTTGAATACCCATGACCCCAATCACCCTCTCTTCCAAGGGTGTTAGGGCCAGGGTAGACGCAGGACCTCCACCAGTTCCCCTCCTGTGGGCGTTGATCGTCCCCGCTTTCTTCTTTACTCGTGTCTTATAATCAGACCAAATCTAGAGACAAACACAGCTTTAAGAAAGATTTATTTCAATAAATTAAATTCGGGAGGGCCCGTTTCATTCTATGATGCATAATATACAACTTAAGCATTCTCATTGATATGTCCAATAATTAGTATATGATGTATCACACGCATTATAAATAACGTATTGAAAAATTTATAATGAACCTTCTTCCACTTGTCCACGGGCCTAGTGGAGCCGGTGCCGTCCGCATTCAGGAGGCTGGCGAGTTGAGACCACAAATCATCGGATCGCTCGCGTCCTTGTGATGCAATTTGTGGTCGGGACAAATCTCCGTGCCTGGTAAATAGCATTGTGTATATTAGAAATGATGAATTGTAATAAATTATTAAGCGGGGGAGGGGGGGAAGCCTATTACACTGGGAAAATAGTAGAGATGTGCCGACTACATGTAGACTATTGTAGTCGGCCAACTATTTGGCCATTTGAGTGGTGACTAGTCGAACAAATCCATAGCCGGTAATTATTGAGATATGGGCACTGTTACAATATTGTGGCCTCACCATAGTTGACTAGTTACGTTGTTTTCTTCTCAGTGCGTTAAAAAGCTTTATTACACGCGTGTCATCAACCAAGAAAAACCTGTGGGTGTTTTTTCTTAGCCTTCATTTGGTACACTTGAGTACATAAGTTGGGTGTTGTGGTTATGTTGAACATGTCCCCATTTTTACGTAATTCGCAGTTGGTTATGATGAAATTAGGATACATTCCTGTCTGTATGTTTATACTTACACGTAAAAGAAAACAAAACTTGTTCGCTTCAAGCTGAAAAAATATTGCCTCTTTCTTTGTTTCAAATTGCAATTTCTTCCAGCTACGTATTCTCAAAGTCAAAAAACATATAACACAAATTTGTAGTTACAATTATGCATAGAAAAATAAAAAAGATAATATAAATACCTCTCCATGAACTCCACTAAAATGATTAACTGGCTGCCACTGGTCATCTGTTTAGACGCCATGTCGATGTTTGTTGTGACAGTACGTCGTAGAACTTAGTAGGTACCTACGAGTTTGTTTACAGCATTTGATATACGGGCGCATGCGCGCGCAGGCACACCAACATAAAATGATAATAATGTTGCCATTTTCCAGAAAAAAACCATAGACAAGCGCCTATCGAAGGCGTCGGAATGTGCCGATAACAGAAGCGTTTAACGACCCAACGTGTAGCTTATTAAACAACTTTGACTACGAAATATGTGACCGTCACCGACTGTCGCGTTCTCACTTTTTCGTTGGTACACGGATCGTTGTTGGTATTATTTAAATTTATGACTCAGGCCGCAGGAAGGTGAGTCATAAATGATAAAATGAAGGCAACGTGACAATTTGGACGTTGTTTCCATGGCAGCAACGTATTGTCGAGGAACGGTTTGAAAATTCGTAGTCATAAATTTAAAAAAATGACAATCGTTGACCGCATAACGGTATCCCGACACGTCACTGTCGTCCCGTTTTCCTTTGTATGGAAATGCGGCGTCGCAACGTAAACTTCCGAGTCATAAGCAATTTAAAACTCGCGTTGCTCTATAAAACGTGCCGTTATCGTTGTTTTTCGTGACGTTCTTAACCATCACCAAAATAGGTGCTGTTACACGTCACGTTGCCATCGCTGCTTGCAATTCTCCATTATATCAAAGCCAAATAAGGTAAATAATAGTAAGTGATTGGTTTTTTAATGTGTTATTAGGGCTTGTGTTTATTATTAAATGAATATTCGAGTAGTTTATAAAAATACAAAAATATCATTAAAAATATACAATAGATAAAACAGCGCGTATTTGAGGTTAAATATATTCTCTCGACAAAATTAGAATATATTCATCTTTTTTAATGTGTTATTAGGGCTTGTGTTTATTATTAAATGAATATTCGAGTAGTTTATAAAAATACAAAAATATCATTAAAAATATACAATAGATAAAACAGCGCGTATTTGAGGTTAAATATATTCTCTCGACAAAATTAGAATATATTCATCTTTTTTAATGTGTTATTAGGGCTTGTGTTTATTATTAAATGAATATTCGAGTAGTTTATAAAAATACAAAAATATCATTAAAAATATACAATAGATAAAACAGCGCGTATTTGAGGTTAAATATATTCTCTCGACAAAATTAGAATATATTCATCTTTTTTAATGTGTTATTAGGGCTTGTGTTTATTATTAGATGAATATTCGAGTAGTTTATAAAAATACAAAAATATCATTAAAAATATACAATATATAAAACAGCGCGTATTTGAGGTTAAATATATTCTCTCGACAAAATTAGAATATATTCATCTAATAATACATTAAAAACCAGTCACTTACTATTATTTTACGTAGTTGGCTTTTATATGATGAAAAATTGTCGATAGTACCTATTTCACAACACACAGGTACACCTATGTAAACTGATTTCTAACAAGAGAATGCACTTATGAAATATGTGAACGACACAATAAGACAAAGATATATTTTTATGTGAATTTCATAGTTTGAACAGAAAATACTACATAGCGCGAAATCTTTCTCTAAGTCCGCGACACACTCGAGTTAGGTATATTCTCTCCGCTACTCATCTGTTTCTGACGCCATGTTGACATAGTCGATGAATGATGTTTGTTGTGACAGTACGTAGTACCTACCGAGGTACAGCTAGTTTGTTTCGTTTGTTTACATTATTTGATACACGGGCGCATGCGCGCGCAGGCACACCAACATAAAATGAGAATAATGTTGCCATTTTCCAGAAAAAAACCATAGACAAGCGCCTATCGAAGGCGTCGGAATGTGCCGATAACAGAAGCGTTTAACGACCCAACGTGTAGCTTATTAAACAACTTTGACTACGAAATATGTGACCGTCACCGACTGTCGCGTTCTCACTTTTTCGTTGGTGCACGGATCGTTGTTGGTATTATTTAAATTTATGACTCAGGCTCCAGGAGTGCACAGCGTTGAGGTGTTCTATTAATAATTTGATTTTTGAAAATGGTGTTCCACATTCGGCCTCCAAACACTTTGATAACCATTTTTTGGACGATTATATATTCTGCTGGTTATGGACTTCCCGAAGGTGCCTGTTAAGATTCCGCTTTTGGGTGAAAACTTTGTCACATAAGCTGCAAGGAATCGTATCCACACTCTTCGACATGTTTTGGTAGCTAATCGGTAGGAAACGCGCACAAAACACAAAACAAAATTGAACAGAAGACACAAGATGACAAGACTTCGCAAACAACACGCTTCGCAGAACGACAATCAACAATGCAATGCAATGGCGGGCAAATTAACTTGACAGTTTGACAGGCAACTGTCGGAAACTACCAACCTTACCAACCAGATACGTAAAATTCATTGATACCAACTGTCAAAACCGATATTTAGGTGGGGGGAGCGAGTCTGGAAAATAGCGTTTGCCGAAAATCTCTGCCTTTTTAGACAGTCGTACCAACATTCACATTTTTTTCTTGTCTATGGATCGCAAAGATATCACTTACCGATTTATCGGGATACCTACCGATTGTTGCACTTATATATCAACCGATTTTTAACCACCGACTTTTTTCAAATTTTGTTTTGCACTCACTATATATAATCTATGGCACCGGCCACCGAATATCGATTTTGTTGCATTTTGACGTTTCGCGTTGCTTTTCAAAATATTTTGATTTATGTTTTATATGTGAAGTAATTAATGATAGTCTTTTAGTCATTGCATATTTTGTTTTCAACTCTTATAAGTACACAAAAACAATTTAGCAATGGGACAAAGCGCAAGCTTTGAAGAAGGTTCTCTCGTATCTGACGTTTTACAAGATGACATTCTGAAATCTGCTAGCATCCTTTCTGAAATTGCTGTATTGACTTACGAAGATTTTGTCAAGCATTTGGGAGAGCTTAATAAATTGTAATTGTCCTAGTTCTATTTTACAACGTATGATTTTATAATTTATTTATTTCCCAGCAGCAGAGAAGTGTTGGAGCTTTACCAGATTTATTGTCTTATTTCTGTTTCTACGTGTAAGAATATCATTATTTCTATTCAACATAATTGTTTATTCGTTACAGATCAAATAAATGTTTGGATTCTAATGGTAAAAAATTGGTTTTTGCCGTTAAGAAGGGTACAGATTCCTCTATTTTGTGGAAAGGCACTGTAAAGATTGGTTGTGTGAAAATAGATCCCGTAAAGTTATCAGTAGAATCGTACCGTCTAATAAATTTAGCGGAATTTCTCAGAGTATTCAAAACATTAAAAGGACACATGAGATGCATTGAAGAAAGTAAGAGGAGGAATTCCCAGAATGACGATAGGCCCTCGGGTGAATGTTCTAATATGGAAAGTGTAATGTCAAATCTTACAGCATCCATGCTACTGGAACATGTGGATCAAATTAGTTCTGGACAAGTTGTGTTGGATAAGTCCGTAGAGTGTTGTATTTGTCTAGAAAGAAAACCAGAAGTCATTCTACCTTGCACACATTCCTACTGCCTGCCTTGTATAGAGAAATGGTAGGTCATTCATACATTCAACTGATATATTTCAGGCAGTAGCTTGATTGCAATACCATTCCTGTCAAATCAACTTAAAAACATGCTTATTCATTTCTTTGTTTATTTCAGGAATGTTAATAATAAGACCTGCCCAATATGCCGTGAGAAACTTGAATCAACTGATGACACGTGGATTATATCAGATGCTCCTGACATAGATGAAATCACTGCGGAGATATGTTCGTCTCTGGATGAACTATCACAGTTGTCTCCAAAGCATAAGAATTATAAGTAAAATCTTATATATTATCTTTGTTGTGAATCATAATTATTATCTAAGAAATTTAAATGATTAAAACTCCAGAATTTCTTGTGCATGTCTAGTTGAAATCTTTACTGAATAGTGAGAGAAGAATTTGTACGTAATTGTAACCTTTTGTAACATACTTTTTAAATCTAATATTTGTATATTGAAATTGTATTCTAAAAATTATTATCATTTAATAATTATTGTAATATTCTACTTATATTTGTTGCTTTTAAAAAATATTTAATGAATAATGTTTTTTCTTGGACATGGCTGAAGAAGGACGAATCGGGGTTGAATGCAGTGGAAACGAGGTTGTTAAGAAGAATGTGTGGGAAAACGCTGAGAGATAAGATAAGGAATGAGGTTATTAGGGAAATGAGTGACTGCAAGACTGGTGTTGTAACTAGAATGAAAGTGAACAAACTAAGATGGTTTGGGCATGTTGAGAGAATGAAGGATGACAAAAAAGATATATCTGAGTGAACGAAGAGGTGTGAGGAAGCGCGGCCGCCCGAGACTGGCCTCGTCCGATCATGTAGACCAGATACTCAAGGATGGGTGCGTTTTGAGTAAAAGGAATCGGAGAGTGTGTATGACAAACTGTATGAGGGTGACGGAAGCTAGAGTGTATGTAAGGATAGGGCAGTTTTATAAATATTAGAAGATAAATAAAAAGGTATATAATCTTAGTATTGGTGTATATGTTACGGGAAATCTTTGAAATCCGTCATTGTAAGTATGCAATTCCTAGGAGATGTATACAATGCCTAAAATCAGCAGGAAATATATTAAATAAAATTTATTTTTTTTGTATTATAAATTATATTTTATATATTAATCTAATATATTATGTATTAATGTAATATATTAAACATTTTACAGGGAATTTTATTCTTTTAAACAGGAATCTGAAATAAATCAAATCATGTAATTTTATGTGGGACTCCAGTTTACCTTAAAAAATAAATAGCTGTATCAGTATGATTACATTTTATTCTCGATTTTATCTACGTGCAAGCTTATTCGAATAAGATTTCGAGTTTTTGAGTTAATTCAACGTAAGAAAAGTATGAATTTATTACTATCAAGTATGAACCTGTGATAAATTATTTCACGCATTTTATAAATTGATGCAGCATTGTATACATTTCCTAGGATTTGTATACAACTACTAAATTTCATACATTTCCAGTGACATATACAATATCTAACATGTTAATAACTTCTCTATGGTTTATTTTGTATATTTGTGTCTCAATGTTGTTACATTTTTGTGTGTATATTAGGCAGTGGCGTATATAGGATTTCATTTCGGGGGGGGCCCGATCTAATATTTGTACAGTATAAAAATTATAATAGCGCCGCAGGCAAAATTTTTCGTGAATGTAAGTGAAAAAGGTCGTGTTTTAGGTTGGTATCAACATTTTGTGCAGAAAATACAAAGAAAAATAGCGCCGCAGGCGAAATTTTTTTGAATAATGTAAACTTGAGTAACTTTCATGTTTTATAGTAACGTTTTTTAAAGAATTGTCCAACATTTCGGGGGGGGCCCGGGCCCCCTCGGCTCCCCCCTTATATACGCCACTGATATTAGGTATATATATTTTCTTTTATGATAGTATAAACTTTGATAGTTATTTCATGCTAAGTATTAAAAATCTAGTTGTAAGAAGTATGTACTAATTAATATTGGTACAAAAAATGCTGCATTAAAAAACATCATACATATTGTATTCATAAAATAATATATCTCGTTTTTCTAATAAATAAGTTATCCAAGTTATAATTTTGAAGAGAGTATTGTCACTTTACTGAATCTTTTTTTTTTGTTTTTATCTCCCTATTCCAAATTGAATATGTAGAGGTGCTAGCTGGGATCTTTATAGAATGGCAGATGAAAGTTGACCCAAGGAATTCTGTTATTCAACTTGAGAAGTTTCCAACAGTTCTTCTATTGCACATGTCCTTCCAGTTCATACACCATTAGTTTGTGATTAAGATTACCTTCACGCAGTGTCTTTAGGTTTGCATTAAGAACAATAAAAAGTAAGAATGTATGTACTAGCAATCCCTGATTATATATTTTTCTTAGTCTTTCAATATCCATATAAATATAAAACAAATTTTCTAGTCAAATATACTTTAATAATGCATAATTATATTATCACAATTTTGCCAGGTTACAAAACCTGTATCCGATCTTAAAAAATACTACTCACAAAACATAATAATACATAATATAAATATTATTTACTTCAATGATTTCCTTCCTTAGTATTATAAAATACATAATAATACAAAATATAAATCCAACAAATGTAAACAGAAAATTGTTTATACACATAGAAATATTTACAAAATGCCAACATACAATAAAATAATTATGTAATAAATTGATTTCTAATTGATTATCAATTTGCAATACGATGTAATAAATAAATGTCATATATTATGTATTTGCATGATTTTTTCTCGTCAATATATCCAGGTATAAAGAAAACAAATAATTAATACACATCATAGTATGTGAGTAAAATCCAAATACATACATATTATACATATTAATTACAAATTTACAAAAACAACTTTACAAACTTGGCACTGCATAGTCTACCAACTAAGTTTTACCTTTCCTAACCGAGTTGTCAAGAAAATTATACAAAAAACATTTACCATTAGATAAACAGAAGTTATTAGAAAAGAAATGATGGATGCGTAATTAAGGTAATTATACAGTGGCAAATAATTATATATTTTGCCCACAGAAAACAATTATATTGAATATTATATGACTTAAACATTATACTATGTTAAACTTAACTGTGCGAATGAATGATAATAATGTTTTTAACAAGATAAAGCAATCCCAGAAAGATTCCTATCGTTTGATATAAAATTAAATGCAATTCATAAACTCAATGCAAACAAATTAAATAATTTATACAATCTATGGTACTTTCAATGATAGACAACAATATAACATAATGGTCCCAACCATCCCAATACAATGGTATGAATTTATGTTAAATGTACTACTATGTACATAATTTGACAAAAGTGTTACGATACAACAAAATTTTTCACATAATAAGATAATCAAAACATAACAGCAATAATTAATGCTTATTAAAATCAATCAAATATTTTAACATCAAAAAGCAAATAAAAAAAAAACAGTATGATTAATTTATTTTTAACAAAAACTTTTACAACAAAGCTTTCTTTATACATAATCATAAATAAATAAAATGATTTTCACAAGACACAGTGAAATAAACTATGTAAATAATAAATTTATGTTAATCATCGTCATCTATTCTTCGCCTCTTTTTCTGCTGCTTTCTTTTCTTTTCTAAGGCCTCCAGTCGCATGTCTTCTAAGTCTTCCATCAAACCTGGAATGTTAAAACAATTGTAAATGACTAAAGAGAATTTAGAGTGGGTTTGTGCAACTGCACTTCTTACGTATAAAAAAATAAGCAGTATAAAAATTTAAAATGCTAATACACATACCAATTTTCTTGCTAATAAATTCTTCTCTCATAACTTGTGAAAAGTTCGATTCCATATTGTTTACATCCTCTTCCGTGTCTTTATATTTAGATTTATCATATCCAAATATTTCCTTAATATATTTAGAATAGTCATTCCCATCTTCAGGTCCATCATCTATAAAGTCATCTAGTTCTGAATCATACTCCGAGTCGTCATCTACCATTCGTCCTGTAAATAGAATATGACTTAACATAATCCAAAAGAAGACAATGCAAAGAAACAAACAAATAAATATGGCAACATTATAATAAAACTTGTTTGATCAGGACACATACTTTTCATAGGACGCCTGTCATTTCTTGACATCATATCTCTGGGGGGAAATTGTCTAGGACCTCTGACATCCGCAGGAGGAAACTGCCTAGGACCTCTGACATCCACAGGAGGAAACTGCCTCGAACCTATAACATCTGCAGGAGGGAATTGCCTAGATCCTTTGACATCAGATGGTGGGAACGGTCTTGATGCCTTGGCATTTGCAGTTACACCAGGTCGAACTCCATTTGAAGAACTATTTGCTGGTTTAGAACCCTTCATATCCGATGGTGGGAAAGGCCTAGAGTTTTTATTTTCCGAAGGAGGCATTTTCAAACTCTTAGCTGCAGGATTTGGCGGTACTCTGGAATTTTTATCAGAAATTTGTGGCCTAGATCCCTTAGCGTCTGAACTGATGGGTCTAGGTTTGACATCACTAGGTCTACAATTTCTCACATCTGAGGTTTGTTTAACGTCTTGTTTCAAATTAGTTGGATGTGGTTTAGAACTTCTAGCACCTGCAACTTCTTTTTGATATCTAATGTCTTGAGGTAAGTAGGTTTTTTTATTATTTGTATCTAAAATTGTTTTAACAGATTTGGTCACCTTACTTGAAGATTTATTCATGTCATCTGCTGCACTACTAGATGGCTTACTAGTTGGCCTTATTTGCTCAACGTGATTTTGTCTTGCACTTTGCTTGAGGGACTCTGGTTTTCTATCTACTCTCTTACCACTATAATTATTGTCTGCTACACTTTTCTTCATAGACACTTGTTCAGATTTTCTTAATTCTACACCTTTAGAAGGTGAATCTTTTCTGTCACCACTACTTGACTTTGAAACATTGGCACCTGACAACTTGGAATTTAAAGATCTACCAGATGAATTTGTTGCTACTCTATCATTTTTATGAAAAACATCCCGCCCTCCATTCATGGTAGAATTAGATTTATTGACAGGAATTTTGAAACTTCTTTCGGAAGGTTTTGTTAACTGATTATCATGAGAAGCTGATTTCGTCACTGGTGCCTTTGATGATCTTCTATCATCATACGTGTCATTTCTTTTCTCTGAATGTTTTGATTCATCTCTTCTATATTTCACATCAGAATCATTAACTCCCTTCCTTACATTTTGTGATCGTTCTCTTTCCTTATCTCTTGAATGTTGTACACTACTATTTGATACTGAAGATTTTTTGGCATCAGCTCCATTTTTTTCTCCAATTTTTGGAATCCGCATACTTAATGGATTTGAAGGTTTTAATTGAGCGTCTGATTTTGATGTTTCAGGCCTACTTTTTTTCGACGAATCTTTT
This sequence comes from Ceraclea dissimilis, assembly GCA_963576895.1. NCBI lineage: Eukaryota > Metazoa > Arthropoda > Insecta > Trichoptera > Leptoceridae > Ceraclea > Ceraclea dissimilis. Next base: position 18,535,863 of record OY756360.1, read on the forward strand.
GCTACAAGAAAAATATTACCTATTGATTACCTACATATATTTTATGTGCATGAATAGTACTACTTCAATAAGAATTTATGACACAATGGAATATAAAGTTAATGGAAAATAAAAATATATTACAATAAGAGTCTCTCTCCTGTTCTCTTCTCATCTTTGCCTCTTTATAAGCTTTATATTGCTCATACTCCCGCTTTTGTTTCTTAGTCATCAATCTTTCAGGCTCCTCAACTACTTCTACTTTCTTAGTTTCAACCACCACTGGTTCAAATTGTTTCTTCTCAGCTATTTTCAAAAGTTCATTAAAATCTAGAGGAGGCGGAGCTGCCTTTCTGGGTTTTGGTTTTTCTTCCTTCTTTTCCTCAACATATTTATCATCATCAAAGTAATCATTGTCTAAAAGCAAATCAATACACTTCATAACGAATTACTACAAAATATGAAAATACTGAAATATTTCCACAGAAAATAAGTATAATCAGGTGCATTAGATACATGTCTACACTCCATTTTAGATATTTATTCACAACATAATAAGTTCGATGAATTGATTATTGTGAATGCCTAGAGCCACATAAGGTATTGCCAAAACGTTTACGACTACATTTAACTCTAGATGGCCGAGAGTAACTGTGACGTATTCAAAATTGTTGGAGACCTCCTTACAGGTCCTCAGATGTGAGTTCTCCAGCACATGACGCCAATGTGTGGAATATAAATATCATGCGTAATACGAATATATATAATTAGTTGCATACAACAAAATGTTAGCGTAAATAAAACTTATAATAATATTAGTGTAACGTAATAAACACAATACTGTAGTGGGTGGGTGTACCTGTGGGAGACTCATTAGCGTGAGATCTTCTCTTCCTCTTGTGGGGCATAGTCTCTTCTTCCTGATGGCGAAGTATAGCTGCCTTCACACGATCCTTTGTCCCCGACAAATCATGGTTCACAACTTTCTTGCTGGAGGTAAATTTTTCATCTTCAGGAATAGATTTATACTTCTCCATCATCTTAGAATAGAAAGCGGAAGCTTCCTGTGAAACATAGCCGTAATCATCTTCATCAGGTTGGTCTGGTCCAGCCAATGTCACCGCCGTATCATTATTATCTACTGCATCTTCCAACACAGATTTATTTGCAGACTTTATAACCTTCAAAGATTTCTTTATTTTATTTCTAGTCTTCTCATCTCTCATCGACAATAATTCCTCCCGCTTCCGTTTAGCCTCTTCCAGTTTCTGACGTTCTTCCTCCTCCTTTTTAGCCAGAAATTTCTGAATATTTGTAGAGAGATTCTTACATTTGGATTCTTTCTTCGGAGGTTCGAATTTGGTTTTATAGAAGTTACCCTGAAACACGAAAGATTTGACTTTTAAAACCACAACAGGGCATAAAAATATCGAATACTCAAGATACCTTTGTTATTAAACATAACTACATGTTTTGTTCCCTACAAAATGATTATGTGTAAAAAGTGAAGACATGTAAAGGCAAACTTTATAATTAGTTGCCTTTGCTGAATTTATTATAACCTACATTAAATGTAGAACAATATTGTTCAAAAATGTAAAAGTGAATCAATTCAATTACAAGCCACATAACTAGCGTGCAATAAAGTAAAGTGTTCGTGTTTCTAGAAAATATTCAATGTGAATCGAGTACATAGTGACAGGAATATAGGTAATAACGGTGTCAAAACATTGTCAACAAAACTTTACCCCATTTTTACTGGTTTTGTCGTTTTTCTGCGCTTCATGTAAAAGAGATCCAAAATCCATTGAGATACTTTTAAGTTGTAAATCCTTCACGTATCGTTAATAATCCAAAACAATAACAATTTAACACAAATACGTGGAAAATATGGCCAATCCCGTACTTGAGACGACCGAGAAACGAGACGAAAAAGTAAAAACTCCTATTACGAAACGTCATAAATTGACCATAGAATTTCCATGGACTTTTGTACATAGACAAATTAATATCCATGATATCATGGATTTCATAATAGGTACTAGTAAACTGGGTTCTCTTCTTGGCCGAATTTTGCGATCCTAGGGGAAATGAGCAGTTAGGCAAAAGAAGCAAAATGAAGGATTTTCCATACTAAACAGGCTATAGGAAACAGCGGTTTTCACATGACTTTTTGGTTATGGAAAGCTTTTTGACTTTGGAGTATGGAAACTCCATTTTGCATATTTTGCCTAACTGCTTATTAGCGCGGGAGATCGCACAGAATGTATACACAACCAGCGTTGTTTTCCGTCCAGTATTATTACAGATCGTTGCATGATATCCATGCCCGCAGCGCGGCATTTTCGTTTTTTTTTTTTATTAAAACGGAAAACGGGACATTCTTACAGCAGTAATTTGTAAATCATTTGTAAATTAACTTTAATTTAGGCATGCATTATTAATTATCATTACTATGTAGGGTTTTTTCTAAGCAAGTGTATTGATTTTTGTTTGTTCTTTTTATTATTATTTTTTCTTAAACGTAATGTAGGTATTTTTCCATGGTAAACTAATTTTGTGTATTTCCTTAGAAACCACATGATTGATCATTGTTTATTATAAAATCATTATAAAATAAAGATACAATTTGGTTGTGTTGTTCGATTTTTCAACGATAATTTCAATTTATATTTTATTGAGTTGTTATATTTGACAGATAAAACAATAACAATCATGGAGGAAATAAAAGATAAAAATATAAATTATGCTTCACTAAAACTTGCAGAGGAAATTAAAACAATGCCCATGTACAAGTCCTTTTACAGTAATATTCAGGTAATATCCGCTAATGTTTTCCTTTTGACAGAATATAAAGTGGAATAACAGTAATATTACAAATAACACATTATAATTCTTTTCTAGAAATTGGTGGCATCTTCCAATGTACAGAAGGAAAATTTCAAAGAATCTCTAATAAACGGCATGAAAGAAAATGGTTTGGAAACAGAACTAAGAAATACAGTTTTCCAATGGGTGAGACTTCAACAAAAAGCTGAAAAGGTAAAATATTAGAGTTCAAAACAACTATTACAGTATTTTATATGTAATTCGATTCATTGAGGCTTCAATTCAATTCAACATACAATACGTCATAATTACAACTAGGTTAGATAAAATATTTTTCACGTTTGGTAGTTTACGATTATTTAAGTTAAATTTGTGTTTCTAGAGTAATGTATTGAATTATTTAAAGAAGGCCAACACCCAGTGGGAAAAGAGGATTCATAAATCATTGAATTCTATGTGTACAGACTTGGGTATTCCACTAGCAAAATTTCGCCTACAAGCTGATAAGTCAGAACTCTCAGAAAAATGGTCTGAGCTCAGTACATACGAAGTTGGTAAAGAAATTATATACACTTGTATTATTTTACATACTTAGCATTATTCATGAGGTAATTTTATTTTGGTATGTGGTTTTACTTAATTTTATTCATATATTTTTTTAATTTAAATTTGTCTTTTCTTATTATATAAGTTAGTATAACAATGTTTACAATATACCTCTAGTATATTAAGAGGTATGAGGAAAGTTTAGTGTGCTTTGTGAAATAAATAAATAAATGGAGTATGTGTATGACGAATTGCATGAATGTGACGAAAGCCGAAGAGTGTAAGGATAGGAAGGTCTGGCGATCTGTTATCTCTGCGTACCCCACAAGGAATGCGGGGTGAGAGGATGAAATAGAACATTAATAGCCGTTATAGGTAGCTATATCAACAATAATATGAAATGTATGTACCTACGTGCATTCTTTTAGATCTTACCAAATATCGCCCCGTCTATGCACCAAAGGACTTTCTGGAAGTTTTAATTACACTGAATGGTCCTGATCAAGAAAAATTAGAGTAGGTCAATTCAAATAAAATATTTGTTAATGCACATTTTTTCAGATATTATAGTTTTCATGTAATGTGATTTCAGTGATGAACCAAAGTGGGAGTTTTCACATATACCATTGAAAGTTAAATCTCTGGAGCAACTGGTAAATTATAGTTATAAATTATTCATTTATTGATAAATTTTTAATATAATTAGTATGTGATGAAAATTAGAGACTGATTTTTGTTATAAAAAAAAATCCAGTCTTTTCATCATGCATATTGTAGAGTGCACTAACTGTTAAGTTTGCAGCGTTCCCAGTATGTGGAATTTGCACGAGGGGAGCCCCTTTTGGGAGTGAATCCACATATAATAAGCTCTGTTATTGGATTCCCATCCCTAGAACAAGAGCGGACTGCATTAGGAGAAAGAATTGTAGCTCTGGGCTACGCTCCCGTATCACAAGAATATCTGAAACGAGGATGTCCTCGATGCTTGAGAGCGCAACTTTGGGCCCAGGTTTTAGGAACGGAAGTTAGTACTCATGTAAGCTTCTCTGCTTTTTACATTTTCCACACATACATTTGATATTGTCATTGAGTATAATTATGTATTTTTTCTTAACTATTCTGTTTTGTTTCCAGCACACAGAATATTACCAGTCACTGAAAACTCAAGTACTTCAAAATGACTTGATGACAGATAAGTTAATCTTTAAGGATGTTCAGTTAACAGCTTCTAATGATGATCAGTATTTTGTGTTTGAGGATTTACTCTACCAGGTCCGATGGAACATAAATCCATTAGTATTACAATTTGTTTATATTAGACTCTCTAACTAAATTAACTTCATCATAATCATTTGAGCTATCAATTATTTCAGGTCCTGTTATGTTTCTCCAGAGACTGTGAAGTCTATGATTCTTTAAAAGATTCTCTTGGTGCACCAATGACGACTACAATTAAAGGGAAGAAAAATAATCCTGCAATTAATTTCCCGCCGAGTGGTGTTATCCCATTTCATGGGTTCACAATGTATGGTAGGCACTAGACATTTATTTTGAACTTAGGTACTTTTATTTTAGGAATTTAGGTCTAAGTAGACAATTATTGAACCAAATTAATAGGGCATTGTTTGAACTCCACTTATTTCCAATATTAAAACTGTTTTCTATGTATACTCAATGTTTGTATGTGTGCTTATGTGCAAATAAATAAATTACAAATTTTGTGAAATGAGAAACATTGTATTTTACTTCCACTATTTTATTTGAACACACAATCCAAAGATCTTTCAAAGCTTAGAGCTTCGTGAGTTCATAAAAAGCCACTGAAGATGAAGCTCTAAGCTTCGAAAGATCTTTGGATTGTGTGTTCAAATAAAATAGTGGAAGTAAAATACAATATTTTTTTCATTTTACAAAATTTGTTAAAATGTACTTCCATATAGTTAATCTTCCTACAATCACTAAATTAAATAAATTACATTTCAGCTACTCCATTTTGTTATCTTTACGATAATCCGGTAAAACTATATTTTACATTTAGAGCATTCTACATTCGTTATTGGCACAGATTACACATTATATCCACACATCCTCAGGTAATTTAAATATTTAGCCGCTTAGTAGAAGTTACGTAATATTGTCACATCAAGTGTAAGTACCTACTTGTGTATAATTATTAACTTTCAGGGTATAGTGTCATTATGTCTGTTGTATGAGAGACTTCTGCAAGCGTATGAGCCCGGACTCTGGTCGCATTTTAGAAGCGTTAATGTGGAACCGTGAGTAAAAATTACCAACAGTTATTTTATTTTAATTAAGTTAACAAATACATATTGGTGATAAGAAAATTAGGCACATAAAGGTACAAAACCATAAAGTGTATAAACGTGTTCACAAGATGTTGATGAATATTGTTTGCAGAATACGAGTAGTTTTGAAATGGCTTGTGAGGGCATTCAGTGGTCACCTTCCTCCAGAAGAATTACTCCTACTGTGGGACACTGTGCTAGCGCGGGATTCTCTGGAACCTCTTCCACTACTAGCCGTAGCTATTCTGTCTTATCGCAAAGAAAGCATTTGCCAAGTCCACACGGCTCAAAATATAGAACAAGTTTTAGCTGATCTCTCCACCATATCTGTCATGACCCTGCTTCAACTATCATTGATGAAAGAATGAAACACGTATACCACTAGAATATTACATGTCTCTCTTTATTTATCAAATAAAACAACCTTATAAAACTATCATTTTTTCATACTTTTCTATTCTTTATTATGTACTTTGGTATTGTCTATGTGCTCCATATGATGTGTTAAAATGTTCCGAGAGCCGATTCTTAAAATACAAAAAAATATAAAAATTTGTGAGCTGACTGTACAAAGCAGAGTACCTACCTATGAATAATATACCTATTAATGTTTTGTTTTACGCGCGAAAACCATGTCTTACTACTGCGCATGCGGAGCTCTTTGAAAAAGCTTGTATTGTGGTATCCTTGGTGTGAATACGGTGTGAAACCTCCCTTATTATTATTTTTTATATATGGTAACACAAAATCGAGCATAGACACTGCGTAATTTTTTGCAAACTTCAAATAATTGAGCGTCTTGCGGGTGCCGTGGAGTCTGTCGGTTTGTTTCTCGTTAAAGTTTTCGCTTTACCACGATGCCTTCCGCCGCAAATGGTGAAGTGGATAAACACGGTTCGATATACAATGCGGAAAACTCGCCAATAAGGCGCATGGTGGAAATTTTGCAGGGGAAAATTGCGTCTTTGGAAAAGCAGAGAGTAAGTTTTCACACCATTTATACGTGTCATGTATTGTATATAGTATACAATATTGTTTTTGTAGAATCTCGCGTGATGTAGACTTCATAATGATTGCGACTTTTGCCTAATTCATCGAATATCAATTGTTTTATTTACAATTATCCACTGCTTGTCACAAAAAGTGCGCCGCCATCTTTAACATGTGCTCTTCAATCATTACAATTCAGATTCGAATTCTATATAATTCGCTCACAAATGCCGATAGGAAGTATTTTACAACTATATTCTTGAAGTAGGTAATAAAATGATAAGAATACGCCGGCTCTTAGCAATTAATAAATTAGTATTTCGGTGTGAGTGTTTGTACACTCCTTGGTTTTTGTTTTGTTATACCTATCCCCACTTCTGCCTCGAAAGTGGTGTATTGCATTGTCAGTTGTTTGAACATCGTTTCATGTTTGACTCTTGTTATTTTAGAGCAAACTGACATCAGGAGGAAAAACTGGAAAAGACGCTTCGGCATCTGGGGAGCCAAAGGGCAACTCCGTAAAAATTGAAGAACTAAATCAGACGTTAGAGTTTGTTTGGGATCTTTGTAAGCAAGCTATGGGAATAGCAATCTTGTCTGAGAATGAAGCAAAGAAACAAGCTCGTAAGGTAAGTCAGCCAGGTTTAAGCATCATTATTATTTTGGGAAATAATTTTCTATGTTTCCTTTTCTTGCGATTTAATCTTTTAGCATTGTAATAAAAAAACACCTGTAGTGCCAACAAACCTAACATGTACTTACTTACTTTCCGTATCCGGAACACCATCAAATTTGTAACCCTCAATATTCATGTGAACCTGTAGTTTATAAACAGGGTTCTGTACACTAAAATAGGATGTTATTATTATATGCAGTCAAGCAGGCAGCATAAAGCTGATATGCTTGAGTCCATGAGTTTGTGATGTCGTAGCAATCTGTCAATTGATTTGACATCAATTTACACCATTACACAATGTAAATTGAAAATGTTGTCATTAGTGTATCTTAATTGTGAGATAACCAGTGAATGCTGTGTGTTTGAACCCTTACCACTCATATGATGGCTGTCCCCACATCGAACAAAGATCACTGTAACTCAGATGTCAGGTTACGCACGACACATTAGTACAACCGACACATATAGTTTATGCTATGAACGAAAAGCATTTCTAATAACTACATCTTTGTACTGAAAAAAAAAAAGAAAGTGTGTAGGATGATCATCATCTAGTAATCTATTGGCCTTGCCCTAAGATGATAACTATCATAGTATCCGTAGTAAGGTCTATTCCTCCTCACTTTAATAATAGTACGATTGTCCACTGTTATGTTGTAGGAGAGTGTTGTGCGTAAGAGCCAAGATACTCAGTTAGTGAGGGATGTCCTGCTTGTGTTGGACTGCCTGGAGCAGCTCAATGATCCCACCACACGACAGGACTTCTTGGCCGGAACTGGAGGAGCCTCTCAATTAACTGAGAATGACTTGAGGGTGCTAGATGACATGTAAGTTTATCTGAACTTGAGATTTACCAATATTGATTAACAAGTTGGTTAACTGTTCTGCTAGATTTTCGGGCATTATCAATTATATCTGCTCTTGTTTATTTTACATTTCTCTTGTTATTATTATTAGTAAGTGATATAAAGCTAACACTATGTTGCTGTATATCGACATTGATTCTTGAGGAAGTGGTTGTATGTCATACTTGCTTTTGGCGATAAACTCACCATTTCTGTAAATGCCATTTTCCTAAATGAAACAAGATGTCTCGTCATATACTGACCAATGCAATAATATAGTACATTAAACATAAATCATTTTCATTAACAGTTAGGGTTGCCAGATTTCTCGTAAGTCAAACCGGGACAACCCCTTGTCGACGTTTTAATGCTCAAATTTTTTAATGCATACAAAAAAATTGTTGATGGAGGGTAATCCCTAGGAAAAGCTGCGGAGAAGAAAAAAACCAATCCTAGTCCTCACCGCTGTCCAAGTCCACTAATGCGTAACTTTGTTTTCTTCATAGCTCCTTACTTAGTTACTTTGTACATAAACTGTCAAAAATACCACGGAATGATAAAAATCGTAAGAATTTACCAACAATTCCAAAAACCGGGACCTTTTGGCGTCTCAAAAGGTTTGTTCGGGACACGAGGCGTAAAACCGGGACGTAAAACCGGGACGTCTGGCAACCCTATTAACAGTACAATACAGTATTATGTTAATAAAATATTATTGTTTTCTATTGTCCGTAGGCCCATTCGGGCACTTGGACTCGTCAATTTTAACATTTTAATTAAGCATTGCAGGAATTGTAAGGGTTGCTTGTATTTAAGGGATTTTATTTTTAGTCAAAATTATTTATGTATTCCATTTTCAGCTATCCAGAAGTGACACCAAAACATCTGCCCGAAGAAGGCGAGCCATGCTTTGGAGATCAAACAATGAATGCAGCTAAACACTTAATAGCAATCATTGATGGAAACCCAGGAGAGATCATTGGCACCACATATGCACACATTAAGAGCGTGGTAGACACAGTGCATGATTGTGGCTACTTGGATCATCCCAGAGAAGTGGCTGTGGAGGGAACCGAGGTTGAGGACGTAGTAGAAGAGCAAGAGACAGAACCAGTGACAGAGGAGGTGCAATACACAATGCCCCCTCAGGCTTCCCCACCTACGCAACCAGCCCCCCCTCCCCCAGCTCCACAGGCTGTCCCCACGCCAACTTTCCCAATGTTACCCCCCAGTGCCCCCCCTGTAACTCTACAACAAGTGGAACACGCTTACTTTGCTCAACAGTATGGACATCAACAAAACATCAATAAGATACCTGAAGTATTCTCACCTTTAAACTTTATCTTCCTTCAAGAATCTGAAATAGATACTCCAGAGCCAGCTCAACAAACCAGTCCTCGACCGCTAACACCTAACTCTATCCCATCCCAAACATTCACCAATCAAAACTTTGCCATTCCCAATCAGCACTTCTCCCCGGGCCCAGGTGCTGACCCCCACATGCCTCCACTTCCACCTGGTGCTGCCCACTATGCGCAAGATGTTCCCCCCAACCACATTCAAGGTTTCCCTGCTGGCAATCCGCCCACTATTCCCATGCCCATGGGCATGCCACCGCAACCCTACCAACAAAACCTACCCTACAAAGTACCACACCCCCACCCTATGGACAGAGTGCAACCACCTGTCCCTACACCTCCTATTCCTGTGGATGCTGCTCCACAAGAAAACAGAATACCATCACCACCACAACAACACCAAGATGCTGACTACAGTGAGTGGAACCCACAAGTAACAGATGATACCAACCGAAATACAGAACAGTTAGAAATTGATGAGTGGAATTCACCAACAGATCATAAGAATGAGAACGATTCTGAAGGAGGCAACCACTCAGATGGTCAAAGTGGTAATAGATTCCGTTCCAGAGGACGAGGGGGACGTTCTGCATCTGGTGGTAATTATAGAGGCCGTGGGGGCTATCAGAATGGTGGGAGATCTAATGGAAACTATTACAGAAACAATGATAACTACCAAAGTAGAGGACACAACACCAACGGAGATAATACATACAGAGACAGTGGAAACAGATATGAGAACTCTCAGGGAGGATACCAGCATGGTGGATACAAGGGCAATCGAGGCAACTCCGAAGGCAGAGGGGGCTGGGTGCGTAGAGATGGGGGCAGTGGTGGCTCCAGTGGGGGGAAGGGAAGTGCTCCTAGAAGAGGGGGGGCTCCTAGAGAGGGAGGCACTAGAGGAGGCCAGTACCAGCGCAAGGGACCCAACACGCAATTCACAGAGGGAAGAGGAAGTGACAAACAATATGCACAATGATCTCCTAATTAGTGGCGCACGATATGGAGTTTAATAACAATATTGTATTATGTTATGTTAGGCTTATACAATACAATTCAGATATAATATTAAGTATGTTCCTACTCACATATATGTATTACTGTAATTCCTTTACGTTATGTTGATAGCTTTGTATGGAGAACTCCTCATACTATCGGCAGTGATGATGATAGCTAGTTACACTTTATTATGTTACTATAAATACCTTGTGAGTATAGCTTGTGGTACTGTACTGTATGCATTGTAGTGGACTGATCATCTCACATACCACACCCTTTATTACTACAAAGCATTTCTATTAATCTGCCAGTTCACTAGTTATATTCAAGCGACATATTGCAGGATGGTATTTATGGTACCTTTATTGCTGAGTCTCGTCAAAATTATATTTTTGGATATTGCATTAGTCATTAACGAAAAATGTATTGTAGGCAGTGCTAGCGAAATAATGAGAGAGTTATAATTGCAGTCCTAAAAAACACAAGGTTTATTTGTGATTAAAAATACAATCATGCAATATGTTACATGCGCCTAACTTCATGACTGCCAGGTTATGTGTGGAATCAACGCCTCCTAGAGTAGGTACTCTAGCCATGCTGTAACAGTTGGCAACATAGCAAAATGATCAAATCGGACCACCACTCCTGTCAAATTTCATAATAGAATATATGTAATGCGTGGTCCTGTGATAATAAGTAATGAAGTCGCAAGTGAACTGCAACTGTAAGCAGTTCTGTCAAACCTCGTAACGCAACAGAGTAGGTAATAGGTAGGTACATATATGATCTGCGCCGGTGCAAATATAGTCACAGAATATAAAGAAATTCTCATCAAATTGAACTCCAACAAAGGTATAATTAAAAACAAAGGTTTTTCCAAGTAAAAGAATCATATTTATTTATTGAACTCATAATGTTTAAAAAAAGGAATTACTAAAATAGAAAAATGCACAAATTATGCTATGTAGGTATTTCATATACGCAAGAAGAAGGGATATACTTTTTAACCTCTATCTATCTATCTATACCCTCACGCCACATCCCTTGCAGGGTAGGCAGAGAGGACAGAGCGCCAGACAGCCCTATCCTTACACACACTCCTAGCTTCCGTCACATTCATGCAATTAGTCATACACGCTCTCCGATTCCTTTTACTCAAAACGCGTCCATCCTTGAGGATCTGGTCGACATGATCGGACCAGGTCAGTCTCGGGCGGCCGCGCTTTCTCACCCCTCTTCGCTCATTCAGATATATCTTTTTTGTCATCCTGTCATCATTCATTCTCTCAACATGCCCAAACCATCTTAGTTTGTTTACTTTCATTCTTGTCACTACACCAGTCTTGCAGTCACTCATTTCCCTAATAACCTCATTCCTTATCTTGTCTCTCAGCGTTTTCCCGCACATTCTTCTTAATGACCTCATTTCTACTGCATTCAACCCTGATTCATCCTTCTTCATCCACGTCCACGTCTCACTAGCATACATCAGGGTCGGCACCAAGACAGCATTGTGCACACTTTTTAACCAGCCTATTAATTTGCTATTGGTGAAGGAATGTAGCTTCAGGATATATTCCTTGTCTTTCAGTTGTGTAAGCTGTAAAACCATGTGACACTGGCTTCACAATATCAATTGTCATTGGGATTGAAAGTAACATTTTATCGTCATGATTTGATTGCCACCATCATCTGACATCTGGAAAAATATATACATATTGCTTATTAATTGTGGAGTGGATATGATAAGTAGGTATAGGTGATTTCGATTGACCTTGAATATTCTGATATTTATTGGAAAAAACTTTAATTTCGCAATGTACATAATAACCGTGCTCTGGAAAGTCGCACAAACCCGAGAGAAGTAGACCACAGTAAATAAAATGAAAATATCCGGCCGCGGACCGTAGGTTGAATTCACTGATCCACAATGTTAAATCAACTCGAACAAAATTTCATTTGGTAGGTTTTGGTAAGGTAGAGAAAAAGATAAGATGGTTAAAAACCCTGCCTTTCTTCAGTTATATCCCTATTTATGTATATTTTTTTTATAATTATAATAGTTAATAATTCAGTCAAACCAGCTACACATCATAACATATAGTATACGAATAAATACCTTAATAGAGATCTTACCTTTATCTTAACTCGATTGGGAAATGTAGAAATTACATTTATTTTATATATTGTAAAATATATTTATTTTAATATACAAAATACATTTATTTTAATTATTGTAAAATAACACGGCAGATTCAAAATGCACGACATTACGACTTTTTTATACGTTGTTAAGCAGTTGTTATTTTCTGTCATTATGATATATCCTTAGCAACGAAAATGGCAACGCCGCAATGAGGTGGTCCTAAATTTCTACAGCACGGCTAGAGAAAGACTATCTAGGTGGCAGTGGTGGAATGCATTGTACTATATTATATTTTTGTATGTTGCGTTGGGTATTTGCCTTCTGCACCTCCTACCCTACCCTACCCTATCTACTAGTATAATATTATGATTATCTTAACAATGTAACCAATATTAGGTTTGATTAAGAGAGAAGATATATTATACATATGTAATTATTATATTGAAATGTTACATTCGTCATTGGAATTTATATTTTATAGACTTAAGGATATATTTAAAGTAATATTACTGTAAATTTTAGGTTTGGTACATTATGTATTTGATTTCCATTTTATAATATTATTGTGTATGTCATTGAACTCGTATAAAGCTTGAGATTTGCAATGTTTCCTCTTTTTATTGTTATCTATCACATACATATACTATAGATATAGTACATCATGGCACCATGAGTGATAGAATATTTTCATTATTATCTGAAAACGTGATGCGAGGCATTTAAATAAAACATTACTAGAGTGCATTTGATAATATTGTTGTGTGTAATCTATTTCTGATTTTAATTTAAATATTGATTATGTACATTCTTCCGATTATCAGACCTAGTACTGGTTTAACCTTTGAACTAAGTGTGAGGAACAACAAATGATTCTTGTACTATTTCATATTTGAGACATTGTCCAGGATATTGAAATGGAATGCTCTTGTATTTTACACTTATTGTTCATTTAATAGATCAGAATAGTAGTGAGTAATACATACCTGTGTATCTCAAACAAAATTCTCATGAATATTTGCAGACATTCTGCCATCACAAGAAAGGATGTAATTTAACACAGACGTAAATTAATAATATTGTACATTTCTCCATTTTATCTCTATGTAAGTTTATCCTTTCTTATGATGTCATTATACATTGCGGCGTCTTTCTTTTCCTTTTAGTTAATAAATTATTTTTTTATAAAATGTCTTTGGAGCCCATCTGAGTAAGATTATTTGGATGGATAATATGTAGTAATATTTTTAGTGTTAATGATCTCGTACATAAAATAAATGGGTGTATACAAATTAACAAACGAGTGCATATCATCTCAACAATTATGAAGATAGCAGATCTTGATCAAATGTTGCAATATTATGACAAGGATTGTTATTTGAAATATTTTTTATTTGCTGATGGTTCTTGATTCAGTGATTTGTTTTTTGGTTTAGTTTTGCTGGTACCTATGAAAATATGCAAAAAATAAATTATTCACCTCCCCAGTGACAGATCAGTTGTTTTGCGGTTGATTAGTATTACCCACTATTGCATTGAACTGTTAAAAGTGTGTAAAGCAAAATTATTTATAAAATAATAAGCAGTTTCAACAAACAGTATGTATATGGAATCTCATTTGCCTCTGCACAGCATAAACATTATATGTATATCGATATGTGTATACAATATTTGCATAAAATGTGGGTGAAATATCAATAAAAACAAATCTACCAGTCATCCTGACTATGTAATTCCCATTACATAAATGCAAATGAAGGAAAAACTTATATAAGGTTATTAGAAACTTTAATATTACAGTTATCGTTATAGGTAATATTGTTGTACACAAATCACTCTTTACGGGTGGATTGCCTTAATGAATATTGTTGTATTCAAATTCAAAAGTCCGTTATGGCCAGGCATGTGTTCAGAAAAAAAGTACTCCATACAAGATCCTAAATCCACAATTTCAATGACTGGTCTGCAAGTGCTCCATAAATTGACATTTGCATTGAAACGTATTTGGCTTTTATTGAGCCTTATATAACTCAGTGTAAAGACATTTTTTGGGATTACTTATATTTTATTCTCCCTTCTAGACTCCAACTTCCTATTAATATATAGTAGTAATTACATGCATATTATCATTTATTTTGTATTATATAGAAATATCCCTGTGAAGATTGAACAATATTTTATACCTGTTTTATACATAATGCTTTTAAAAGTAAATTGTTGCATTTGTATAAAATAAAATTGATAAGTGATTCTAATATTATCACCTGTTTCATTAACATTAAAAATATAAAACAGAAATAATGTGTGTTCCATTTGAAACCTTGTAACATCATTTTGAGTAAGTAACTATGAGACATTTTCCTCCTGTCATTCATATTGTAATGATAAAGTAGATCCGCATCAGCCTGCTTGGCATTTCGTTGATTCCCATCAGTTGTTATGTATTAAGGAGTGAAACCACAAAGGCTTGACAGTCTCCATTTGGTACTTCAATAAATTCTGATGGTGTGGGGGAGTGTTTAGGTCTAGGGTGGCCAACCCGCGGCCCTCGGAGCAGTGAGAAAATAAAAATATAATATCAAATCCTGAGTGAGGACAACCTTACTCAATATCGATCGTCTTACAATATAGCCGTATGTATTGACTGTTGTAGAAAGACAATCAGATTCATCGCTTCACCCATTTTACCTTAAAAAGTGCAAATAACACAGTGAGGCTGGTCTGGATACCTGGGCATTGTGGAATCATGGCCAATGAAGAGGCCGATGGACTTGCCAGAATTGGCGCAGAAAGACCCGCAGTAGGCCCTGAACCTATCTGCGGATTACTGCGTAACACTCTCAGAGCCAGCCTCAAGAGATGGGACTCAAGTTTGTTTTTCTTATAAACCAAACATTCATGAATTGTGTAAATTTTGCAAAACGAAGTGCCATTCGGGATTATTAGTTGTCATTTTCTTCGCTTTGCCTATTTTTTGAAAGAAAAATGTCGTTTTTTTTTACTAAACGACCAAAAAAGTCGTCTGATTCAAACGAGACCCGGACCATTCGACAGCTCATCGGGATGATTCCGACGATATATATAACTCATTTTATACCTAAGTGGCGCTTAAGTCAAAGTAAAAAAGGCAATCTCATTATTATAATCTGGCCCGGCTGCTGAAAAGGTTAGCCACCCTTGGCTTGCTGAATAATCAGCATCCATCTTTTGTCTGAATATACATTTTCCCTCATTCCGCTCTTGTGAAACATTGACAGCATGGCACTTCCAATTAGAAGATTTCAACTAGGATATCTGGGAATGGGTGAATGTAATGAAAAAATATAATATACAAAATAAATTTTAATATCATTATCGAAAAATAACCTATACATATTCATTACTTGCAAATCAACCATTCCAAAACATCTTTCTGAATAAGTCTGAAATGATATACTGGTTAGCAAAAAGTGTAGAATGAAACAATACTATTAAAATCATAGACAGCAAACAATGAATATGCAGTATAGTATGTAATAATACATTTCACATAAATTCAATATCCACAAGACGTGATGTGACGATATATTAAAAACATAGTATGCATGAAAATAGCACAACCAAAATTCCAATCGGCATCAAGTACGGTACCTCCTTACTTATTCACTGATAAAGAATTATAAAATGAAGACATAAACATTGAATATGATGGAATCACAACACAAAACAAAATGTATACGATTATTATACAGAAACAGACATTTTGCACAATATACCTTATATTAAATTGCGCACGGGAGTTGGAAAATACTAGATAATTTTTGTTAGTGATAATGATACTCTACCATGATAGGTCATATTATTATACTTCACGGGAGAAAGCATTTATTTAACTTGTAGAAGGCTACGATTGATAAGTAAAATCACTATACTGGAAACATTCATAGTGAAGTACCTAAACGTTTTAATTTATTAATGCAATACATGCACTTTAAAGTTAAACTTAAAATAAGTATTTGAGAGTTTCCATTGCCAAATTGTATTTTTATTGTGTAATTATTTTAAAAGAAATCGATGCGATTGTTTTGTGGGCGATCCAATGATCAACGACACAACGCACACATTATAATGTTAGTAAAATATTGATTGTAGTCTACGCAATAGAGAATTTGTGACACTTTCACTAATTAATAATAAAAATAAATTACAAATAAAAATATGGGCATAATCAAATTCTGGGAATAAAAATGTGGGACAGTATTATAGAAAATAATTATTCTCAAGAGACACCCAATACTAACTTGTAAAATTGAAATTGATACATAGAGAACAACGTTTACAACTTAAATTAGCCATTCGTCCATATCTGGAATCTGTTATGAGCTGATAACTCTAACCAACTGTTTATTACTGCTAGATGTGCACATTTAGCAGTGATAATGTGCATGACATTCTTATTGTTACACATAGTAAGTATATGTCACAAACCAAAACTTAAAAGAAGATTGCAAAAGTACGCAGAGCACTTTATCTAATACATTTAATTGCATTATCAGTCTTTTAAAATGTTTTACAATATGCACTCGATAAATCAACACAAGGATAATAATCACTATGTATTTTTATTTAAGTATGTACTACTTATAATATTGTACATCTCGTATTATTCAACCATCTTGAATTAAATATCGATAATTGTGGTAAAACCTTTGGTGTATCGAATCAAAATACAAAATATACTATGGAATAATAAACCACCAAAATAATCACACAGTAACATCATAAAACCAAATGTGCTTAGATGTAACTTCATGAGAAATAAATCACAAGAATAAGGATATGAACCAAATTCACAAATTGTACTAAAGATACTACCTACCATTACCATTGTCTTCATAAACCCATTTAAACTTGACATTTTGTACAAATGAATTATGAATTGCTCCAATGTATAAAACCAAACCACTACATATTATTTATATTGCTACACAAGTCATATCTAAAACATAAATATATTTGATATATCTACCTATTTTCAAAATAAATTGTCGATGCATGTGATTGTGGTAATAATAAGTTAGTACATTATGTTCCATTATTCAGACACATTGCAGCTACAATGTGACACTTGACAGGATTGTTCAATGAAGCTTAGCTACAATATATTATAAAGTTTAGAAACTTATTTCATATATTCAACCACTCACAGAAGTAAGATAGAGAGAAAGAAATAAAAATAGTATGTATCTTTCAAGAACATACATATTGTAACAATTAAGATTACAGAGGCTTACAGCGAGGCCCGCATAACATTATCATGGAGGCCGGGTCTAAGTGACATTTGGCGATGATGACGTCACGAAACATTGAAAGAAATGTATGGGAGAAAATATTCCGTAGCCCAAGTGTTTGTCACCGAGACAAGGTGACATCACCATAAGAGTGGGGTTACCATGGTGATGTTATTTGAATGTCAGGGTTTAGATAATATATCAACGGCTTCGCTTACAGCCATATTTATCAAAGCCTTGACATACGAATAACATCACCATGGTAACACCACTCTTATGGTGACGTCACTTTGTCTCAGTGACGTCACTTTGTCTCGGTGACAAACATTTGGGCTACGGAATATTTTTTCTCATTCATTTCCCTCAATCTTTGGTGACGTCATCATCGTCAAATGTCACCGTGTCGCGGCCTGTATGATAATACTATTGCATCCAGCCTCGCTTACAGCCATACCATAGATATTATATAGTAATACGATGTACTGTGAGATTCAATAAACAAAGTACCTAGGTACTCGATACAAATAATCACCCCAATGAGTGGAATGCTTCATTATTATAAAAAAAATTATAATCAATCTTCAATTTCACACAAGAATTATATTACTAGTTCAATAATATTACATGCAAATTGTTCTCAATTGAATGTTATAATGTGATGCATATTGCTTCTATCCCGTGAATCGTGGAGAAGAAACCAAATAAAAAAAACACATTGATGCAGACCAGCGCTGTAATAAAGTCAAGAATATTGAATGAACAATTATTAATTAATAATAAACTAATAAACATAAAATCCCCTTTTTACTCTTAAGTTAGAAAGATGAGCATTATTACTGAATTCTTTGTAAATAATACATTACATTTTAACACAATTCCTTATTATTGCTAAACTATGCAGCACATCTTGCGTGATTGCCCCATAGGTGCTTACCCCGGTACCATTGACAATGCTGCCAGCCTGTCCCCTGAGTTCCTCCAGTGGCTGGAGGCGCTGGATTATTGCTTAGAAATTTAAAAATAAATTGAAAGGAAAGCTTTCAGAATCACTACTGGAAGCAGTGAGACAGAAAGTGACTCGAGTAAGTAATGGTTTATGCAATTAGCCCATGGAGAGTATCCATAATGAGTATGACTACAATAACATTCAATGATGTAAACATGTATTAGTAGATTTTGTATAACAAGGGTGGCCAACCTTTTCAGCAGCCGGGCCAGATTCTAAGAATGAAGCTGCGTACCGGGCCGCACAACCAATTTTTTTAATTTGACAAAATAAAAAAAATAATTTGTACCTTTGTTCCGTAGGGGGAGGAGGGGGCATCGGAATTTAAAATATTGTTATAGCCTAAAAAGTGAAATAGCGCCGCAGGCAATTTTTTTTTAAACTGGGTGGAAAAGGCACCAAATAATATGTATGGAAAACGATTTCTAATTGAAAAGATTACCCCAAATAGCGCTGCAGGCGAAATTTTTGTAAGGTTGTTCCTACACGCGAACAATTTTCATCAGTCATTCGTGTTCTCACTCGGGATTTGATATTATATTTTTATTTTCTCACTGCTCCGCGGGCCGCACATAGACCCGCGGGTTGGCCACCCTAGTTGTATAACATTCATACACACGTATAACGCAACATAAGGCAAAGCATATTGCAAATTTAATATACCACAATTAATCAACAGCTGTCATTAAATATTAATTACTAGCTGAGTTACCCGTGCTTCGCAATGCCAAATTTGGATGGTGAATTACAAAGACAGTATGATTCGAAATGCATTCATCTGTGGTTCTACAATGTTCAATTAACCCTACAATTTTCTAGAAGGTTCTACGTAATTTTACGACCTGTTCATCTCGATCACTTGGTGTCTCCCGATCGTTTGAGATGGAAAAAATATGACTTATGATCTGAATTTCTTTCCCACTGCCCTTTCATGACACCACACATGACCTTTGGGTGCCCTCATTGGAAAAATTTCTCAGGAGGTCCCATATTTCCAGAAGTTTCTACTACACAGTATTCGTTTCCAGATAACACGGCATTTGTGTATCAAGTTTGGTCGAAATTGCTCCAGTTGTTCCAGAACAAACATACACACCCACATACATCAATTTTTATTATATGTAAGATGTATGTACCTGGAATGTTATTTTAACAAAACTAACAACACAAGTACCAACGTATAACAAAGGTAGACATCAAAACAAATAATTAATGTATGATCTGTGGACAAACACTTATCTAGTAAGGCTTACATAATATATGTATAGTATGTATGGCATTGTATATTATATGTATTACCATATGTATTATTATGAGTACAGGCCACTTGATCTTTTCTCAATTAGCAATCACTTAATTTGTAACATTATTCAAGCACAGACTTTAGACCAGTGAGAATAATGAAGTTATTATGTTGAATCCTGCCTATTTCATCTTATGGTTACACGGTCGTATGTTGACACTAGGGATGTTACGAAGCTTCATCTTCGGCTCCGAAAGGTCGAACTTCCAATTGATTTTACACCAAGTTCGGCCTGATAGTTTATTTAGCACGATAATAGGCAAATATGACATATTCGATTACAATCTTTATTTTTTTCAAATCTTTATTTTTTGTCAAATGGTTCCACCACACTGCGGAATATGAACAAATAAATAAACATACCAACTAAAATATTATGGTGGTTATTTTATTAGCCTGCCCTTAAGTTAACCCAGCTGTCTTGTTACTCCACCGTCGCCTTTGACATCAGTACATCAGATTTAAAACCTTCGACTTTGGTTCCGGAATACTCACCTCCTTAACATCCCTAGTGGACACCTCCCAGAAACTATACAATCTGTCACACCATGAAACACAAATGTGGATTTGTAATATAGAAACAGATTTGTTGCCAAATGTATTATGGTGACAAAGTTCACATATACGAAACTCATCTATCCATTTATCCCACCATCATGGCATTTACCATGTCATATAGATGATAAACAAATAGTGCAAAACACATTTTTCACATAATTCTAGTATCACAAAAATGAATTCTGACTATCACGTTTTACAATAAAAAGATCGGCATCACTCAACTGCCTGGAACTACACCTCAGTAGACAATCCAACACAAACGAATTTACAATGGTGAAAAATTTAAATACAGTTTCCAGTACAAATCAGACAGATAGCCACAGAATTTAAAATCATGTTATTGTAGATCAAATTGTAATATTATCACATGTAACTAAGCATACGATTGTTGTAAGTGACCAATACTCTCAGTTACTTAACATTCATTTCACCAATGCTGGATTTCATAAACTATTTAAGTGAGGAATAACAGAGATAGAAGGCACCTGGCACAAGTGTCTCCTATATTCACGCAGCATAAGTGGACCTACGTTACAAAAGACATACCAGCATACACAGTTTTGTTGCCAACCCTGGAATTAACACTATTGCAAGTCAAAGTTTACTTTTCCATACAAAATTATACTGCTAATTATAACATTTTAAATTACATTTTGCATTAGTATTTCATACATTATTTGGGAGATATGGCGTATTATATATTACATGTGAATGGCACCTGAATGTACGAGTCAGAAAATAACTAAGGCAAGTGTTCTCACATTACCTCAGGGTGGCCAATATTACAATAATAATAGTATGTGTTCTACGAGTATGAATCAGATGAGGGTATATCTACTAGTACCGAGGTTCATATTTTCTACAAACTTTCATTCATTACAATCGCCACATCACTGTACATACAAATATACAAATATTTATAAATGTGTTTAATTATCATAATATATAATTATTACTTGTGTCAATCACTTACAAAATATTATCATCGAAATAAAAAAGAACTAAATAATGGTACAATATTATTAATTAATTAAAGTAATGTCTAGATTCACAAAGAAATTCTTTATAACAATAAGTTTTTGTTTATTAAAGTACACATATGTAATATTATATAATCTGTATGTATGTATAATGAAGTCCGCGAGCATTTACAATGTAACTTTACTAATATTATGTATTATTTTATCTTGGCTCCCAATCATACACATTATTACATTTATACAAGCAGAATATTATTTACATGTGTTGGCGTGACATGCTTTGTCTAGTTTTCCTCTCTATTGACTCGGCCTCTGCCCATGATTGGCGGATGTCTCTGAATAACTGAAATAATAATAAACACAGTGTAAGGCGTTGACTCTACGAGTGGGATACAATACATACATGTAGAGTAGAATGTAATTACCTGTGAGAGCCATTGTTCGTCAGCTAGAAGTTCATTGAGTATAACAGTGGTGTCCTTGTGTGGATCTTGTAACCTCTTCTCCGCCACCCTCTTGTTGCACTCCACAAACATGAGATATTTCTGGTGTGAAATACGACTATACAACTCAATGCGATGTGCGCACGAACGACATACTCCCGCATCCTGAATATAAAACACAATGCGTTCATATATTTATAAAACTACAACAATTAACATTACTAGAAATGAGCACTACAATAAATTATTTTTACTTGCAATGGAACTGGTTACCTTTTCATAATGTACTCTTGGATCAGGTTGAGATGGTTCTAGTGTAGCCGAGTTATATGGCTGTCCATAAAGTTGCATCCTATGCTGTACTCTTTGTTGCCTACAAACTGAGCACACAGTAGCTCCAGCTAGGTCTCCGAGACCCAGGCAGGGCCACACTGCTAGAGCAGCTTCTAGCCCTCTTGACCAACCACCACAAACACTGAGGAGTCGGCGACGTTCTTCCGTTATGTCGTCAACAGTTTTAACATTTGTTAAAAAGTATTCGTCTGTAACACAATTAAACAGATAAGATCGCATTATTAGATGTCAGCATTATAAACCTTTGAAAGTGAACACCTGAACACAGTGCCTGTAAGCGTCCCAACATCCAATATTTAAATACATAATACAATGTGAAGGGATACATATGCAGGTTGATACAAAGTGTAAGGTGAATATTTCAACATGATAAACATACCTCTTTCTTGGAATATTTCCATCAAAAAATTAGGATCTAAGGCATGTGAAATTAAAGTCTGTATATACACTTCAAAATTATCTTGATATATAATAGTGTCTTGCATTCTCTTATTAATAAATTCACTATCATCCGTGGAGGACACTTCACTGCGAACTAACTCCACTATTGTCTCTAAGTGATTCTGAGCACGTACTCTAACGGGCACTTGTACATATAACTTCTTATTCTCTGGATTCCACGCTGCATACTATGTAACATAATAATACACACATTAATAATCAATTCCAAGTACATCATCTATAACAAATAATCATTACACAGTACACAACTTACAGTAGATATATTTCTGTAGAGCACTTTTCCATTTTGATCAAAAGGTTCATACTTCTGTAACAGAGCCTTCCCATCCACTCTCCATATAGCCGGCCAAGCTTCGCTCAATTCCGACTTGATTGCCACAAATTCTCCAGACTAAAATTCAAAATTACTCCATTAGTACCTACAGCTTCAGGTAGATACCACCTCAAGATGGCTAATGACAATACACAGATTGGATAACAGTCATGTTTATTTACTTACCTGATAAGGCATCTCTTCAGCTCTCGCTGCACCAGTCTGTTGTATGATTGGTGTATGCTGGATTGTCCTCTGCTGATTTAACTTTTTATTGGCATGAGACTCTTCCTCCGAAGAATAATCTGCATAATCTATTCCAGCACCATGTGCCGCAACTATACCACACAAATCATACAACATATTATATGCAAACAATTTAACCATCAATACACCTATACAATACTACAAACAAATACAACAATTAAGTAATCTAATCTTTATAAATAAATTGGGAACTTTCTAAGAGAGGAAGAAATAGGGAAAATTTTAATATAAGGAACAACTAGACATGAATTTGTCTTACAATAAAAAATATATGTATATACCAGAATCATGTTACATGTAACACTGCAAAGCAATAGGAGTCTAATGTAATTAGTGTGAAAAATTGTAAAAAAAAATAGCAATTCAAATATGTCAACCATTTGGACTTGAAACAACATAATTTACAGTGTTGCATTTTGAAAAATTACCTAATTGCATAGTAGCCCAGTAAAAACAGAGTAATTTTATACATTAGCTATGCAAGAGGTTGGGTAATTTTCATTGGGTCTGTAATGTAGGATCCAAATTTACGACCATCTCAGGCTTCCGTGGCCCACTCGATGATGAAAAATAAAAGACTTTAGTTCTGCCTAGAATTTTGAAAAAAAGGTACACAAAGTGCTAAAACCGCTTCATTAATTACCAAGTAGACCATGACTGCCTGAGATGGTCATAAATTTGAATTTCACATTAAAGACCAACACTAAAATACCAAAAAAATGAAAACTACCTGACCATTTGAGTAGCTACTGGGCCATAAGTTGGTGAATATTGTATAGATAAAGAAGAGAAATGGGAAAGCCAAGATAATAGAGTGGACTGTCCTACTTTATTACAATAATACTAATTGACGGGAGGTGTGGAGGTGCGGAGGGAAGGATTAATAAGAGTAAATTATAATGTAAGACAATACAGATGGAAGGATTGATACCATGACTGCAGCAATCAACACACGGGTGTAGCGAGTGGTGGTGGTGGCACACTCAGATGTCTACATGACGTAATAATGCTTACAATTACAATTATATTATGATACTAACAATATTTTTCCAAGCACACAACATACTGATTACACAAATATACTATGCAGGTAGGTAATGTATACATATAGTAGGTATAATATTCATAGTCATACCAGAGAGAATGTTAGAAGTTCTGTGGGGGTTGGAAGAACCCATGATAGGTCGAGACCGTCTCAACTTTTTGCTCCTTCCTCCAGGTGTGTCCTGATCTTCCTCCTAAATGGATACTAAGATTTGTTACGGCCCAAAATAACAATACACCATCAAACATGCACTTTTACATTACTTACGCACTAATAGTTGAGACCATATTGAACAGTAATTGCATACATACATGAGTCATTCATTCCACATCACTACTTTATCTAACAACCCTTGTAATAATCTTTATATTTAAATTGTTTTCACAATTGCATAGATGTTATTTAACATTGAGATTATGTTATTATTATATTAATAGAGCACACAACTCACTGCCTTCACGCTGACGCTTCAATAAATAAATAATCATAACAATATTATTAAATCTTAAGTTTGTGCCTTTATTTGCCCTACTTTATTATCATGCAATAATCCACAACAAATATAAAACGATAATAGATTTAGTAATTTCCACAACAAA
The DNA here is from genome assembly GCA_963576895.1 of Ceraclea dissimilis. Classification (NCBI taxonomy): domain Eukaryota; kingdom Metazoa; phylum Arthropoda; class Insecta; order Trichoptera; family Leptoceridae; genus Ceraclea; species Ceraclea dissimilis. The sequence goes on from OY756360.1 coordinate 18,561,137, forward strand.
TATGAAACGATAATAGATTTAGTAATTTCCACAACAAATATGAAACGATAATAGATTTAGTAATTTCCACAACATATTTTTATTCATCCTAACCTGATGATAACTACACAAGATAATGCAAGATAGGATTCTATATTGGATATATTTTGTTTTACACAATATCTTCTTCTTTTTGTCATTAAGAAATCAGCAATGGTATATAAGATATTATTCCTTACAAAATAAACTCGCCCTTTGACATGATTATATTTATCTACAAGTGTTTTTATAAAGAGTCTATACCTACAACTTATTATCCGCGGCAGTTATTTTGTATAAATAAATTACTCATCAATTGATCAGGTAATTATTAAGGGTGATGCAGGCACATAATTAAATTCAGTCAAGATATTTGCCCTCTTTTATAGTTTATATTTCCTTTGAGATATCACTTCCCAATGCTGTGACGGATCTGTCTTTTGATAATTAGTTCTCTTCCTACACAAGCAAAGTAGAGACACATACTCTCTGACATACAATTTAGCTCTCCAACATGGTCTCACGTATATAGTCAATGAACTACAGTAAGAGATATATTTGAAATAATGTAAAAATGCATCAATTAAAAAAAACATGGCACAAGCATAATAAAACATACTAAAAAGCAAGAAATTTAATACATATAATTGCTGATCTTAAAATCCTAATGCTGCAGTGAACTTGTTAGACTAGTTACAGATGAGTTGTAGGCTAGCTCACCAATTAAAAAGGTATTTGAAGTAAAAAATCAACTAATCAAATCCTGTCATTCAAGCTGAGTGAATATAACAAATCTATTCAGTTTATAGGATGTTTCATTAGACTTTGGAATAAATTTAATATTATTCCTGATATGGGAAACCCTAAATACAAAAGTGCAAACTGGGGTGCTTGTTGTGTTCTATTCAGTGAGCAACAAAGGTGATGATTATAGGTCAAGCTGCTGGAGACATTGGGACCGGGACACCGACTACCCTTTTGCACATGGAAAACGTTAAACGGGTTCCAAGTCGCCGTAACACGGTGCAAAAAGAACCTATGTAGGTGGGGCATAAGTGTGGATGAGGACATCTCCTGTAGCTGTGGAGAGACACAAGATGACGAACACCTTCTCATCTGGCGAGATATGGCGGAGGGGTGTGATAAAGTGGACCTATATAGGGCCAACGACAAATCAATTGCTGCTGCAGTGTATTGGAGTGGGTTGGCCTAGTGTAAATGGATTCGCTAAGTATACTACCTCCGTTTACAATATTAATTACGTGCTGGTTTATATTATGGAATTAGGAAGCTGTAGTAAATAAGCTGTTTGTTGAAGACAGATAAAGTTCATTAGTCTAGCCAAACACAGATACAAGGAAAGTGTTAAAAGCATTTTATATTTGGTGGTAACTTTACAATTTGGTTATAACATCTACAACATAGGTGGCCAACATGCGTTAACTTTGAGCCCGCGCAGCAGTGAGAAAATAAAAATATAATATTAAATGTTGTAGAAAGACAATTAGATTCATCATTTTTTGCCCATTTTTCCCTATAAAAAATCACCTATTGGTGAGCTCTTTTCTAAGAAAACATATATTTCATACATTCCTATTATTGTGGCCCTTTTCCACTCACTCACAAAAAAAATTCGTCTGCCATTTTTAAACTTTTTTAGGCTATAACAATCTACTAGGGTCGTCCACAAAGTAAGAGTACTGTTGTTCTCTCGGGCTGTTTTTTGACAAGTTTGGCAATACTATGTGGTAGTGTGAATCGTCCTGAACACAACGAGCACTGGCGGACCTCTGTAACACGAAAACTTAACTTGTAGTGACCGTTTCTGTGAGACATGTCGTTGAAAAATCCTGCCAAGTACGGGCTGATTTTTTTCACGAATCTAAACTGTCGATGTCGAAGGTGTTATAAGTCGAACAAATGTGTAAGTACAAGTGGTTTCGTGAGTTAATGGAAGGCAAAACAAATGTTTATCGAGCCTTAAATCTCAATTTCGAGCCTCAAACATCAATTTTATACAAAAAAATCATGGGATCTACGTTTTGGGACCGAAAATGGATAATGGATTGGGACGAAAATGGAACGGACAATGACTGCCCGCACTCGATTTTCACCACCAAGGCACTTTTAGACTCATTCTGTTGGGATTTCTTGAACCAATGCGCAAACTCCGTGACTTGTCGTATTCAGACTTTCATCTTTTCACCTCTCTGAAGACTCACATGGGTGGAAAGAAATTTTCAGCGGATGAGGAGGTGAACAGGAGGCCCTGAACCGGAAGAAGGGACATGGCGGGAATTTTTTTGGGAGGAGAGATTCACAAAGCTCTGCCACGGCTCACAACCTGCATATATCGGGATGGTGGCCACGTGGAAAAATAACTGACATATGTATCAACAAAACCCTGTAATTTTTTTCAAATATCATTTTTCAAGAAATAATTATAAAGTCAGTACTCTTACTTTCTGGATAACCCTCGTATTAAAATTTTTGTTGCCCCCTACCCCGAAGTTGGCGACGACCATGGCAATAATAAGTATATAATTTTTTGTTTAGTAAAATAAAAAAAAATTATAGTGCGGCCCAGTAGGCAATCTCATTTTTAGAATCTGTCCAGGCTGCTGAAAAGGTTGGCCACCTATGTTCTACCATATAAAGGTGTGATTCGTATTAAGCAGTTGAGGCATGCGGCTGACATAATACAATTTAATACTAGGAAACACCCTCACTGTATTACATTTTAGCAGTGTTCTATGGCTCATTCACTGAATCACGGGAGTATGATTTGTACCTAATATGAGTTTATTACTACTTCAATGTCCAATTAACAATATCATCCAATTAGTGCAGCAGTATCAAAATCTAACCAAGTAGTTTAAACGGCAGTTACAGGCAGATAGATCCTTTGATAACATAAAAGTAAATAAATAATATATTAAGCATGCATTAATAGTACATTTCTATATAACAATAAACTAATCCATTTCAATTAGTTACCACTACCAAAATCTATTCAAATTACTTGAAATGTGTTTATTGTTTCTCAAAGTAGAGCAGTATAGTATGGAATACCATGTCAGATGCATGTCTCAAACTAAGCCGAACATCTACATTAATTATTGACAATATTTACTTGGTGTTTTAACTTCACACAAGTCATCCTTAAAGCGGTTGTACACACACCGTACAACCGCTGAAGAGGACATTCCGTCCATTACCGCATCGTACTCAACACCCCTGAAGAAGCCCTCCATTGAAGATAGGCAAAACGTCGGGAAATTCTACACATCCCATTGGACCACGGCCATACAGCCCAGATGATCGAGACTACTCTATAAAAATTTTGTCTGTGGCGCTATTTAAACGGTGATTTGCCTACTATAAACAAACAAGCAGGTCTCCGTTTATCTAAAAAATTTCAATGGCGGTGCTAACTTTTTGACGCGTCTTTTATAAGGTAAAAATTTTCAAGGGGGGGAGGGGGTGGGGAAAGTCTGTGTCTATTACTTAAAGAAAAAGTGTAAATTCGGCGCTGGTCCCCCCCCGCTCATATTTTTTTTTTCAATTGTCCCAGTTTGACTTCCAAGAAATCTGGCAACCCTAATTAAAAATACAAACTGAATTCATTTATGAAACTCTTGTATTCAATGTCATAGATTTATTTCTACCAGTCAACCAGGACTATTCAGTCGACTCGAGGTAATGTTACCCGCTAATTGGGATAGAAAATGTTAAAGTTAAGTACTTTGTAGACAAATAGTGAAGACTATGCATGGTTGTGTATAATCTGTAAATTTAACATGTTGGTTGGTAACACTGTATAGTGGACATGACAACCATGTTCAAAATCTATACAACATTTTATACTGTACACTGCTCTACGTCAAAAAACAATTAGAAGCATTTAAAGAAAAATCTGCATACCATACAAACTCATGTTGTTCATTCGATAACAAAGATTCGTAAATATGCACATTAGTGAGTGAATATGACATTTTACTTATCATACTTTGGGGCCATAAGATGACCAATAATAACTAGTGAAAGTCTCAAACATCTTATTATTCAGAAGACAGATATGATTCCAGTACCCTTGAGGTTATTCACAACTAAACGGATCAGTAACTCAATAACAATGATAACCGATTATGAATGACACTGTACATTGGTGTACCAGCACACACCTAATTTTACTCCTTTTATTATCTGCTGTATGCATGGAATATCAGAGAGAACTTTAACACAGGAATATCACACTTGATGGACTAAGGCAAGATATGAATATAATGAGATGAAGTTGAGAAGGACTATGAATAATAGAAATAAGACTCAACCTTTAAAGGATATTAAATTAAACAATGGATTAATGGGAAGTCAATGGTGGTCACTCAACAGATAAACACATGGTCTGTTGTTCAATCTAATATGTAAAATAATTTGCACAATTCAACAGGTCAGAGCACATGACATGTGGCCAGATTGGGGATGCACAAATTATACTCTGATTTCTACCACCCGATTTAAGATACTGGAAAACGTTAACAATTCAGCCACTCAATCCAATTCTACTGTTATCCAATTTTGGACTAAGAATAATCCTAACTGGAACAGAACTCAAAAATTATTATAAAAAAATATAGTTTACTTATTACACTTTTGAAATTCATATAATCCAGAGGAACCTAGCTGGGCTAACTTAATTTAATCAATGCAAAGAATGACTTAAATCAGTTGATTAAAGTATAAAACTGAGGGAGATCCGACATCCAACAACGGTAGAGCAAAGCTAAAATGGGAGTGGGCGGAGCATGTGACGAGACAAAACAGTGTCAGATTGCCACCAAAGAGTCCCGAAGTCCTAAACTACGAGAGATGTACAGATGGCACTGTCTAACTTGCAGGTCGTAAATGGCAGCAGATAGCCCAAGTCAGAAGATACTGAGTTTAGAAGAGGCCTATGTGTAGATGCAGCTAACAGTAAGTACAGACAATGTAGATGAAGACTAAAGAAGACAACAATGTATCAAGTATACAATAATAATATGTTCATTACATCACTGACTGGATCAAACTAACTTAACGAATACAGACCTAAACAGTCGGGTTAAATGAGGAAACATTATGAACAATTACTATAGGTAATGGCAGAACTAAGTAAGTAGATAGTAGATACTGGATAGTGTGAGTGTGCACTGTATAGAATACTCTTTATTAAGTTACCTTGGCTAATGGAGTCCAAGCAGGATCAGTGTCAGAGTCACAGAAATCTTCTTGTTCATCATCCAAGTTATGTTGCAACAGCTGGCCAATATTAATTCTTTCCTTGGCCCTCCTGTACGTGGTACGAGTATCTCTCCTCTCGGGAACCAGGAGAGGGTCCATCACTTTACAATGGAACCACACAATACTATCTACTCATTCTCTATATCAACTACTCCAACTCATCAATCAACAAACATTTACTACATGTGTTTTTGGAAAAATATTCTCTCGGAAAATCCACTTATCCATTGCCACTGTCATGATGTCTATATCTTTGTCTTTTTCCTTGTCGTAAGATTTACAACATTGGAGAACAAAGTAAAGGGAAAGAATAAGATAAAATAATGATGTAGGAGAGAGGGATGGTCCATACCTTGAGGAGGAATTGCCAGTATAACTATACAATGCATACATATTATATAGTCAAACTAGAGGTGTACACTGCACTGCACTACTATGCACTGACAAGAGCTACAAGCCACATGTATAATGATGTATATATATAGGTAATTATAATAAGTTTAGCATAGCATATGACACGTGTTGAACATAGAATTGATTAGTGTAAATGTAACAGAACTCAACTGAATAGAATACTGAGCCAGAGCACATAGTGACAATGTACACGCTAATTCCTAATCTAGGCATGTGGGGTGCTACCAGGAAAGTAATTTCAGTAAATTAGAGCAGACACAGGTGTTGATATACTTTAAGTTTATTTCCTGATTTATCTATTATACAAAATTATGTACATTAATTAACATTGAGGATCCTGCCAAAACAAAATAACAATTTTATTATAATTACTTAAATAATTCATCAAATGAAATATATCCATCAGATAAAATCTCTTGTATATCTACATTAAAGTCTGTCAGACAATATTACGTGTAAAATATATATCTTATAATATTAAATTTAATCAATTAAATGGAAATAAAATATATATTTGAAAACTACACAATAAAATAATGTATGTATAACCATAATATCATTGGATTTATTAAAGCCTATTATACACTATGTAGGTTGTATGAGTACTGTCATCATATACACATAGATATAGTGCGTGGGAACCTTAGGGAGTATGTTGTACTTGATCATATATATATATATATATGAAGCAGTATCATGATGGTGTTCTAGTATTGGTATTCGCATCAAATACTGGAATTAATTACTTGGTAGCACCCCAATAGAGCTGGCATGACAAGAGTCAACATAACTATGTATACGTACGTATATAGATATAGTATATAATAGATTAGGCATATAAAACATTACTAAATGTAAATGTATCGAATGGTATTCTATATAAATGGCACCCATCATAAATACACCTCGGGTGAAGTCTTGTTACAGTCTAACTCAATTCCATCCTAAACTCAACATTCAACATATTACATCCATATCACACTCAATGTATAAAAGCGCAACAATAATAATAATAGTCTCTTATATCATTACATTATGTATACAATAATATTATATGTTATTTACCTACTAAGGTAGTACTTAATCACTACACTAGATACAAATAGTATGTAGTACAATCATCAATAGTAGTTTATCACAGTCAGAATGTAACAAGCCTTCACTTCACCACTTCCCACATCCAGTGAGGTGGGCATGCGGGTGTGAGGCATACGGGCAAAGGCAATAGAGGCTACTCCTGTCATACTAACTCTAGGTAGGGTTAGCACTTCACCATCGCTGCCTGTTCCTAAAGTGTAAGTCTAAAAAGTTAAACGCACCTTCATCTGGTTGTTGATAATAATATTGCTGCGGTTGTGTCTGTATAGAAGTGGGCAGAGTAGGAACAGCCCCCACGCCTGGGGCTCTCTTCTTGCCCTGCGCACCACCGCCTGCACCTCCCACCGGGGCCTTACTAGTGGCACCTCCACTACTACTCACCGTATTGTTGGCCACACCGCCCCCCCTGCCCCCACCCCCCTTCTTGCCCTTCTCATTCAGAGGAGTGGAGGGTACATTGAGTACAGGTTTGTTCAACCTCCTAGCCTCCTCCTCGCTCACGTCGTATCCCTCATCACTACCATCATACTTTCGTTTTCTATCTTTAACCCCAGGAAAGTACCTGGGGTCATCGTGAGCCTCCATATTTTTATTAAGAGTCGTGGAATTGGAGATAATGTTAGAATGGGGCACACCGCCTATGGACATACCTCCCTGAGGTCCCGCACTGCCGATGGATGTGAGTACACCACCAGCTGGAGTTGCACCAGCTCCCATACCTAGCCCAGTGCTCATAACACCTGATGTTGGCATAGTACCATTGGCATTCTGCTGTAAAGTCTGATGCTGATTTGTGTTAGCCTTAGTACTATCTGTGGTGTTGTGGGGGAAGGTCTTGTTGGCCTGAGCCATGTTAGTTGTATTGGTAGTGGAGGTGGTGGACCGAGACCATGAGGCCTTACGTCCTCCCCTAGTGGCGGGTGGTGGGGAAGTGTCCCTCTCCCCCTGCAAGAATTTGAGGTAGGAGGCCATGAAGCCAGAGCCAGCCCCGGTGGAGGGAATGTTAAGTTTCTTCTCAGGTGGCTTTGTCTCTTGTTGAGCTGCGGGAGTGTGACTGGCTGCATTAGCTCTTTGTTCTGCAAGGAAACCAAGTTCTTCTTCTATATTGGGGACGACTACCTTGGGTTGTTCACTCTCTCGCATCTCTTGTGTGGAATAGGATGAGGAGGGAGTGGCGGGACTGGAGTCTCCATATGAGGCTAGGGGAGTGAGCTCCACAGAGGACTGGAACTCTGTAGGGTGAGGAGCTAAGTGGAAGGGGGGGAAATAAGGCAATGCTGCATGAGTGTGAGGATGAGGGACCATAAGACTCTGATGCTGATTAGTGAAATTGCTAGTATGTAATGTGGGCTGGGATCCAAACGCTGTGCTTCCACTAAACATTTTGGGAGGAGGAGGGGGTAAATTCCATCTCTCAAAATCAAAGTAAGTCCCATTTTGTTGCTGTTGGTTTGTGGTGGAACAGTGAGCTGGAGGAGGTATCCTACCACTCAAGTATTCCGCCATGGCAACACCAGCTAATTCATTTAAATTACTACCATGAGATGTTGTTTTTTCACTACTTTTCCTACGACCTGAATTTTTGCTAGAATTAACAGAAGTATTGGATGACGTCTCTGGATTCTCTTTTACATTCTTTTGTTCACTTTGAACCGGGCATGCTTGTTGTTGAATAGATTGCAAATTCTTAACAATAGTCATGGGATCACCTCGACAACTAGACAAGTCCTGCAAGGACACATGGTTGGAATCAAAGTAACTTTGCTTATCATTAGTACTGGAGGAAGTTCTCTGGGGTGTCATCTTATCGTTCCTATTAGTTGAGTCAGTAGAATTATTAGCACTTGCGCTACTGTTATTACTAGGGCTATAATTATTATTGCTAGAATTTGAACTGGAGTACTTCCTCGAACTAACACTTTGTTGCCTCTCACTGTCCCAGCAGTTCTGTTGAGATTGTCCCAAGGTGGAGGATTGTGATTGTGAACGCTCGTACCTATTCTCATTATAAGGCTTATTACTTTGATCTATTCCTAGTGCACGAGTTATAACAGAAGGATAAGCTACTTGACCCTGGCCAGTCTGAGGAGATGGGCGAGGTACAGAGACGTCTAAGGGAGATCGAGGAGCTACTTGATTACTGGACTTGTAAGAGATTTGATTATGTGGAGGATCTGAATGTTGTTGAGGAGAAGCTATAGAATTCATGGGACTGTTATACATGGGATACGCTGGACTAGGCACATGGCCCAGAGGAGACGCTTGTGAATGCGCTTGAAGAGGACTAGGCCGCCTAGGTACTACCACTCCACAATCTGGACCATTTTGCGAAGTGTTGGTTGAATAACTATCACCGCTTTTGGTTGAATAACTGTCACCACTCGAACTACCTTTACTTCTAGAATTATATTCCGACTCTGTATTATTTCCCGCTTGATATTGTCTATAGTTAGAGGTCTGACTCAAAGAATATTGTGAAGTGGATGTGTTTCTGGTTGATTTAGAAGAACTATTACTGCCTGAATAATTGAGTCTGCCAGGAGCATCCATTATTGAATAACTAATTGGCGATGATTGAGATTGAGTATTTTCACGAGAAGATTCGCTATTCCTTCGCTCTACATTAGAAGCACCTAATTCGGGATATATTTTTGTTTGAGCTTTTGTTTGAATTTGAGGAGATGAAGTGGGTTTCAGGGGTGGGACAAAATTAGTAGTTCGGGATTTTTCATTAGACCTTGGGGCATAAGAAGTGGGGGATGGTCGGGATGCAGGAGTTTGAAGGCGATACTCCTTCCCAGTATTTGAAACACTAGCAGGAGATAGTGAGGACGAGGGAGTGGACACTATACATGACTGCTGACTGAGATGCGACGACGAACTACTTCCTGTACTTGAGAATGACTTACTTCCGCTGGCGTAGTCCTGTTGAGACGATATGGGGCCTGATTTCGCATTAGTGGTGGTGTAGCTGGATATATTCTCAGAAGAGCTGCCAAAGGTGCTGGGCGCCTGGAAGAAGGATGTAGCTGCACTGGATGCCACTGGCTTCACAGGAGGAGTCACTTGCGGTGATGCTGAGCGAGATGCCTTGTTAGCATTAGCTACAAGTTGAGAACTCAGATGGTTGTTTAATGATTGTGCAGCTGCAAAATGTGTGTTGAAGTTCTCATATGTAGTACTACTGGAGGATTTGGTAGTAGCCGGACTCGGTGAAGATGGAACTACGCTTTCATGTGGTAAAATACCAAACGGGCTAGGCAATTGATTATTTCCTTGCCACGCTAAGCTTGGAGCACTCGCAGATGTGGAAGACTGGTCAAAAAATGTAGAACCTTGTGAAGCAGCCAGTGACTGATGATGTTGAGAATAATTTTCCCTGAGTGCCGAGAGTTCAGACTCCACTGATTGTTTGGATGCGGCTGCTGCCTGTGCTTGCGCAAGAGCTTGTCTATGCTGAGCATTAATAGTGGAACTATAATGCGCCGGCTTGGGGCTTGCATGGTGAAACAATGGGGAGAAAACTGCGTCATAACCTACAGGTGGCGGTTGAAGAAATCCCGAAGGGTTAAATGGCGATGCAGAGTTGGAACCCAATGAAGCATTAGAGTGCGCAGCCTGCAGTAGCAGTTGGCTAGTGGTAGAGGGTGCTCCTCCAGGAGCAGTGTGCCCCGCCAACCCTGCCACTCCACCACCCCCACTAGCCAGGTGATGGTGGAAGTCTCCTCCAGCAGCCCCAGCTTGTACTCCAGCCAGACGATTGTACGAAGCGTACGCTGACCAAGGGCCTACAGGATCCATTACCACCAAATTCACTTTACAATTGCTTAATAATAGTCGCTATATACTATATAAACCCATAATATTGTTATATACTGCAGTCCTGTGTCACTATCACGCCATAATCATCACACCAACTATCACTGTCTGAGTCTCACTATCTTCACTAGTCAGAGCACTAATCCCTTTATGTCCCCTTGTCCTGTAAGCATGTTATCTGAAACCAACAAGACAGTACACATTACAATATTATATTCAAGGGTAAGAAGGATGCGCTACTGTGCAAGTCATTACTCAGCAAACGGCAACTGTGACAAATTACTGGCAATGTGAATGAAAGACTACGACACGCATCGTCCTATTGACAGTTGCCTCCATACCTAAATGCTACATACTTTACACTTATAATGTAAATAACCAGTTGGGAGGTGGGGTGGGTAATTATAATACAGAAAATATGATTTAGTCGTATCTTATGATACAATTCGCTACAATCTGCGAAGTTTGGGGGTGTTTTTCAACAAAATGCTAATCCCCCGCCTCGTTCACCGCGGCGCGCGTCCACCTTGGCACTTGACCCGCCATACACAATAAACACGATATTAACGCTATTTAAAATTATATCTGCAACAGATCGCATCATTACCTGTACAAAATGGTCAGGCTCCGGAAGACTACAACGAAGAACCAATCTAATACCAACGAGACAATGGTGCTATGCCAGATAACATCGTAAATATGGCCTCGGCTCAATAAACTGGCACTGCGCTGCCCCTCCGTCGAAAATGGTTCACAAGAACAACTCTTTGGATACTATCAACAGGCACTTTGCACTCGATTATAACATTATTATCTTCCTTGCGACAGTAACAATCTTATCAAACGTATTAGAACAACAAAATCACTCAATAAACGTTATTTACAGCGGTAATTATTACAAGTCTCGCCTTTCACATCACGGTACGCCAGACGCCATTTTACATTTACTCGAGTTGACTAGTTGAGAGGCATAACCGCATAACAATAGAAATAGCGCCATCTATCGATTCAACTAATACACGAAGCATTTTTATACGAATTCATTCTTTTGTCAAATATTTTATATCATTTTAAACTAGTTCCTCAATATTTTTTTCTGATATTCTGTATACCAATTAATAACCAAATCATACGAAAAAAATATTTGCTAGGGGGTATGTCATCAACATAGCGTAAAAACATAAAAAAGAGTGAAAAACTAAAACAATTTTCCCCCTCCTAAATTACCACGAGAATACGAGTCGAGATCGTTTGTTTCCGGTTCCCATCGGATAATTTCGGCTTTTGTCGGTTTGTATTCAGAATGGCTTCGTACTTCTATTCATTGCTATTAAAATGTTCTTGGATCGATAATAAAATTATAGTCATTATATTCCTATTATTTAAGATGAACTCTATTCAACGCACAATGCTAAAAACAGGAAAGAGAATCATACTTTGTGAAGCAAAGAAACATCATGCATCAAACCAATCCAATGCACCTAATGATCTTGTAGGGTCCTTGAAATTGTAGATAAACAAGTTATGTAGAGAAGCTATTTTTTTCTTATGGGATTCTTTAGATTTTCGGCTATTCATCAAAACTCACATGTAGAGAACAATCTCACATCGAGGATAAGTTATTATAGTCGGGTAGGCTACACGGGTGGAATAATGTAACATAGTACATAGCATTATATATAGATGTATCATATTTATAGATATAGTAGGTATATGGTGTGATGTGGAGTAAATATATAGGTATATTATATACCTACTTACCTAGGTGTATCGTATGAGCATGAACATATTATTATTGTCATGCTCCTCTATTGATTATTATATTTTGTGTTTTGTTTGAGGGTTTAGTAGAAAGCACGCACTATGTAATGTAGATAATACTTTGAATATAGTTAGGTAAATGCTGGAATGATACGATCGCTTCAAAGCATTATTTTCATTGTGTCTGGGACTCGTGTGTAATATTATTAATCATCCATTTTGTTTTCATTCCTTGTCATACGTCTGAAATTTTCTTCGTTGAGGGTATTAGAAAATCCTGAATAATTGTATTAAAACGCTTAGTTTTAATACTTACGGACCTTTTTTGCGTAATTATAATTCAAGATCAAATTTGGACGTGTTTTTATACTTTTCACAAATTTCGACATATTACTAGTATAAAAAGTCTGTTTTTTTTTTAAATGAACTAAATTTTAAGCAATTTACAGTTTGAAAACCATTGATTTGCACCTTTAGGTATTCAGAGAAAAGTTGAAATAAAAAGTATGTACGTACCGCACACTGGTGTGCCACACTACATTACATTAGAATGGGCCCACAGAACAAAGTGTTCATGGGACCCTAAGCGTTACGTAAAAGGGTTTTAGTTTAGTGTCTAGTCTAGAATGTCTAGGTAAAAATGAAACGCAATAAGTAATACGTCCGTCGGACCGTCGTCCCACAGACTGGATTTACAATGACCAAGCGACCAACCTACTAATTATTATTACGTAGTCTGTGTACTAAAACACAAACGTAAATTAAGTCTTCTCTCTATTAGACTTCATAGACTCACATGAGTCATATCACAATGATGATGATAATTTTATTATAGTTGCTTTGATTACACATCAAGTAGGTACCTAAACAAGATTGTTTAAATAGATGATTCATGATGCGTCGCAGTTTTACTTAAATATCAAACATGCGGCGCGGGAAGCTGATTCTGAAATGAACAGTTTTCAGCTTGCTCCTAAAGTTGATGATGGGTTGGTCCTTGCGAAATGCTAAGTCTGTCAATGTGATTGGTCCAGCAAATTCTTCTCTCGAAAGAGGGCATAATATGTTGTGTTCTGTGGAAGGACCTCTCGTAGATGTCGTAGAATTTGTTTGTTCTGTTTACAATCACTGGAGTTTGTTGATGGTTGTGGTTGCTGGGTATTAAAACCTTCTCATCATCTCAAAATTCAGATAAAAACACATGTACTGCTTATTATATTATAATGTTGTTAATGTTTAGGGCTCCCTACATAAACCAGAGTTACGCCACTGCTCCTCTGATAAATCAAGCGACTCTATGACTGGGGTCGACAACTCAGTAAATACATATTGCCAAAAATAAATCCAACAAATTTGTCAACATGACGTATTCACTAAGTACAACGAATTTTTAAATTGATTTTTACGGTAGGTAGGTATTTACTCAGCATACCTACTTGCCTACTTCTTTACCGTAGATCCATACTCCTTTCAACCGCGATCACGGCTTGACCGTATAATTAAAACGGTCGTGAGTTCACAATTCGATGTTTTTTTTTTATTGATCAGCATTCCACCCATAGAAAACTAATGTTCTCTGTTAATTCGAAGTTAACGATGTAATACGAGCACATGGTTGGCGCAGTTGGTTAAGGCGGCAATCTCTCAAGCGGGAGGTGCCAGGTTCAAACCCCGACGCTGGAGATGTATTCCACACTTTGCGATACAGATTTTTAGCCTAGTGCAAGGTGTGAAGGAAAGTATTTGGGTTTGTGTATGCACGCCCAGATCCTTAAAAAATTACATTCACGATGTAAAAAAATCTTACTGGAGAATTCTACGAAAACAAACTATTTGGGTACGAAGCCAAATCATTAAAAAAAATGTCAGTGATAATAATAATATGTTCACTTTAAATACAGACAGAAACAACGAATGAATAATATACTATAGGTGTACCCGCTGGCCCAATCGAGATAATCATTATCTACTGCATTCATTAATGTTAATTTAGTTTAAAAGTTTCATTACTGTTCAAAAAATCTTACTTTGTTATCCACTAACAAATAGTTTCCAACCCCTGATCTCTAAGTGAATGAGTTTGTAGTATTTACTACTAGTAGTAAAATAATACTATCGGTAGGTATATAGATATAAGCGGAATCAAATTTCTTTAATTTATAATGAAATGCATCCTGGATTGACTTGTTATGGTGTTTTGAACATGAACTTCGCGGTCCTTTAACGGTCCAAAATGTGAATACGCCTCTCTTCTCTTATACACCGCTTCATTACATTGTACTATCGAGTAGGCACCTACGTTACAAGATGTTGACTTTTGAAACATTCGTGTTGTGTAAATCGTAAACAAACTCTCACCTGAATACTTTTTATTCATATTTCATAACTAATCCTAGTATCTTATTTTGTTTCTCTGTCTATGCCCGAATGTAGGTACCTATAGTAGAGCAACTATGTATCTGAGCTCTAATCTCAATCTACCCAAGCGCCACACACAGACCAAGTCAGTGGTATATATTTTGTTGTTCATTCCGTTTTGAAAAATAGTTTACTACCCCTAATCGATAAACTGCTGTATATATATCGATAAACCGAATACTCCCTGAGCTGAAAATATACTCCCTATCCTGATCGTTTCTCGTTTCTCGGAGCGTTCAGATTATATTTTGCTGGATAAATACATTTTAGAAAAGAGCGAGTTGCTTAGTATTTCCTTTGAAAAAAATATATTTAACGAACTTTCAAACATAATCATATTGGTACCGACATGCTTAAATGTCTTATGACATAAAATTCGCCTATGGCGCTACTTACACAGTCGCTTGCTTTTTACATGATAACCGTATGGATCACTTACTATACAAAGAAAGACACCAAACCCATTTTTCATTACAAATTTTCGCCTTCGCCGCTATTTCTTGGTATATTTTTTGTACGAAATCGCTACCTACTTCACTATACATCTAACAAAAACCCCTGCGGCGCTATTTACGCGTATTTTATGCTGTATCAAATTTTTAAATAACATATATATCTCCCCCTTGCTCCGATGCTGGCGACGCCCTTGTGATTGGGTTATTAATAATATATAGGGCCTCATTAGAATGAATTTACCAAAAGGGGTGGACCCAGGATTCGGCTTTTGTAGAGTTTCGTTCTGTATTAACAAAATTGTTTTTAGAACGTAAGCACTGTAGTGATTGTGGATACGGATAATCGGGGCCTTACTGTAGTTCAGATTTCACCCACAATTGTAACATGAAAACTGAATCAGGTATAAGTACTGCCTAGTGTTGCCGACTGGGACACCTCCTCCCCCGCAAAAAAAAAACTCTAAAAAACTATCAATATTGAAAATTGTTTCCTTACAAAATATGCCCAAAAAATGGTGCCGTAGTCGATTTTTTTTAAATTGATGAAATTATGAACTTGGTTTTCTTTTGTTTGGAAGTGACCATGTAAGTAGCGCCGCAGTCGAAATTTTTGTCACAAGACGTGAGCGTGTACCTGTCTACATAAAAAGGAGTGGTGTGAACACAGAACACATATACTGAGTGTGAATCTTGTTTAGTTTTATCGAAATAAAAAATAAGTAGGTAGGTACTGATGATGATATGAACGCAGAATATGTAAAAGAAGAAGAAGTGTAATTGGTGCCACAGACAATTATTTTATGATATAATTGTAAAAAAAAACGATTTTCGTAATAACTATCCGGGAGTCGTTTTAAATAAATTTAAGAAATTAATAAATTGAGAAATCCCAGACCGGGACAAATGACTCTCGGACCGGGACACGGACCTCAAAACCAGGAGGTATGGCAGCCCTAGCCTAGTGCAATACTATGGCGATGTGATGAATGAAAATTTGCTAACACATTTTTTTTACAACATTGTAGATATGCAGGATGCAATATTTGTAATCTTTATTATAGGTAGAAAATATGGATTTATTCATGTAGTAATAATTTAATGAAATTCTAAGTTCCTTCTAACCACTAAGGGTGCTAATCTACCCACACGCTATACCAGAACCAGGGGTATAGGGAAAAGGGGGGCAACAATTTTTTATCATTAATGGGACATAAAAATAAGTAAGTAAATAGTGTCGACTGAGTGGAATATTAATCTGGTTTATTAAAAATGTTTTCGGGCCTGTTTGCGCCAGGCCTGGGTTTTTTTGAGCATTCTCCTTTTTAATTATTGGTTAATTTTTTTGTAGGCTGTGTTTTAAGCTTGTAGAGTATTAAGATTAATAAAACACATTTCATAGACATTCATATAATTTATTTTCTGTATTTTTTTAAGAATATAGACATTATTATTGTAATTTACACAAAACAGTAAATAATATTATAATAATTATCTCATCCAGTATTAACAACGATTTTAGTATTGGCTTCAAAGCAGATTTTTCAATTATATTTCTTTTACGCTGTTATCCATGTCACATTTGGCTTCTAGGCAATCGCAAACTTAAATAACCTGAGTTCATACAACTGCCTGGGTTCATACATTGACAAGCTTCTTGTCTTATGATTAGAGACTGGAAGATTTCGCGATCGCGATAAAACGAATTTATTCGCGAATTTCGTGCTTTTTACGCGAATAACGCGAATTTCATGTTTTTTACACAAATAACGTGAATTTTAGCATTCGTTTATAGGAATAACGCGAATTTTCGCATATTTGACGCGAATTTCGACCTTTATTTTGAAAGACATCGTAATTGAAACATTATCAAAAGCAATGCGTCAGTGAAAGTAAGAAGAACTACATTGAAAAAAATCTTGCAAAGAGGTGTTTTTTGTTTTTCTCATATTTTTTTTTTATTTTATTGTTTTAAGGTTTTTTGTATAAAATATTGTCCACGATCAATTTTTTTTAATATTCTTGTATTAAAAGATGCAAAATTGACCACTTTAATGATATAAATGTATGAAAAATAACACCACATTTTGCCAAAAATGTGAAAAATAACACCACATTTTGCCAAAAATGTGAAAAATAACACCACATTTTGCCAAAAATGTGAAAAATAACACCCCTTTTTGCAAAAAATAACACCACATTTCCCGAAAAATAACACCGATTTCTTCCAGTCTCTACTTATGATACATTTGAAAGAAAGAAATGCTTTTAATTCATACATATTTTACATTTGGCATCAGCTTGAAAAACTTGTCAGACCAGTGACCTGACCCAGCTGACTGAGAAATTTACTTCAATGTTTTTGTGTAACCAAGCCAATACTCCAAATGTGAAATTTACAGTACCATATTGTATAATGTATATATCTCGTTATCTAAGAATGACTCGCTAATATTTTTCAAGGGAATTATTTTGTGCATTGTCACAAAAAGTTACATTTCTTTTCGATAATAATTAAATTTAAGAAATGCATTGAACAAAAATACCCTTTTCATTTCGAAATGCCCTAATTTCTATGTTATTTTGGCACTCCTGTTTGACGAAAACACTACACTACAGTAGATGCCATATTATCTTGCATTGCTTTTCTTGTCTATTCAGTTGCACTTAAAACGACAGAGAAAAAACATCATTTTGAAATTAGAATAACAATGAACAACAAAGCTGACAAGTAATTTTGCAATCTGGGCTTTTAGTGGTATTTCAATGTTATTTAGTTTGGTTATTTCGTTTGTGCAGACATGAATATATGATCTCCGAAGGTAGCCGAAAATGAATGGTAACTCATGATGTAATAAATGTCAACATATCATATTGATGAATGATCTATGTAGATTCTAGACAACAGAAAACAATCACCCACATTGGTTAGTTTTTTCCCTGCTGCCTAAAAGATGTTCAATGTGTCTAGAAGACTTGTCAATGTGGCCTAACTGTACTCACATTGGTTTTATTACATTTATAATATATTTTTAGTATTGTAAATAGATACACACAACAGTCTACTAATTACAATATGGAGATAAATCTAAATCTATTTTATTACCTAATATTTGGCCATTTACAATAATTATTGCACAATAAAAAATAAAAATAAATAAGTTCATCACAAATAAAAGATAGCTAACATGATTTCATAAATAAAAAACATTTTAAACTATACAAGCGCACATGGAAGTAGTCACCTACAGCAACACCGTCTATAGTTCAGGCCTAGGCGCTTGGTTGTGACGTCATCAGCAGTAGGCCGTACCAAAGATATATGTCTATGACTTTGTCAGTAGCTTTGATTGTCATTGAGCTGTCATCATGCTATCATA
Source organism: Ceraclea dissimilis (assembly GCA_963576895.1). Classification (NCBI taxonomy): domain Eukaryota; kingdom Metazoa; phylum Arthropoda; class Insecta; order Trichoptera; family Leptoceridae; genus Ceraclea; species Ceraclea dissimilis. The sequence goes on from OY756360.1 coordinate 18,579,780, forward strand.
TTATGTAGAACATGAAATGGTTATTTAAAATAAAACAACATTGCGATTATAATATTTATTTACAATACATTTATATAGACATCAAACTATACTTATATATACTTATACCTTAATATAATCTTATACCTTATTGGCCCAGTACATGACCTAAGAGTGATTGTGAATTGAAAGAATTAGGTAGATATTAGAATGGTTTTTGAACTGTCTGAAGTTTCCTTTTCTTATTTTGATTTACAGCTGTGTTGTTTTTCAAAAAAGTATTGGTGGAGGCAGACAAAATCACTTTCAAAATATTTGAAGGGGAGTGGTCATTACAGGAGCAGTCCTTCATAAAAAAATCGGCATTATTTATTGCAGTTAGGGACAATTGATAAACTATATACTTTTGGTTAGAATTATGAAGGAAGAGTTTTTCCATTGGTTCACTTATTAACTTATTAACAGTTAAATAACTAAAAATTACAGCATTGACAACATCGGGATGAGGATACAGCAAGCCACCTCTATCGAGATTTCTAATTACCCAAGAATCGTTAACTTGCAATTCTTTATTCAATACAAGATTATCTGTGCACTTCGGACACTTTACTTTGTTTACTGCAGCTCTAGCACAATACCCAGATATGTACGTTAGTATTGGCAAAACATCATCTGCACACAAGAAATCTATATCGGAAAACTCTATTTTAAAAACATCCAAATTGATTATATTGTCTGAAGATGTTGCAGTAGGATCACTTATTAAACCACTTTCATGATCAACAGAGACAGACCCAAATGTGGAAGAATTCAAGGTCAAGGGGAGATAATTTTGCAGTCTCAGTTTGTTTTCAACTTCATAAAGTTGCCGCAACGTTATTAAATATTGGCTACCGGCTAAAGTCCTGTACGATCCAAATCGACCTTCCAAACTATCGGTTTGAAATTTTGCAGGAAGAACATAATTATATTTTAGTTCTTCCATGCAATACCTGGTCAACTCCATAATACAGTGAGTTGTATGCGACAAAGCCAAATGCGTTTCTTTAGTGAAAGCATTTTTACGACTAACAGATTCCCATTTATCTAGCCAAGCTAAAAATTTCTCTAAAAATTTGAAATTTTCGCCGTCTAAAGTTAACGGATTTCTTAAAACATCCCGAAAACGAACTCCCTTAAATTCAGAATTCACATTCATTATGTTCCACCAGTTGCATATTAATTTTATAAAATCGGCAGTAGTTTTCGCGTGTGATAAATTACAATCTTGTTCTAATGCAATTAATCCTAGTGCCACATTTTCATTAAAAATACCAAGAGCTAACTTAACATTTTGTCTTTCAAAATTGGAAGGATATAAAGACTTTAAATTTAAGCCATGAGAAAATTTAACGATACTTTTTTGTTCATGATTATGTAATTTAATTAAATCAGAAAAACTAGCTACACAAAAAGAATCTTGATCAGATTCAAAAGATGGATAAACAATAGATTTTTCATTATCTTTTTGGTTAAGCCAATTATTTCTGATACATTTTAATAAATGTACACTATCAAATAAATAAAAGAGAGGCTTGTCTAAACAGTAAGGGTTCTGATATACAATGCTCAAAGCTGGAGGTGATTGAAAATAACCCATTGCACATCTATTTATGGCATTGTTATCAGTTGCAATGCATAACACATTGAAACCTATAGTTCCCAAACCAACAACGACAGATTTTATATACTCAAAAAGCTGTGACGCATTTATTTTTTTCACAGGTAAAATATGAACGACTTCTTCTGTCGGAGATCGAAGGCTTTGGATCATAAAAACAAATGCCGAGTTGGCCAAGTTCTCATTATTGAATGCTGAGCCGACAATATTACCTCCCTTGTAATCTATGTATGGTTTAATGTGAATTTCATCAATCATTAGAGTAACTGTCAAATCGGATGCTTTTAACAGAGGAAATTTTTGTTTTATGAATGACAAAAAGTTTTCACTACTTTGCTCAGGTACAGGATTTGTTTTATAAGCAGAACATACTTTTGATATTGTACGAGGATGTGGAACGATCACATATCCTGAACTCTTTAAAAACCTGTAGCAATGTGGAGAAATTGTGTAGAGAATACTACAAAATATCATGAAATGTGGGGAATATCTGTATCTCTCTTCATTACAGAACAAAAGGTTAAGTTGTTCTGATATAAATTGAAGCGCTTTACCCTTCTCATCATCCGAGTGTTCAATTAACTGCCCTAAGTAATCATTAATTGCAAACAAAATATTTTTTGGTTCAATCGATGCTATATTAGAATTACAAAAAGAAGACATATTATCTAATATATTGAAAAAATCTTGGGCCTTATTTATACCTTCAGACGGTATTTTGTACTTACCAATATTTTGTAGCTCTACATTATTTCTATAAACCTTAACATTTAAACTATTATTAATTACTACAGAACACTTCATAACAGGAGCATTGTCACTATCAACCTCTAAATGCATACAAATCACTAAGGAATTCTTTTTAACGACTGTCCAATAATCTGAAATACTATTTGTTCTATTTAACCACTCCAAAAATTCACAATATGTTGAAAAACTGTTTTCACTGTCAAACTTGTTCTTCGTTTTCAAGCTCTCCTCCACTGCTTTCGAAAGACGTTGATTCTCCAAACGAACTCTTCGTTCTTCTGCGCTCTCTCTGGATGTGGTCGGTCTAGTGAAATATGATGGACAATTTGGAAAAATTGTTGGGATTGCATCAGCTTTCAATCTGGGTGGATGTATTATATTTTTAACCAGAACATTGTTCATATTGTCCCAAATTTCCTCTTCATACAAAAAGTCTTCCTTTCGAAAGTGGTCTTCACAAACCTGAAAGAATACATAAAGGTGTAAATTAAATGTCTACGATTCATGAGTACATGTATTTTGAATGGAAATAATATTTTTTGCTTTTTAAAGAGATTTTTTTGTGTAGATAATGCGACATGACATGGTGTTTGTGAACACAAAACGATCTTATTTACAATAAACAGAATACCTACTCAATTTTTGTTATTCATTAACCAACAGGGAAGAAAAACGTGTTAAGCTATATTTTGTGTATTTATATATTAGGTTTTTCAACAACATACCTTGGAATTTCGGGTTGGCGTAAAGTTGTCACGAGGAATGGCGGACAGCCATTTTTTCGATAAACATTCGTCTTTTGGAAAAGAGAATATTCGTACTTTCTTCCCACTATTATAATTCCCTTTACAGTTTGTAACACTGCACTTGTACACCATTGTTTTTGCTTATGATAAGCACGATAGAAAACAAAATATAAGAGATAGCTGAGATTGCTCGCGATGAGTCCGGCAACACGACAATGTTTGTTTAATACACTACAGCCATAGATGTATAGCAGTAGAGCACAGACAAACGGACGGATGGCCTACCGTGCTGACGTCACAACTAAACATGGCTGCCAGCCCTTAGGCCTGAACTATAGACGGTGTTGCCTACAGTCATTCAAGAAAGAAATGATTTCTGATTAATTTGGAACTAGTACAATTTTATGTACTGGCAACAATGAAATTTTTATTGAAACTCTACAAGTGTTGTCATTATAGTTGCCAAAAAGCTACATGTAGATCCCTCATCGAAAACCATATTTTTCTTGACAGAATGTAATGGTGGCAACATTAAAGATTTATCAAATAGGGTCCTTGCATATTTTTTTTCGTCAATTGAAAGATATATTAAATCGATAGTTCTATGTAGGTACTAAAATTACAAACCAAATTATGAAATATATTTTTGAGATGTATTCCGAAACGGGCTTTGGTTATCGGGGTTGTGACGTCACTGACGTTATGAAATTCATAGTCAAAAATTGGATGGCTTGTGGAATAGGTAGGGACGTGACATCACAACATGGCGGCCAGTCAAATACCTGTTTACGCGTAGAAAATCAAATATGAGACTTTACTTTATAAATAAATCCACAGACGCAAAATTAAAATCTCTAATTTTTGGAAACCTTAATTCACAGTTAATGTACCGAATACCACGAGAATAGAAAATCACACAAGGACCCAATAACATTAATAAATAAATAATTACAAAAAAATAGTAGATACTACATATTATATTATTGTATGTATTATGAAAATCAGTCGGATAATCAATTTCAAGTATTAAAACTTGGTATAGGGGATGAGCTAAAAACGAATTAACAAGAGACTCAAGGGAATAAGCCAATTAGTAGAAAATAGCTTGACTCTGACAAAGTTTCCCATCCAAAGATTTCTGCATTTGCACAAAGTCCAACTTCAAATTTGTCTCTGAAGTCAGTAGTAAAATGGAACACTGAGAATAAAAACATAGTCGGTATAATTTGTAATGCAATTAAAAGACAAATGTTTTGTTATACAAAATTGTGACACCCCTGATATCATGAATTAAAAATGAACATAAGATAAAAATATTTGTACTAAAACACTGTAACAAAAATATAAATACTAGCTAAATAAAACATTTCAAATGAGTCTACAATATGCATACATATTTTAGTAATTGTCAACAATAAGACCAAACGTCTAATCATCCGGCATCATCTACAAAATTACGTATTTAATACCTCTATGGCTTGAAAGATCGGTGTCGTCCTTGACTCTTGAGTGCCACTTGCAATATACTGCACAGTTCACATAATATTACAATTCCTATACAGCGACATAGAATAATTATGCAAATATGTAATCAAATATAACTATGTAGTAATTAAAATTAACTTCTATCATCTTCCTAGAAGAAGAAAATGTGAAATATTAAAACGAATCAGACCTAATGCTTAATCTTATTACAAAATTTATAATAATATGAGTATTTCTCACAAATAAACCAAAGGAATGGAGGGAAACACGACACGCAGTCAGAATTATGTTATATTTGCCACATAGGATGGTTATGTTATGTTACATATTCTGAAAAAATATAAATTTCATACATACTTTGAGATACCTATCTACTAATTACTTCACACCGTATCCCTTGTGGGGAAGACAGAGGAAGAACATAATTCCACGCATCTCCGTCTTTACACGCCCTTCTTTCTTCTGTCACATTCGTAGAATTCGTAAACATCCTAGTATTTAATAAATGACTGTCCTTTGTGGATCTACTCGACACTTGACCAAGTGTCCTTAGCCTTCTTCATTCAGCTGTACATACCTTTTCAGTCATCCTATCACGGTTCGTTCTCTCAGCATGTTGAAACCATCGCAACTTATTCACTTTTATCTTGTTTTACAACCACTCATCTCCATATAATTATTAAATAATCTCACATCCAATCTCTCTACTTTGGAGCATTTATTAAAGAATTTAGATTTTACGTTTTTCCAGAAATGTGGAAAATAAAATAGAATATACTAAGTACCTACTTGGCTGGTTTCACTATGTGAAATTATAATCGAATCACAAAGATGGAGGGAATTATAAAATTTAGAATTTCAAATTAAAAGCAACGATGGAAATATTAGTGTTTGCTCTAATGAGAAGTTAGCTAGAGAAATCATACAACACATATGTACTACATTATAATATTCTCTAAAATATACATACCTGCTACCTACAAATTTCCTACAAACATACATAACATAAAATTTATTTCTGCAGAGATGTGAAAGTAGCATCATTCCACAAGTTGATAAAAAAATCTGCTGCTCTGTGCAATCAATCACTAAATATTCAAAACTAGACTATTATCGGTCTGATGAAAATCTTAGGCATCATGGGCTTAGATTATATTTCATTAATTATATCACCAAGACCTGGAAAAATGTTACAAAAGTATTATTAGAAATAATAAGCAATTATTTCATTAACAATAACACAAAAGTTTCCATTGCAGCTGCCCAAACAATATCATGAACCGACCATATCTATAAATAAATATCAAACTATTAGTCGCATAAACTATCAAATTATGGCAATAACAAAAATAATACAACCAACATATAGGAAGTTTATCATTTTCATTCAGATAAATGAGATTACATAAATAGTACACCAAAGAAAAATATGTTAAAAATCAAATTTATAAAACAGTATGTCGCATATGTAAGCATTCCGAAACAGAATAATAAATCAAACTCTGAGATATACAGTAGTCTCGCTAATCCGGCACATCAGTACTTTGACTCTTCCGGTTATCTGGCACCCTTGGTGATCAGTCTTTCCACCCACATCCCCTCTACTGCTCCCTAATCACAATTAATGGCTTCAAATTGTTTCAGTTCACATAAATACTCACTGTCTCTATATTCCCGTTTACTTTATTGTCAATCGCTTGATGACGAAGAGTGCAAATCGCATAATTCAAAGTCATTAATGTGGATTTTAAACTAAGTACGTACATAGTCTTTTCATTTTTACCTTCATATTTTAAGATCAATTAGCTCAATAAGACGATTGTCATATTGAATTATGTAGTAAATATGTACATACATATCTCCTTGTCGTGTTGTCTTGAATATCCCTGTACAATCCGGTAATCCAAACTTTCCAATAATCCGACAGTTTCTGGTTTTTAATAGCGCCGGATTAGTGAGACTCTACTGTACTAGATATTGTGTTTAGCATATCTTGTAATATGTAGATCATTCAGTTTGGAAGAAATGTACATCAGTTTGCCGCTAAATAAATTTTGTACAGAACAGTAACATAATTTCCACAAAAAAAACCTACCATCTACTACAAATAAGATTATTTTTTAACAATAGATACCTACTACCTATTGACTTGTAAACAACAATACTATAACTAGATAAACAGTAAGGAGACTATAATATAATCTAATCTACATTACAATACACACTAATTCACATCATATCACATTAAAATCTTTGGTAGAATGTAAAAAATAAACACGGAAACTTGACGAATTTCTGTTTCACAAAAGAGCAAAGTTGTACAACACTTTATCATAATAATATATACTAGATATTAAACTATGTATTCACATAATGTTACATACAAATAATATAAATATTTCCAAAGTAGAGCATTAAACAAAATCACAACATGGAATATGTATTTAGTAAAATATAATACATACTCTCAAAATGAAACAAAGTTGCCCATCATGAAATATTGAATAACAAGCACTAGAGATACAGACAATGGGTCCAACCCACAGGGACCAAGGGATCCAATAAAAACAATAAGTAAATAAGTATAAATATTATCAAAAAATGAGAATTCTTTACATTTATTTAACGCTAACAATTAATTAGTTCTCTGATCTTCTAACATGTGAACAATATTATTATAACTGACAAATTTTGGCATGAAAAAGAACAAACACATTTCTATGATTTTAGATTTTTATGACCTGTAAAAATATGTAAAACATTTATGAAGAAGATTTGTAATTATTTTACTAGATATACTTTTGAAATGTTTTATACATGATGCATACTAAATTGGATGCAATATGCACAAAAATTAAATATTGCACAAGATTAAATAGTTAAAAAGTCAGTCTATGTTTGGTGAACGTTAATGGGTTTTCGTGAACATATAAACTCTTGCCTCCATAGGCAAGCCAAATATCCGAGTTGATACTTTCCCAATTCTTCATTGGCTCTTGCCAAAGGTTATCTTCAAGTATTCATTAGGCAATAAATAGAACTATGTATTGTATTCAACTCACAACATTTGCAGTTAACTACCAATTTCTTCTTCTTCTTGTTGTACCATATCTCCCCCGACGTCGGCGATCACTCTGGTGACTACCAAATAGTTACATTAATTACAATATTACATTACTAACTTTACAACTAGTATTAAAAATGAGTATTATTTGGTTCAGGGTAACTATTGTATTGTAAATAACATAATTCAGAAATATCTAACAATGTTTCTGAAACATTGACATAAGAAGAGAAGATATAATAATAAAATAGATTTGTTTGCACAAAACAAAATTCCACAAGATATTCCTTACAATCTCTTTAGTCTACAATAGCTGGTTAGTTGTAAGATAAAATTCCCTGAGTTATTGAGTTCTCCAGTACAATATTAAATTCATCTAAAGGTTCCAGAATTTGCCTTAAGAATGTTAACAATCCTCGTTTTCTCAAAAAACTTTGCTCTTCATACATTTCAGCAGTGACACGAGTTAGGGACATGGGGACTAACATTCTGTGCAACCAATGTTCTCTGAAAATAATAACATAAGGACACTGTAGTAAATAAATACTGCCTGAATAATATAATAAATAAAATAATAATATTTCTACCTTAAACTGAGACAGATGAATATCTGGAATTTCCCATCCTTCCCCACAGTTCTTCCCGCATTATTGATCTCATCCATGAGATGGCAGTAACATCTCCATATGGTAGAATGTTCCTGAGATCTGTTTAATGAATGAGACGGGGAATTATAACTGTACACTCCACTGGATGTATCACTAGCTGAATCTGAACATTCTTCTGACAGGTTTTGCTCAAATACTTCTTTCACTTTAACTGAAATCATAAAAAAAACACATCAAATAAAGAAGTGAATGTTTCATTCACATACACTGTATTGTAGAAAACATACTTACCAAAATAGTCCCAAATGAACAAATTTCTTCCAAAAAGTCTGGATGACTTGAAGCCACAGAGGAATGCTTGTTCCAGACATTTGACGAGTCCATTCTCCCCGCATAAAAGAACGCTTAGAGAACTCATATCTTTATCACGTTTGGACCGATAATGCCACTTCACAATAGCATTAACACAGTCACCTGAAAGTCACAGTACAACATTGGCATAATTATAATGATTCTCTCACTACAACACATTTGAAGGTTTCTAGAGGGAATAGGGAATGCTTATCTCTATATATAAAGTAAAGTCTAATTTTTGTAAGTGTTCGCATAACTCCCGCATTTTACGATCGATTGCTGCGAAAATTTAGAATAACATTTGTGATAATATAGGCTGTGTCCTAACGTCCCTGGTTTTTTGAGAAAAAGCTTTTCCTGGGAGATGCAATAATGATGAGAGGATCCGAGGGTTGTGTGGTATCGTATAAAAGGGTGTTGGAAAAGAAATTCAGTACTTAAGTCACATTTTGTCCAGCTCAAGCCTATAAAGTATGCCAGGCGGGTTTGTTAAATTTGCCGCTGCGAAGCACAGGTAACTAAGCTAGTAATTTATATAAGTTATAAGTACGAGTATAGGTTACCAATCATATGTTGCACGGTGGATGGTGACAGATGAGTAGTGTGTGGAGTGCTTGGACTAGGAGGTGGCAGGTGACTGCTAGTGGAGTTAGGTCTCTCCAATGTACTTGTATTACTACCAACACCACTGCTATTCTGTTTGTAGTTTTGTAACGCTTGTGCCACCAGTAATCTCTCTGTAGAGCCGTCGTCCACACCTCGGCCCAACCACCGATTGCAAGGGAATCTACAATATATTATCATTAGTTGTGTCATCTTCAATTCTCTAATGAGAATGTAGGAAAACATAAAGGGAAATTATAGTTATGTGACACAAAACAAATTGCATTTGTTTGGATCTGCTTAGTTTAGCAATACTGAACACTCACCTGTAGGCATTTCCTGTAACTTCGTTTCGCACATATATACTCTCCAACATCCAGCGAGGTGATAAACCTGAATTGTCATGACCTATCCGTAATGTTGTCAAGATTCCCAAGTTTTTATGCTAAAATAAGATAAAAAATATTATAATAAATAGGTACACCAAAATCAAATGGAATAAGTACCTATAAATTGTTGTTGAATCTTACATGAAAGACAAACTCCATAGTATTCCTAGGTATTGGAATTTGTTGCGTTTCTCCATTAGTTCCTGAAACAGCCACCCAGCAGTTAGCTGTAGTTGCGCCAGCTTTACGCGATGGTACAATTACCACTCGATATGGAAGTTCTGAAATATAAAAACGTTGAACCAAAAAAATTATTAATTGAAAACAATAATGAGTACAGAGTAACACACTAAACTATAACTTACTTGTTAGTGGATACGTATTGGTGAAACAACAATAATCTACAGCATTTAGAGTGAGAAGATGATACAGAAACTGTTCTCTCTCTTCTTCGCATCTGAGGAATGCAGTTCTCTTGTACTGAGACTTTAGAAGAGCCGTGTCGGACAACAATGTCTTGAGATGTTTGGATAAAAGTTTCTTTTCCAATGAAAGACGAACCCACGCTCGAGCATAACCAATCTCAGTTTTAATATCAGACATTGCTTGAATATTTCTGAAATAAAAATATACATAATCAAGTTAACAAAACAGTTTTGAATTAAATAAGTATGAAATGAAATGAAAGGAAATTAACTAGACCTCATGTCAAATGTTAAACTCTCAGGTAGTGGTCTTAATGGAATGGTAATATTGTGTTTCTTCTCCAGTGTATTGGATCCACTCCCTAATCTGTCTCGGGAGCTATCCCTTGAACTGGCTCGGGAACTATCTCGTGATCTGTTTGGTGTTTGGGGTTTCTGGCTAGCTGCTTCAGATTCCAATGCCACTGATGATAAATCTGGAAGCAAGATATTAAATTAATTACAGAATAAAAAGAAGGATAGTAATTTGTAACATAGTATACATAAGGTATCATTATATTTTAACTTACAGTCCAAACGTTTTCTGAGAACGCACCAAGCTAAAGCTGCATGAAAATTTTAATACATAAAATTAGGAACGTATTATTTTTATGACAACATAGAGATGGCAGATTGTATTATTTTGTCCACCATTCATACGTTCGTGTTTTAACATATCCTAATGGTGGTATGTAGAATTATTATGGAACGTAGACAGGTCCGCAAATTTTTACACACTGAATTGTGAACCCCTCTCCATACCGCAATCTTCTTATCAAAACTCCAACATCAGGACTTTATTAGTTTTGAATGTTACTCATGTCATTTGTCACGTTGGTCACCATGGACACAAGATTTTTCAATAGAGCTACTACTAATATAGTGAAGTACCCAACTGACAAGTTATAATACATAGTTGGAAGTATCATTGTAAATTTAAAGCATAAAAATCAAAGTTTAAAGATGACAATGTTTACAAAATTTTTTGCAAAATTATAAATTACTCAGCTACTAACCCGGCGTTAGAAAATTTGGATCAATTGGTTTAGACGTATCGTTACACTGTTCCAGTTCCTGGTAGTTCTTAAGATGCATCCAGAGGGCAGATTTTCCAAATTTGTGTTGCAATCCATGAGCCCAAATCCTCTCCAAAAGATCGCACAAAGAAGCAATCATTGTGTTTTCTTCCACTCCAACTACAGACACCTCCACTCCTAGTCCAAGATCCACAGCTTCTGTTCCCATTTTCTCCAGCAACATTTTCTTCGTTTTACTCTTGCAATCCTGAAGAAATAATACATCAATGATTCAGTTCACCGATGAGCAGTAAATTTTAGAACAGAGTTTTCTTAATTTAGTTGGTATGAAACAGGGATCGAGAAAATATTGGATGATTCTACCTATATCATCTTCTAACAAGTCTGTAATGATATGTATCAATATCAATAAAATCAATAAAATCTTACACACATCACCCCTATAAAAATAAATAACATAAAACTACCTGCACATATAGGATACCTAATATGTAATATTGAAAGTAAATTGTATTTTTTTTTTTTATATATTTTTTATAAATATGTTTGGTATATTATAAGAATACATATTATTTAAATTTGTTATAAGAATGAAACCCTTCCTCTCTCCTATCGTCATCCCCTTCCCAATGCTCACTATTGATTATTAATCGATATTTACAATTATAAGAATCACTGTAACTAATTATATACATATACATTAATAAGGTAACACTATAATAGGCTTTAAGTATTTTATTATCTTTGTTTATTATAAATGTCACAAGCTGTTGTGTTATAAAATAAATATATATATATATATATATTATATACCATCTTACCTTTAATAATTTCTCTACAAAGGTTCTGTTACTTTGTGCTATAGCTGCAGGTGTAGTCTCCGTTGATAGTTTCCTCCCTAACTCAGAGTTAATATTATCAGATAGTATCTCTTTAGTCTGCCATTTTAAGTTGCCACTCTTTCTTCTCAAACTATTAGTTCTGGAAGTTAGTTAACAGATAAAGATAAGTTGTAATAATATAGTAATTCTATTTATTAATGAATGTCTACGTAACGGATTTCAGGGTAACCAAAATATGCGTTTAAAGTGTACTTACTCACACTACAAATGTTATGATATTACTATACGTATTGCAATGGTACAAGCCTATGAATGGTACGCACGGCACATATTGTGTGACCTACACACGAGTAAATTGTTTTGTTTCTATGGCAATCTCGGGTAAATGTAAGAAAGTTGTTGATTAAGTAGCATAAGATAGAAAGAAGAGAAAGAGAGACAAGGGAATAAGCAGAAATTACATACACAGTTTAAGTTACGGATGCATGGAAGTGATATTTTAATATGTTTCTATACAACGGAAATGAAAACACAGAACGGCGTATAAGAGTTTTTTCCAATCTTTTTCGTGCAAACCAAGTTGGATAAGATGCGTATGTAAATTTTACGTACATGCATTTGATAGAATTTTAATTCAATTTTATAACACATATCGACACTCCCTAAGAATATTACCAGTATTCTCAATACCGTATTAGAAAACATATGTTTTTATCTGTTGTCATTGAAGAATCTGTCCAGTGCCGTTCCTAAGATGTGTCGACTATAATAACTACAAAGCCTTTTACAGCACCAAACTCCAAACAAATTACATCCCACACAACATAACAAAAATATACAAAATTATCATGCTAAGCTCTCATAATGAATGTTGCTATCTTTAGCTCTGTGTGTATATTATAACACACACGCATACAGTTGCTGACATTGCCAACAAAGTTGTAAAACTATCTACATTATTTGAATTAAAATTTAAAAAGTATAATTTAAACACTATATTTTTTTTTATAACAGTGTTTAAATTATATTTTTAAATTTTTAATTAATTATGAATTTCTACAAAGTTTTAACTGTGAATATTGCTAAATTGTTACATTATTTAAATCCAAAACAAAAAGGCACCAAATATCAATTCTCAAATTGTACAACTTTAGTGCTGTTTTGAATCGCTTTAAATATTTTTTCCTTTAGAAGCAAAAAGCAATGCTTGGTAAGCTTAAATTTTCACACTTAAACTATAGTAATTTGTATGTAGCGAAATAAAAATGCTTTTACTATTTGTACACATAGATTTATTACAAATAATAACAATAAATAATATAAAATTATATTACGCAAATTAGGTAAGTAATTTGTTAAATGTAAACATTTTAAGTAAAACTATGTAAAAAAAACAGTTTGTAAAATGATATATGTATAAAAACTTATTTACCATTATTTAAGACATTAATTATTGTGAATTTATAATCTCTGCGAATGTACAACGTGTAATAAATACATGTTGCTATTAGTAGAGTTACAAATTAGAGAACTGCAACCATATCAACTCTCCTATTTGATTTGTTAATTAAATTTATTAAACTGAGACATCGCAATCTGAGTTACTTTTAAAACGATACATTATATCAATAATTATGCAGTAATTTGTAACGTTCATTCTATCCTACTTGAAACAACGTACAAACAACAAATTATGGAAGACATGAAATAAAAAATTGTAACGTAACACAAATGTCTTATAGTTAATCACTAATCAGATAACAGGAGGTAGAATTAATATTGAGTAAAGAGTTTTGATAGATCTAAAATAGAATCATAAACAAGAAGTCAACGACTGACGCATTATCTAAAGCAGACATATTCAATTTATCATTCATATTAAACAAACTCTACATATTGTTTTTCTAGTTTATATTACTCAAGCAACAACTGTTATTAAAATGAGTATTAAATCTTCAGTTCTATAAAAAATCAGTTCTAATAATTATGTATATTAAATATCTATAATATCCTCAAAAAATAATGAAAATAAAACAAAATGCAAAAAGCCTTTTTGTTAATGATTACCTCTCAACAACTTGAAGAAGTTGCAGATTACGGTGAATTAATTTACTTAAGGTTCTGTAACAATTACACGAGGTGATACAAAAGCAATGCAAAGCGATGATTGGTATATTGTGAAGACACAAACACTATGAAAAATAGTTGTACACTTTTTAAAAAACATACAAAATAAAACACTATAATTTTCACCTGGTTTTTAAGATGGAAGTAACTCTAATAGACATCTAAGAAAATAAAATTCAAAAGTGAAAATTAGTGTTTTCTAAAAAGTGTACAAAGCAGTGACTCACTATGAACGTGCAAGCATACAGCAGTGTTTAGCTAATATAATTCAATGCCTTGAATTAAGCAAGCATGCAAATCTACATCGAGTGTTTTTATACAATGTGATTCCATATCTCTTTGCAATACAATTCGAAACACAAACACCTATACACTTCTTCCCCAATCTTCTTATTTTAGTGTGTGACTTTAATTTTTGGCTAAATCACTCGCAAACGGGTGGAGGCCAATATAAAAAGAAAAAAAAACTTTAATTTTGCTTCATACCTAGAACTTTTTGTTGTAAAGAGAGCCCACCGAATGTACCCGATTTTCAATTCAAATTGTAAAAAACTGTGTAATTGTGTAAAAAACAGTGATTTTTATTATTGCCATATTTTCAACAAAAAAATGCTAAATTTAAAAACATGATATAGTAGTGAGTGTGAAGTAAATATTCTTTAAAATGTGTAAATACATATTCATGATATCAACTTTAGCGGGAATAAGGAATTATTTTAATACATACTACTAAAAAAATCAATATTTACATGTTAACAAATTATTTATCCATTACTAAATCCACATACAACACATAATAACACAACAAAGCAGAAAATGAGAACAGACATGACAACAATATACATATACCTATATATATATATTTGAAAAAAGTTCTGGGCTTGCATACACAAACCCAAATACTTTCCTGCACACCTTGCACTAAAAGCCTATATTGCAAAGTGAGGAATACATCGCCAGCGCCGGGGTATGAACCTGGCATCTCCTGCTAGGGAGACTAAGCCACAACCAACTGCGCCAACCATGTATCTGATACATAGTTTAAATTACTAGAGTCACTGTTAAGGGATAAAGCTAGTCTCTCTCAGTTTGATACCTCAGCCTCAATTCCCGTTATAATATAAGTTAATGAAAATTAATGATCGTGACAAGATTTACTTAACAATGTGTAGAAAATTCAGATATAACAATTACAATAATTCTGGTAAGTATATCCTCAAACGATTTTAAACCTTATTGTCACTCTAGTAACTTCTATGATTGTGATAATTCTTACTGAAATAAATTTTACAATAAATGTGTCTCTCTTTCTCTATTTTCTAATATATTATGATATTTGTTATGAAATCATGCAACATTTATGTATGATTAGCATAAAATAAACAGTCGAAAATATAAGGTAAGTAACCCAACAATGTTGTATTGTGTAACATAATTCAAAATGCCTTACACAATTTTCTTTTCTTTACGCTATAAAGTGCGATTGTAATTATACTGTTGTTGAGTTTATAAAACGTCTTAATTATGTTTTCTGTCTTTCAAACATTTCGTTACAATTTTCAGTCATTGATAGAGGGAAATAGCTATAATGAGCAACATCAGGACAAACTTAATAAAATAAAACGGAATATCGTGAGGTATAGAAACCGACTGAACAGCAAATACGGAAGACGAAATCAAACATGCAATGTAAATTGTGACTAATAATAAAATATCTAGGTACTATAGCTTCACATGTGTTTAGATCCAAATATTTTCATACACACTTCACACTAAGCCAACCGTTTGCTTCAAGAAATGCACAATACATTGTCAACACAACATATTTCAAGTTTGGTTATGTAGTTTACTCGACACACAATAAAAATGATAAGAGATTGGGCTAAAAACAAATACATTATCTGAACTGTTTTCATCTATATTTGTGTGGTGTGGCATTTCTCATTTAAGTAGAATCGTTACTATTAAATACGTATTTCATAAATTATAATATAACACTACAACACATGAAAAGTTGTATGAAACACCTTCATGCACGGATACGCAAGTGTCATACCTGCCGACATGCAATACAATGGGAAATTCAAATCATAATACATACATATAATTACTGAGTACTAAATAATTAGGAATATGAGCCACAATATAAATTTGATCTAAAACTCATTGAAAATAAACGAAACAAAGAATTAGCACCTATCTCCGGTCGTAGGAGCTGCCTGTTCCAATATTTTCGAGTCCAGTACAGGGAAAGCTCTGTAATAAGCTGCTCTGTGAGGCATGACCTCCGAAGGTGGCGGTCTCTCATCAGCTTCATAATACGCAGAGGGAAGGTAATTCCTAGTTGTCAGGCAAGGCTCGTAACACGATGACCTCACTGGTAAACTATCTCCCCCATATCGCTTCCTGTGGAGTGAAACAAATACATTACACATATTGCTGAGAACACGAGATTACTGAATTAAACAAGAGATTGTAATTTTATTTTGTTTACCTTAAGAGTTTAATTTTGTTATCAAATAGTTCCAATCCAAGATCATCATCTCCCCACGAGGACATAATCTTATTGTCCACAAATGTAGCAAACATTTGACTCTCTAGGAATCTCGAAAGAAATGGTCTGTGATGCTCGGGTTGGTCCGATAAGAATGCCGCCTTATCAAAATTCTGCATCGTATCTCGACATGAAAGCCACGACTCTTTATCCTAAAATATTGCATTCAATAAAATACACAAGCAATCGCAACAAAAATTTGAATCTAATTGTGCGTGACAACCCGTAAACAAAGAAGAATATTATTGGAACTTACCTGATCCGGTAGAATGACAAAGTGTTCGTAGGCACTGAACATATGTACAAATCTATTGAGGAATGTTTCTCTAACCGCATTATTGAATTTGATATCTTCTTCATATTGTTCTTCATCAGTGAGAATTTTTCGTCTTGCGGTTGGCATTACGTCTTCTGAATCCAATTCATCTAAATTCACACCTGAAAAATTCCACTTATGTCAATATACAAACTCAACTGCAAGGAAACTATGTTGGTGTCAATCTGGTTTAATATCGTGATACAAACCTGTTCTTCTGGCAATATCGACAATTCTTTGTAAAGCGTCAGATCTAGGAGGCGTCACTCTGTTGGAGTGGTAGAGGGAGTGTGGGGGGGGAGACGGAGGGGGGGAGCCACTCAAGGGGCGGCTCTCCTCCCAATCCAGAATATCATTGAATGAATGCTTCCGCCTCACACCACCACCTGTACATACACATACAACACACAAATATACAATACACATGACGTAACATTTTCCCCATCCCTAAACATCACCCGACACTTGTCTATAGAGTTTGATATCATAGAGTAATTTCTATCTTTAAGTAATCATAGTAGGTATAATATTGTAGTTTGATATTTAAACAGAAGTACATAAAACATTTACAAGGGACACACAGATATAATATTTACCTGAGGGTAATGTACAACTGCTGGACATTGGATCAGGATTGTAATATTTCTGTGAATATCCATTCATAGGAGCATGAAACTTAACTTGTTCATGCACTGGCTTCGGAATCTAAAAAGGATCATAATTCAAGTCAAATACATCACACAAAATATTAAGAAGATTTATAGTGGTGAACAATAAACCCAGTAGGTGGGCCAGTGGTGTAATCATTAGATTTAACATTACAATACCTGATATTTGTCAACGAGATTACAGAGTTCCTCCAGAAAAGCATTTTTATAGGGAAATACAGGTAATTCTTCAGGTAATTGTATATTTGGTTTATCAATATCGACTAGACACAGTGCAGCTTCTGAGCCTACACCGATTGCACTCCGACACATTCCACTATTCATATTCAATGATGAAGGAGATATCTCACTGTGAAGACCTGAAAGGAAATTATTAATCAACATCTAATACAAACAAAAGCAATAGGGATCCATCGTAAGACATTTACTACATTAATTGTTATTTTATACTCATTACTCACCCATAACGAATGGAACTGGAGCGTCCAAGAAGTGGTGAAGTGGAGAAGGCAGAATGGGGACATAGACATGAGCCCAGCAGAATGGAAAGAGCAACGCCGTTACACACTCAGCCACTAACATCAACCTATTGTAATCTATATCAAATAATTCAAATAGTTATTTTGTAGGCATTGAATGATTGTTTGATTAATGTTTCAATAAATATGTATTTAGTTCCATACCGGAAGACCTCAGCAGAACTTGGTTCTCCAACAATACACAAGTGAAGAGTTGTACAATATAATCAGCGCCGAGTAGTGTGAACATCTCCCTGAGAGAAAAGTCCAAGAGAGGGAATTCATCTGGAAGACGTGGTCGGTGTATCACCTACAATCATTATCATTAATTTATGACTTCTTTATATGCTGCTCTAATCCACTAGGTATATTGCATTATGATGACATACACACTATCTATACATTGAGTGAATAAAATATAACTTACAGTTGAGATAGGTGGTAAGTGTGGTTCAGGAGGAGGCAAATAGAATCGTATAGACTGGCCAAGGGGTGGTAATATCACTTCATATAACATATTATACACATAAGACTCGGGGGATAGTCCCGGACCAGGCTGGCGAGGGAGTGACCTGGAATAACAGGATACATTGCCACATAATACGTACCTTTACTACTTGTATTATATACACATGTCTAACCCTTCATATGAAACATCCCATTATGTGGATCATCACTCCTCATCGAGAAATATGCCTTAAGGTGGTTAATATAACCAGGATATGTATGTAGATATATATACATATAAGACAAAAAATAATACTACTGTTAATATACTTTTAAACAACATTATGCAAAAAAAAACTCCGTAGTGGTTTGGTACACCGATATTTTTCATCAATAATATTTTCACTTCTTCTTCTTCTTCTTCTTTCATCGTTTCCTCATTGCTGAGGGTCGTGATTTGTGGAGCTACATTATTATATATACATTATTATATTATATAGAGCTATATTTTCACTATCGAGTTTCATTTCCAGATATCAGATAGGTTGTTGTGGTTCTAGTTAATATATAGATTACTTGAATTGAAAAATGAATACAACTTACTTATAAAGATTGAGCAGGAACAATTGTGCAACTCTCACATAAGGCAATTGGCTTATTAGAGCAATACTCTTGGCAACATAAAGTTTATCTTTGGTTATATCATAGTAACTAACTGCTGCACCCGACACGTGTGGAGACAACTTGAAGGATCTTGGTAGAGATCTGCATGTTTCTCTTGGAGCTGCCTTGCGACTGCCTGGTGGTGTCTGACCACTCGATAGCTCGGTGATGTGCATCGCCTGAGGAAAACATATGTACATGACCATATATATAATTCTTCGTACAAACTATATCTGTATTGCATTGTTCGGCATACAATATGAAAATGTGTTTTTAGTGTAAATGGGTAGAGAATACAAAAATGAGCACACACGTTAAAAAAAGTGCCAAAAACTTGTCCAATTCGTAAATATACCTATAAAACAAAATAGCAAACGGAACATCGACTACTGAGTTTTAAAATGTTTTTACCATCGCGTAGAAAATGCATCACTTTCACAGTATTGCAAGCCGAAGGATGACATGTTGTTTGGTTAATTACAAAACATCCTGAATTGTTTGTTGCAGTGAATTTTCTTCATTTATTCTTGCTCAGTACAAGTAACAAGATTACGTTCCAAAGATAACAAAATATCACATGATTCTTTACAAACACTAAATAAATTAACAATACAAATACATAAGTAAGCTTACTTGTAATGTATGCATTGCATTGCATATATTCCTGTTACGCACTTCTTCATAAAAGACTAGGGAAAAGCCATAATATCGGCTGGCATCTTCTCTGGTTACTACGAATGAGTGAAACTTGGGATCCAATATGTGTTTCTGTGTGCGAAACAAGAGACCTGCCGGCAAACACAACTGAAATCCAAGAAAAACTCTAAATAATAATTATTATAGTGTTTTAAGCTTGGCAACATCTGCCACCTAATCCAATATGTGAAATATTATATTTTATCATAACAAGAAGATTAAGTACATAGTGCAGGCATACTTATTACAAATAAAACAGTTTTTAATAAATCTACATAGTTAGAATACATTGAGTAGTATAAATAAATCTATCTACCTATCTATCACCTTGCGGGGTAGGCAGACAGGACGGAACACTAGACTCATCTATCCTTAAACATAACCCCTATTCCGTCACATTCATGCAATTTGTCATCCACACTCTCCGACTTTTTTTACTCACATTGTGCCCATCGCAGAGGATCTGGTTGACATGATCGGTTCAGCTCAGTCTTGAACGTCCACGCTTGCTCACATCTCCTTGTTCAACCATATATATATATATTATGAGTCATCGTTCATTCTCTCAACACACCAAAACTAAATCAATGAATGCAATATAAAGCCAAAAGCTCTCACACTGAGTGTAGAAGGACCTAATTTGTTAAACAATATGCGCTTCAAACTTTTAGAAGTAAGTACAATAAGTCACAACAAGTATAACTCACCATACAGACCGCATGCTCATCAAATATATTGGATGTCACCTTTTCTGGATAATGCCCCAACACTTTCCCTTTGTAAGGCCTGTCTACAGGAGAATAGTTCAGATTGTCACCTACAAATAGAAGATATTCTCACAAAGTGTACCAACAGTGTGTATTCAATAATGGGTGTTTATTTTGGACAGGGGGAAGTTCCTCGAAAGCCAACTGCATTTATTGCCAAACATCTTTGCATTATTATTATTCAAAGTTTACTGAATTTGTTATTAATGTCAAAATCCTAAATTATATTATTGCGCAACATATGTACACCTCGAACCAATAAATCAACACTAGAATTCGACATAATTAATTCAGTCATTGCACATTTTGTAGATAATTTTAAGACAGATTATTTTAGGCCACTTTCTAAACAATAGAATATAGGTACTTACTTACATATAAATATAAGTAGATGAGCTGATTACAATACATACCTGCAAATCTATCTGGCTCCAATCCTGAGTCGATATCCAAACCACAGATGACAAAATAATCCACAAACCTCGACCCCCCATAGGATGACACTGGAGCAGGGGAACTCATCTCTGATTGAATAATATTATTCTCTCCCTTACCAGTGTTAGCTCCAACTGTGCAATACTTCTTATCTGATTACTTCATCTTATGTTGCAGTTTAATCACTAAGAGCACTGACTATTTTCCTAAAGATTTTACCCCAAGCATACTACAGTTGCTTTCCATTTCGTCTAAAATTATTCTTGCCCAGAAATGTGAAACAGCCCAAAAGACCAAAAGTGAAACTACAGGAACTACGGAGCTACATGACAGCCATGACAGCCAACAATATTCCGCCAATCGAAGGAAAACAAACTGATGTATAGATCGTTTTACCACACTTTGCAATCCGGATGTTATCTGCAAGTGACGTTGCAAAAATGTATTGGTGGTATGCATTGCCGAATCTTTTATTATTAAATATTTTATTGGATACAACAACAGCTTTACAAAATAAATAAATAAATAAATAAATAAAACTTTATTAGCCAGAAAATATATGTAACAACAAAAACAGAACAAGATAATACAGTGTGCCAAAAGGCGGACTTATTGCAAAAGCAATATCTTACAGTCAACCCGAGAAAATAAAGAAAAACTTAAATATGTACTATAATAATAAAGTACGTAAATATAAAGATACAAATACATAATATATACATATAAATATACACACATAATACATACAAATAGATAATATGATAAATAAATAATAAAAAATAAGAACATTTAATAAAAATAAATAAATACATATGCACACAGGAGAAGGAAGAGGAAGAGGCGGGATGGGAACAAGGGACTGCTCGTTGCAAACAGTTAGACCTGAGGTCGACGACACAGAGAAGAAGAAGCCGGTAAGACTAGCGACCAATGATCATCCTACGAAATGAATACAGGGAAGAACAAGTACGAATATTAGCTGGGAGCTGATTCCACAGTCTTGCGCTGTGAACCGTAAAGGAGTCTGTGTAAAAACTGGAGTGATGAGGTGGAATCAACAGGAGATTGTTATCAGCTGAACGGAGCGGGCGACCATGAGAATTTAGAAATTCAAAGCGCTCCCTTAGATAAGAAGGTGAAGAAGGATCAAAAAGAACTTTAAATAATAGGCTTAATACATGGATATCTCTTCTATTTGGAATGGTTTTCCAGCCAAGTCTGAGACGGTAGTCAGAGACATGATCATATTTTTTAAGACCAAAGACATAACGGATGCACGCGTTCTGCAGGCGTTCAAGTTTATTTAAGCCTTCAACTGTAATATCAAGATAACATACATCGGCATAATCCAGAATGGGATGGATGAGTGATTGAATTAACATTTTCTTGGTGTCGAGATTGAGGAAATTCTGTAGTCTCCTGAGCGAATGCAAAGAACCAAAAACCTTTCTACTAACTTCACCAACCTGCTTCTCCCAAGACATCCCGCTGTCGAAATAGACACCAAGATTCTTAACATTATCCGAATAGGGAATGGTGGAGCCATTCAACACCAGAGACGGTAGAGGAGCCAAATCAAGTGAGGACAAAAGCCTGGAACTGCCCATCAAGATCGCCTGAGACTTGGACGGATTAACCAGCAGCCCATGTTGTGAACACCATGAACTTATATGTTCTAGATTGAGGTTCATGTCGTGAAAAGAAGAATCAATAGAGTCCAGATCGAAGTGTATGTATAGCTGAAGATCGTCAGCATATAGATGGTAAGATCCACGAAGACAGCGAGCTATCGGATTAATAAATAAGGAGAAAAGAAGAGGTGACAATATGCCACCTTGGGGAACCCCAGCCCGAAGGTCTGTCCAATCAGAAGCACCCTCCGCAGTGAATACTCTCTGTCGCCGACCCCTAAGGTAGGAATCCATCCAGCGAAGAGCAACTCCAGTTATATTGTGGGCCCCCAACCGCGCCAGCAGAAGATCATAGTCAACGCAGTTGAATGCACTGCTAAAATCGAGGAGAGTCAACAGCGTGAGCTGCCTCTTCTCCATGGCAAACCTAATGTCTTCCGTTATCTTTAACAATGCTGTGGTAGTGCTATGTCCCTTTCTGAATCCAGACTGACAGGAATCCAGAGCATTATGTGAATGAAGATAATCATTAAGCTGTTGCAGCACTAGCCTCTCCAGCACCTTGGAGAGGAAAGGCAAAATCGAAATTGGTCGATAGTCCCCCGGGGAAACCGGTGTAGCAGTTTTAGCAAGAGGGATTACATTGGCAATCTTCCACTCCGCCGGGAATACGCCCGATGTGAGCGAGGAGTTAATAATGAAAGTGATAACAGGGACAATGAACTGTAAAATAAGGGACAACATCCTCAGACTCAGTCCATCATAGCCCACAGCAGTGGACTTAATAGACAGGAAAGACTTCCGTACCTCATCCACAGTTACAAGTCTAAACACAAAAGGTTCAAAATCGAATACAGGGCCGTCCCTGATATTATGTAGAGACTGCTGCTTAGTGCTAGATTCAATCACCACGGGCAATGAGGAGAAATGGGAATTTAGACCATTTAGATCTACCGAAGACAAATCAGACGGACCCTGTCTACCCAGACCCTGTTTTCTTAGGAACTTCCAGGTGAGACTTGAAGAAGATGAAGATATACCACTCTGGAAATAGTCCCTCCTAGCTCGACGGCAAAGTTGAGAGCAACGATTTCTTAAGCTTACGTAGTTCTCCCACCTATATTGATCTCTTGTTTGTTTAAACTTAGTTTTGGCTCTGTCTCTCTTCGCCATCAGCCTCAGCAATTCTTCAGTTAACCAGGGAGTTGGAGGATGTTTTAAGGGAATAGTTATGACTGGAGCGTGATTGTCGAAGAGTCCAATGACATGATCATTGAATTGCTTCACCATGGAGTCGACATTTTGAGCGCTGTAGACGCTTTGCCAGTTGATACTCGCGGCGTCCTCGTGCAGTTGTTCCCCATTTATACGTCGAAAACTACGAAAAGAGTGCATCCTGGGTTTAGGTTTGGGCATCTTAATTTTGTGTGACAGGTATATCAAATCGTGATGGGAAAACCCAGATGCCGTGAATTGACCATGATTTTTAGCTTGGTTGGGAGAGGAGGTTATTATCAAGTCTAGAAGACTTTCACTTGTCGGTGTATGGTAAGTTGCAAGCAGAGGGAGAAGGTGTAAGTTCAAACTATTTAACAGATCAGTCAGCTTAGTGGCTCTGCGATCACTCCTAATAATGCAGGTGTTAAAATCGCCCATCAAAACTGTGTGCTCATAGTTATGAGCCAGAGTCTCCAGTATTGTCTCCAACTCCAAGAAATAATTAGAACCAGGAGGACAATAAACAACCCCTAACAGGACTTTCGAGTGATAAGAAGAGATTTCAATAAATAGATACTCCATCCCAACAGTTAGGCGGGAACCGGAGCTAGCTAGGACCTTATATTTTATGTCATCACGAAGATAAATCGCCACACCACCACCAACTCGACCGCCCCTATCACAACGAATCAGTTTGAAACCAGGAAGATGATAGAGTGAAGACGAAAGGGAAGGCCTAAGCCAGGATTCACTTATGAGAAGAGCATGCAGTGGGACACATGAGAAAGAAGCGATAAGTTCATTATAATGAGCCGGAATGCTCTGAGCATTGATGTGACAGACGTTGAGGAGTGATTTCGAAGAGCTGAGAGAAGATTGAAGAAGTTCAGAGAGAGTGGGAGGGGCGCTGAGAGAAGAGTTGTTTAATGAGGCAAAAGAATCTGAGGAGAGTGAGCGAGCAGAGTGTAGGGAAGATGGAGAGGGTGGGAGGGATTGGAAGGAGTTATTATGATGAGGGGAGTGGGGAACGCTGTTGTGTGCATTATGCATAATATAAAGCAAATATAAATATACTAAAAATAAATAAATAAAATAAAATTGTGCTAAGGCACAACAAAAATAATAATGAGTAAATAAAGTAAATCCACTGCAAAAACAACAAAGAAAAATAAAAAATAAATAAAAAACAATCAAGTCTATGATCGCAAGAAGTAATACACAGTAAAACAAATAAACAAAGCCGAATATTTGTGTAGGTTGGTATATAGGCCGAACAGGTACCTGATAAAAGTTGAACAAGCAAGCACAGCACACAGTTTCAACAGCAAAAATAACAATAAATAAAAACAGCATTATCAATACAATGCAGAGAGAAAAAGAAACAATAATAATATGCAAATAAATAAATCAAGTACCACTCGTTTGTTAGCCCAGAGGCGGCAAAGTCAAACTGTCTCAGAGTATATGCATATACATACACACCATGCACTCCGTGACTGGCAAATTATGTCTCGTTAAGTTATTAATATCAAGTACCTAGGCACACAAAAAAAAAATATAATCACCAATATAATATTATTCGTTAAATCACAAAGTATGAACCAGTGCAATTTAGTGTGAAGGGAGCTTAAGAATGTATTTCATAGTAAACGGACAATATGACAACACTACCGTACGATTCGCACCATTCGCACTTCACGAATACATCTATGGTTAGAACAAATACGTCAACAGAAAAAGTGCAACAGAATTATACATGGGCGTAGGTGGGTAAAGTTAATATACAGAATGTCACTTGATATGTAAAAAGAAACAGTAATTAATCCATGAAAATGAGTATGTGCAGATGATATTACATATTTACATTGATCTATAATAATAGACAGCAGCGAATGAAATAGAAAATTGTGAATACGATAGTTAAGCAATACTGTACAGTGTATAAGTGCCCAAAGTGATATGCATTGAACAATCACACAATAAATCAGCTGTGTTTACATATTTATGCATATAGCAATTAAAATACTTGTTACTCAATAAATAATTGTGAATCTAAATCTTAATACACTATTATTTAATTACTGCACAGTGCTCAGTGCACACACATAGACTACAACATACCGTGAATCAAATTGGTATGCAGCACACAGGTTATTTGTCATTCGCACCATGTTTCAACTATTAAGATAAATTTCTCACAAGATATATAGCTACTTCTTAGAGGTGCGAGATAATATTCAACCAAAATACAGCAAACAAATAGATGGATATAAAGATGGTTAGTATTAAGTATGTGCATAACGAGTATATTATACGTATCATAGTTAGACACTTCACTATTAGATCAATTCCATTCTAATGAATAAGATAAGTGATTGAATCAATATAGTGCAGTGTAATAAATACTTATTATAAATGAACAAAAGCCTGGAACATAAACAACACACATTAACGTTTAGTTTGTCTTGTAATAACTCGCTGCCTCTGTGGACTGTGATTGCGTCTAGTATTTGTTTTGGTAGATGACGGGGGCGTGATAACATCTCTGTACCTGTCGAGATCTTGTATGGATGATATTGTAAGTACCTTGTCTTCACTAGTTTTAACCATGATCCTTCCTCCTGAGACCCAAGCGTTGTATCCCGCCGCCCTCCTGACTCTCTTAAACAATTCCAAACGATTTTTCGTGAGGAACTCCGTGATGAGAATCTTTGTTCCCTTCAGTTTTCTTCTATTCGCAATTATCTCACCGAAGATCTGTCGAGATTCCAACTTTACAACTATAGGACGAGTTCTCTCTGGTGACCTGCGGCCCAGACGAAATATGCTCTCGATATTTTGAGTGTTGATGTTGACAGCAACTTTTTCTTTAAGCAACTCCACCGCCTTCACATTGAGAGAGTCGCCGCTTGTCTCCTCCACTCCGTGGATAAGGATGGTCTTCCTTCGGGACTCCGCCTCTAGCTCATCAATCCGTGTTTCCAAATAGGACTGTTTTTCCTTAATGTCCTTGAGTGCCGACATAGTTTGTGTACGGAAGACGTCAAAATCGGCGGCCAACTTCGACAGTCCATCAGCACACTTACTGAGGTTATTAATCGTGGCCTGAAACTCTTCCATCTTGATCTGGAAACTCTTTTCCAACACGCTAATTAACTCCTCGGTCATTGTTGGTGAGAATCAAGTATTACTTCACGGAGCGAAAATTAAAAGCGCGCGGCCATGGAATAGACCATAGACGAACTATGTTATGTTAAAATACCTACTAGGTAGGTACATTACATATTATACATTGCATTTTTTATGTTGCCAATTAAAGTATCCATCTATTGGCTGATATTAATTCAACATCATATAAAAGTTATAACTTGTCATATGAGGCTGTTAAAAGTCCGTAATTTTCCCAGATTGTGTTTTTACAAGTAAGCTACAATGGCGAAAATATTACCGAAATGCACTGGAGAAATCATTTTAAAGGGAAGAGAGTTTTGCGGCTTGGAAAGAGAAAATAATGCTCTGATAATCCATTTAAACCGCCATCACAGGTTTGAAAAGTAATGTTGCTAGTTTACTCTAAAAATCCAAAACTAGGCAATTTCTTTTTAAACAACGTATCTACAAGGTAATTTTAAGTAGCGAAAAAATGTAACTATATCTAGTTATTACATCAAGCAACACTAACTCAGTCATACCAATTTTGTTCCCGTGAGTCGTCTGTCCATGGTCTGTCCTGAAACGAGGCCGTCGCCATATTGTTCACGGAGGCCGGGGCCAACTGACATTTGACGATGATGACGTCATCAATAGTGGGAGAAAATGTATGGGAAAAAATATTCCGTAGTTCAAGTGTTTGTCACCGAGACAAGGTGTTTGTCACCGATACAAGGTGACGTCACCGATAATGGCGAAGATGGAATCCGAGGATGTAGGCTTGTACTATACTATCGCAGGCTTCGCCTGAAACCATCCAGGGCCGCGTTCTGTATCCGTTAATTTTCACTCAGCGTGTCAACGAGTGATTATCGCGCGAAGCAGAACGCATTTGGGTGATTGTTCCAATTGGAATTGTCAAACAGAGATAAAGATATGAGAGTACTAATAAGAGCGAGTTGATAGATATACATCGAGATAGCGATATCACTGCACTCTTCATTGGTAGACAGGGATAGACATATCGCGTGTTAATAAGAGTGAGTGAACTGCACGTGCGGACCATTCTATTATCTATGGCGAGCGAATGTCACCCAACAAATTTGTTGGGTGTTATTCGCAACAACCGAGCGTGTCAACCGTGCACATAGAACACGTTGACTCGCACAACCGAGTGAAACGCACCAATGATAGAACGGCGAACAATAGAACCATAAACAATCGAGCGAATCGCTGAGTGAATTTTAACGGATACAGAACGCACTCCTGAAACAGATAATAAACAGGGCATCCAACATTGTAGAATTAATGAATACGTGATAGTCGTAACCATCGATCTGAAATAATACTGGATAGAAAACATTACTGTTTCTCCATACATTTTGTGCGATATCCGCGCAAAAAAAATCGCCTGCGGTGCTAATTAATCATGTTCACATTTAAGGTACATATTATTTATAGGTGCTCAAATAAGAAAGATTTTCGATATCTCAAGGCTAAAATTTCGTTACTTCTTGTATGGTCGTTTCCCCTATACAATACCTGTAACCACATGTGTTACCTACTACAGAAAGATAACCAGGTTCATCATTTCACCATTTGTCAAAAAAATTTCGCCTGCGGCGCTCATTTTGTGTCTTTTATATCTTCTTTTTTGATATGTACTTATTTTTATTTAATGAAAAGTAAACAAAACTACAACGTGACCTTCATTTGCATTTAGTTTTATGAAAAAAATTTCGCCTGCGGCGCTATTTACGTGTTTTATTGTGCCACATCTATATTGAAATTTTAGTTGTTCTCGCCTAGTTTCAAAACTGCAGACACCAATGGGTAGGTACAGTGGCGTAACTAGGGGGGGCGGGGGGGGGGGGGGCGGTCCGCCCCGGGCGGCGCATTTTAGGGGGCGGCAAAATGGCACAACATATAAAAAAACATCTTGATAAAACAAAATTGGGGTTAACTGGAAGAAATCGCAGTTCTGCGATAAGTTCGCCCTAGTAAACAACGTTTTATAATCTGTACTATGTCAATATTGTATATTTATATGTGTTTGTTGTTTACTTTAAGTTTAAATAAATAAAATAAATAAAAAAAGGCTCTGAATTTTCTAATATTATTATGAAAATTTATTAAATTACAACAATTTTCATAAAAAAATTTTCCTGCGGCGCTAATTAATCCTGTTCGCGTCTTAGGTACATATTATTTATAGGTGCTCAAATAAGTTAGATTTTCGATATCTTATGGCTAAAATTTCGTTACTTCTTGCATGGTCGCTTCCCCTATACAATACCTGTAACCATATGTGTTACCTACAATACTACATTCTACTACAGAAAGATAACCAGATTCATCATTTCACCCATTTGATCAAAAAATTTCGCCTGCGGCGCTCTTTTTTTCATATTTTCTTATATATTTCTCGTGATATGTACTTATATTTTTATTTAAAGAAAGTAAACAAAACTACAAAATGACCTTCATTTTCATTTAGTTTTGTGAAAAAAATTCGCCTGCGGCGCTATTTACGTGCTTTATTATACTATATCTATATAAAAATTTTAGTTGCTCTCGCCTAGCGGTAGGTATGTACTTGTATAGGTATTTTAAGGGTCGGGTTGGGGCGGCATTTTCAGAGTCCGCCCCGGGCGGCACTAATGCTAGTTACGCCACTGGGTAGGTATGTACTGGTATAGTTACTTAAGGGGTCGGGTGGGGCGGCATTTTCAGAGTCCGCCCCGGGCGGCACTTATGCTATTTACGCCACTGATTCCAACCTTGATAGATAATCTAAAATTGTATTTTAATTGCGGCCCGTCGCTCATTTATAAATTCTAATGGCTCCTATCCAAAAAGTTTTCCTAGGCCTGCTATAAAAAGACAAGCAGGTTCATTATTTCACAATTTTCAAAAAAAAAAAATCGCCTGCAGCGCTTCTTTTGCACGTTTCTTACTTTGAGAAAATAAATCAAACCCTTGGTTTGGGTACCATGACCCTCTTCATTCAGTCTAAAAAAAAGTCGCCTGCGGCGCTATACACATTTTTTATAGGTACCACAATGTGATATTTAGATGTGACATCTTTCAGCCCCCCCCCCCCCCCTCAAATTGAATCCTGGATCCGCCACTGATTTTCCATACTGAAAGGGCTATAGGAAACTGCGGTTTTCACGTGGATTTTTAGTTTTCGCTGTTTATGTTTTAACGGATAATGAATTATAGACAAGATATTGACATAATATAGGACCAAGGGATGTAAATAGTCCGTTAATCAGAATTTATAAACAATTTTATTACACAGAAAGCGGCACTAGCGGATCCAGGGGAGGGGCTAGGGGGCTGAAGCCCCCCCCAAAACCATGACTGACAGTACTTTATATACAACAAATCTAGGAGTTTCAGCCCCTTAGCCCCCCCCCCAACCCTTTGAGTGACAGTACTTTTTACCATGTGACGACATTCAGCCCCCCCCCCACCCAAAATCGAATCCTGGATCCGCGACTGGAATGCGGCACACAATGGAAGTAAATTAAAACAGCTCATTTCCCCCAGGATCACAATGTTCTGCCAAGAGGAGAATCCAGTATACTAGTATTACAATATCTATGGTCGTGACCCTGACGAGAGGTGACGTTTGTTTGCTCATAAATTGTATCAGTTTATAACGATATCGGCAACTTGTTTTTTTATTTTATTAATTTGTCTAGAATTGCGTGGTTGTCTACGCGGCTTCGCTGCGATTAATCATATCTACATAATACAGTAAATAATAAGTTAGTCACAATGTCGGCCGAATCTGAAACAACTGAAAGTTTGTACGATATGGTTGTTAATGAAATGTACAATTTTGTAAACATACTTCTAGTCGCGTTGATAATAGTGTTGATTTACAAGATATTCAAAGGTCGTGGTAAATCACCTGTAGATGAACCTCTGCCACCGCCTTTACCAAAGTTACGCAAAGATTTTACTGTAGCAGAATTACAGAAATTTAATGGTACTCAACCTGATGGAAGAGTTCTTGTAGCCGTTAATGGAAAAGTGTTTGATGTTACAAAAGGAAAGAGGTTCTATGGCCCAGGTTTGAGCACTGTATATTTGTACTTTATTTATATTTTACACTCCATCAGAATACAACACTATATTATTATCAGTGGATCTATTTTTGTGTGATCACTGTTGATAATAATCATTAATAGACCGGTGTTTTAAGGTTTAAAAAGGGGGTATAGCGTAGATAATTGTCGGAAAGCTGGAAACTGTTTTAATCTCTTCATTAACAAGCAAAGAAGGTTTCCTGAAGTTTGCACCAATTTTACGCTTGTGCTAAGTACAGGGTGTCCCAAAAACAAAAAAAAAAGTTGAACTTTTTTCAGTTTTTCATTAATAACTCCTAAAGGAAGCATTTTAGACAAATTGTGTTCTCCTGTGAATTAAAGTAAATGAAATTCTTCGTCTACTGAGCATAAATACTACTCTCTACTTTGAAAAATAACTGAGAAACAGCGATTTAAAATTGTAATGTTTTTCTCAACAAATGACAAATCTCTTAATTTTCTTGAATCGTTGTTGAATATCTTTTAATCTATGCTACTTACAGCAAATTTTAGTACATATGATTCAATGGCCGGTTAATTCTCTATAAACTGGCATTAAAATTTTACCTCTATATTAAATTGTTTAGGATGTAGAGGTATTTAAAGAGAGACGAGTGAAATAGAGAAATTTATTAAATGATAGATTACAATATGTGAAAGGTAAGGAAGACTTAATTTTGCGGCTCTCTCTTATTAACGTACATTTTTTTTAGTTAAAAACCCAAATTTCGCTATTGATACGCCACTGTGCAACAACTTATATCGAAAAGACTATTTTTTTTACCTTCATCAGTTCTACTAATATAACTCCTGAACGGTTGATGTTAGGGAAAAGATATTTTACTCAAAATATAACTAAAATTAATTTACTATAACTTGATTTCAAAATTAACTCTGTAACTTAAATAATAACTGAGTTACAGTGTTTGAAAAAAAGCATTACTAAAAAATTAAATTGCCTCGACTATTTTTGTTGAATAACTCCTGAACCGTGATATAGAGAAAAAGTTCAAGAGATTTAAATATAAGGTAAATAAATTTTCTATAACACAAGCGTAATAAAATAACTTTAAAAGTTATAGTAAGAAAGTTATGGATGATCAAAGTCAATATTTTGTGTAGCCATTCGACGCTTGTTTAGATATATTTCATACTATATGGCAAGCAGGTACTTTATTAGGCAGACATATTTCATACTACACGGGCTCGGAGGTGCTTACTAGGCAAATATAATTCATAAGCAAACGTCGAATGGTTACACAAAATATTGACTTCGATCATCCATAACATTGTTACTATAACTTTTAAAGTTATTTTATTACGCTTGTGTTATAGAAAATTTATTAACCTTATATTGAAATCTCTTGAACTTTTTCTCTATACCACGGTTCAGGAGTTATTCAACAAAAATAGCCGAGGCAATTTAATTTTTTTAGTAATGCTTTTTTCCAAACACTGTAACTCAGTTATTATTTAAGTTACAGAGTTAATTTTGAAATCAAGTTATAGTAAATTAATTTTAGTTATATTTTGAGTAAAATATCTTTTCCCTAACATCAACCGTTCAGGAGTTATATTAGTAAAACTGATGAAGGTAAAAAAAATAGTCTTTTCGATATAAGTTGTTACACAGTGGCGTATCAATAGCGAAATTTCGGTTTTTAACTAAAAAAATTGTACGTTATTAAGAAAGAGCCGCAAAATTAAGTCTTCCTTACCTTTCACATACCGAAATCTATCGTTTAAAAAAATTCTCTATTTCACTCGTCTGTCTTTAAATACCTCTACATCCTAAACCATTTAATATAGAGGTAAAATTTTAATGCCAGTTTATAGAAAATTAACCGGAAATTGAATCATATGTACTAAAATTTGCTGTAAGTAGCATAGATTAAAAGATATTCAACAACGATTCAAGAAAATTAAGAGATTTATCATTTGTTGACAAAAACATCACAATTTTAAATCGCTGTTTCTCAGTTATTTTTCAAAGTAGAGAGTAGTATTTATGCTCAGTAGACGAAGAATTTTATCTACTTTAATTAACAAGAGAATACAATTTGTCTAGAATGCTTCCTTTAGGAGTTATTAATGAAAAACTGATAAAAGTTCAATTTTTTTTTTGTTTTTGGGACACCCTGTACTTAGCACAAGCGTAAAATTGGTGCAAACTTCAGGAAACCTTCTTTGCTTGGTAATGAAGAGATTAAAACAGTTTCCAGCTTTCCGACAATTATCTACGCTACAAAGCTAAATTTCCTGGGCTATAAGTGCTATGGTCTGATTCCAGTATGTTTGAATAAGAATTGCTTCTTTCTGTAAAATTAAATAATGCATACAATGGCTGTAGGAGCTTTGTAGGATTACTTACACATTTGCATTCTCTTAGCCTGCCCTAGTAAAATTGAGACATTTAGTTGACATGGGATTGCTTTACCTGTTTGTATTTTTGGTCTTTATATATATTTTAATTATAGAAGGTGTAATGTAGGGTTGCCTGACGGGATTGTCACCGGTTTTATGCCTAGTGTCTGGAACAGACCTCTCGGAATGCCAAAATGTCCTGGTTTTTTAAAGAGTTGGTATATTTTATATTATATGCAAAATAATGTAAAAAAAAATAATAAAGTTACGCATTTGGCTGGCCACACACGCCCCGAAGTTCAGGAACTAACATTCGGGAACCGGATTCCGGAAGCTCGAAAATGTATGCAATTTGGCATTCTCCACACACGTCCTGAATGTTAGTTACAAACTGAATGTCAGGGCGAACCGGGCACCCGGAGAACCCGTTTCTTTTTTTTTTTTTTTGTGGCCTATATTGACTGCCTTGATTGCCTTTAGCCAATACTGACGATTGATTTCCTACATTTCCAAAAAGCGAGTACACACCTTTCGTCCACACTATTGAGCTGTATAATATAATATTGAAGCAATTAATTAGTCAATTTTAGTTTATATTAATATTTTCTTTTTAAGGTGATCGATGATAAAAACATTTTTTTAATGTTTTGGAACATAATTGTGTAGGTACTTATTAGTTTAATTAGTGTTTTCCAATGTAGGTATTTAGTTTTTTTATGAATTAAAAAAATTGCATTTTTTGTCAATTTCTGGCAAATTGAATTAAGACCAATTAATATGGCAGTTTATTGAAAAACTAAACTTTTTGAGAAAATAAAACGCTGCCTACTTGCATAAAAATAATTTATTTCTTTTTGTACCTAGGTACTACATATTTTCATTCGGTTTAGATTTTTTTATGTTTTTAATTTGTAGCGTGGCTCATTGTTATTGCCAGTAATAAAGAATGATCTGTTTTGTTGTCATAACAAGACAAAATAGTACCCACCCAATAATAGAACAACTCACCCCAATATAAAATATATAGTTTACCTATTTATTATCAAATTTTAATCATGCTCGAATGATTTTTTAAAATTAATTTTCTGATTTATCATAGACTGTCCAATTTCTAAAAAAATGTATAAAACTCACCAAACTAGAGTAAAATTTGTTAACTCTGACAATAGCTTAAAATCTGTAGGTATCGATACAGATAAATCCATTGATATCCTATACTATAACTTGATGATGAATAAGTAACGTCTCTTTCCATACATTTGGCGCGTTTAACATATTTTTCCCAGCTCGGATTGCGATTGGCTGCTAAGAGAGTAGGTAATCTAGGTAGGTACTTACTAGGTAGTGAAAATGAATCAAATGACTATTGTTTATGACTACTACAATATCATTCTGGGTGGTCTATGGTTAACTGAAGTTCAGTCGCCTAGCCACACACGTCCCGAAGTTCAGGAACTGACATTCGCCAGCTGAACCTCCGGACGTCTGTGGCCAGCCTTAGGGGTTTGTAAAATATTCGTTGAAAATTTCACAAAATTGAAGCTAATTTTCCACCCAAACGTTTTTTCTTGGTCAAAGTCAACAGTTTTAGCCCTCTTTCTCGTCATAGGTACCCCGTCCCCAGTTTTGGATTTATCAATAGGCCGCGGCCTAGGAGCGACAGATTTCACTTATTACATAGATAGGGTTTGTTAAAAATTTTGCCTGTGGCTCTATTTACACAGTAATTTGCCTACCATAAACAAACAACCGGGTTAAACACTTCATCCATTTGTTGGTAAGTACGTTTTTTATGAAGTAATAAAATTTCTAGAGAAGGGGGGGAAGCCAACAGAAAGAGTGTTAATCCGGCGCAGGAACAACTTCCCCCCGCCCCCCACCTGCTCGTAATTTTTTTTAGTTGTCCCGGTTTGACTTTCAAGAAATCTGACAACCCTCGGTTAACGATGGCAGTTCAGGCAGGCAACACTACCAACTAGTATGATATAAAATACTGGTGGAGGACAGCCACTATGTTTATTTTTTTAGTAGAAATATTTACATTCCTAAATGTAGTAATTCATAACATGCTCACGATGCTAAAAGTTAATTTTGTTTTGCAATCTTCATTTTCCATGAGATACTTCTTTTTCTTGGGATGTGGAATACCAACTATCCTTCCACCTCTTTGGCGGTCTGCCTGGCTGACGTTGTCCCACGGGTATGTAATGGGCAACGATGTGGGGTATTCTGCCCTCGTCCACCATGTCCACGTGGTCTCTCTAACATTGTCGCCTTTTCCTACCCTATCTTACGATATCTTCCATCTGACAGGTCTCTCTTATTTCTGTGTTCCTCGAGTTCTCCCTGCTATTGCTTTTAAAACCCTCATTTCAAACGTTCGAAGCAGGTTCTTTGTCCTAACTGTGTCAGCCCTGGTTTCCACACCATATGTCATGATGGGCCTGACGCATGTTTTATAAATTTGGACTTTACTGTCTGTGAGCATGTGCTTGTTCCTCCATCTCTTCAGATGTTTACGTTTTGTCGATGGAGAGGCACATATTGTACTTCTTCGCAGCCTGAAAAAACTTGTACAGTAGTCGTTGCAGGTCATCTTCGGATTCCGCCACAAGTGCAGCATCGTCAGCGTAGCAGATGATGCTAATGTTACTGTCCCCCATTCTATATCCTATCTCCAGGGATGCAACCTCCTCTATGATTTGGTCCATTATCAAATTGAATAGGAATGGGCTGAGGCTGTCCCCTTGCCTGATCCCGGTTACTGTGGGGATTTCTTTCGATAGTTCACCGTCTACATTTATTTTAGTTTTACAGCCTGTGTTAATGTTCTGTATGGTCTTGACTATAGATGGGGATATTCCTTTTTGTAATAACATCTCAATTACGTCATCCAGCTTTACTCTATCAAATGCCTTCCTTAAATCGAAGAAACACATGAGATACAATATTGTTATATATCTAATATTCCTACCTTAAGTAGGCACCTATCTGATAAAATGATAAGATAAGGAGTGCAAACAAGTAACTAGAACCCCTAATGTGATTCGCAATAATTGGGTATTTGTTTGCTTAAGATATAATGATGTTCTTTTAGTTAAAAGTTAATTCTCGTTAACTCTTTTAGTTAAAGATCATCTTGCTAGAATAATGCGTATTTCACTAAATAATTTTAGTCGACATCTATGTCAGTATATACATATTAAACATGCATACCCAGGTGTGATTTAGAACAGGGCTGTCCAATTCTATGGTATTGTAGAGCCGCATTAAAGAACAATAAAAATGCAAAGACTGCACACAGGATTAATTTTATTTCCACTTTAAATGAACAACAAGCGATTAGGTAGGTATGCAGTGTTACGGATGTTTTTTTTTTTGTGAAATCAAATACAGACATAGTTAGTCCAAAAGTTAGCGCCACATGTATTTTTATTTCATAAAGTGTATGATAGTATTTATTCTCGAGAATTTTAAAATCTTATTCTCTTTACAGATATACCTAACTGCAATAAGTTATAGGCAGTTAATATTCATTGTAGGCAATAAGAATTTTTGGGCAAAAATTAGTTTAGAATATGGACAGCCATGTTTAGAATATAAATTCATGAATTTCCATACAGTGTGTTCAATGTCAGTGGTCTATGATAATTATTTTACATATTATTAGTATACCTATGTAACATACAGCTATCTTTACACTTAATGTGGATATAAATACCTAGCATGTTGTATATTAATTACTATACCGTGTTGTACGACAATAGTAATATTTTATTATGAACTTTGACCAACATCACATCGCATTATGTAATATTTAGTAATTCCATGCCGATCGTAAACTCACTAACTACAAATGTTCTTAGGAGATTTACACTGTGGCATTCAAATGACTAGTCCTAGATATTATAATTTATGCAATCACTTTGAATCTCGTTGCCTGTGGACAAAGGAATTAGAACTCTGTGAGATTGACAGTTAATGTTGCTATAAAATAGATTTTTAAATCACTTTGGAGAATGGAAATTAATTAAACCTCCTTTTATATGTGATAAAAAGTATATATGGCTTCATACATGTCAACAAAATAAAATACAGTTTTATAATAAGACACAGCATTATTAAGGTGACCAACCGTCCTCCTTTTGGAAGGACAGTCCTCCTTTTCTAGGTTCTGTCCTCCCTCCAAAAGTGTCCTCCTTTTTGTCCTCCTTTTCTACTTTTTAACATTTTAAACTAAATAGTCTGTAATTCAAACTAATAAATCTCAAAACCACACGTTTTTTCATCATACCATGAATTCACTAGTACTATAGTATAAATTACATTAAAATGCGTTTGTTTCATAAAAAAAATTGCCTGCGGCGCTAATTACGTAGGTTTACCTATATTTTTTATTTTTAACAAAAAATAAACTAGATTTTTATATTATATTACGGCCCTTTTTGGTACATTCTTATGTCTTATGACAAAAATTTCGCCTGCGGCGCTATTTACACATTTTTATGCTGTATCCATTTTTTTAATTTTATTGCCTCCCCCCGCCTAGTTCTGGCGGCGCCCACGATAGGCTGTACTTTAGGTATTTTTGAATTTTTTTGTCCTCCTTTTTATTTCTAAAAATATGGTCACCTTAGCATTATCGTTACTAAATCTTTATTATTCATTTCATCCGTCTTGTCCACCGTGCGGACGTTACCTGCAAGTGGAGTTTAGATTGTATTGTTGGTAGCTCTGATATGGCTCTGATTGTCGAATCTTGTCATCAGAGCTGTCAAAGGTTTCCAATATTCTCACATTGTATCTTTTACAAGTAACCTACAATGCCGAAAATATTACAGAGTAGCTCTAGAGAAATCATTTTAAAGAAAAGATAGTTTTGCGAGTTGGAAAAAGAAAAAATACTCCAATAATCCCTTCAAGCCGCCACCACAAGTTAGCAAAACAATGTTGCCAGTTTATTCTAACAATCCAAAAATTGGCAAATTGTTTTAAACAACAGTTCTGAAATATAATTTGAAAGTAGCGAAAAAATTTAACCATATCGCATTATCACATCAAGCAACACTAAACCAAGTTTGCACCAGGGGACTTCTAAAGCGAAATGCACTGTACATATTATGGAGGTGTTTGCAAAAGGTGATAAAACAATCTTGTGGTATCTAATAATATTTTACATAGATAAGGAAAACGATAATATATAGCCAAGATCTCTGCGAAAGTTATCTATCCCCACATGTTGTGCTCCTTAGGGGATAGACAGAGAGGACAGAATGCCAGACCGCCCTACATTGCACACACTTCTTACTTTCTTGACTTTCGTGCAATTTGGCACACATGCTCTATGATTTCTTTTCCTCAAAACACATCTGCCATTGAAGATCTGGTGGAAATAATCGGTCTAGGTCAGTCGTAGACTACCACGCTCTATGTTCATTTTGTATTTTTATCAGCCATTAGAATATGTCTGTGAGCGATGTTTGAATTATGTTTATTAAAAACATATTATGCATTTGATGCTGACTGGAAACGTCACACAATGACGAAAGAAAAAGAATAAATTTTAATAACATATAAAATTAGTATACAGCATGTTTTATGTAGTCAGGTAGTAATATAATCATGTTAGTGCTATTAATAGTAGGTACATAGTATGTAGGTATATACAAATATTAGAGTTGCATAGTGTAAATGAGGTTTAATTATATACCTTATGTGTCAATATTGAATTTTATTGTATTTTCATGAGTAATACTACACCAAAAATCTGTCAAATTTTCTATTTATAGCGATAGTTTAAATATTATTATATACATATATTTATTCCAGGAGGTCCATATGCGGCATTTGGAGGCAGAGATGCTTCTCGAGGTCTTGCCACTTTCTCAGTTACATCTTCCGAAAAAGAATACGATGACTTGAGTGACCTGAGCCCCATGGAGATGGAATCCGTTAGAGAATGGGAAATGCAATTTACAGGTAATTTGAAATTCATAAGTGTGTGTGCGGTGGTGATTTCTGGAACTAAAAAGTCCATTGTAAAATATGGGGGACACTATCATTGCGCATCACTCTCCCTCATTTCCTGCCTGACTACCTCACGCCACCTGCATTGGTTTCTTCCTCGGAAACTTTCTTCCAAACACGTAAGCTGGATTTCACCAACTTCTTAGGTGAGGAATAGTGGAGATAGGAGCCACCTAGCACAAACTTTGTATGAAGAATAATGATAAGTGGCTCCTATCTCCCCTATTCCTCGCCTAAGAAGTTGGTAAAATCCAGCCTAAATGTCCTACCAAGGACATTAACCCCCGTTTTCACCAACTTTTACCTAAGAAGGAGACCCCTAAGAAATTTCCATACAAAAACAGAGATAATATTCTATTTTTTGACACGCAGGCCTACCAACCACACCCTAATTCCATACAAAATGCAACACGCAACTCACCTACTCTAGGTGCCCAAATATCTCTGCCCAGGCTAGGTGAGCTGCGTGTTGCATTTTGTATGGAATGAGCTAGTAACGCAACTTTTTTTTTATTATTTAAAAAAAATCTCCTAAAAATCACATTTACAAAACTGAAAGAATTTTTTCCATATCTTGTAAAATAACAGTTACAGGGGTTCAAAGTTGGCTGTTTTAAAAACGGTCGGATTCTATCTATTTAGCTCATGACGTCATAGCTCTTGACGTACCGTACTCCATACTACGAGCCGGTACAGTATTATGAAGTATTTTGTCCACAAGATGGCTTGGACATACGTTATCGTCACGATTTTCGATAGGTAAAATAAGAAAAATGTGCTTAGTAAAAAACACATATAAAATACTTAATAATAATTAAATCAAGGATAGTAAAAATGTGGTAAGTAGGTATTGTTATTGGGGAGATTTTTATCCTTGAATCATTTCTTCTCATTGTTATTTTATTATGTAATGACTTTATGACCATCTCTTGCAATGAATGAAGATATTATGCTTGATTCTAGGTAGAACCTATTGTTATATCATAAGACATTGTCAGTTTTTTTTTGTTGCATTGTTTATATTTAAGTAATACAACAGCATTGTATTACGTCTCTCTCTCCCCCTAAAATGATATCCTAGTGTGTAAGGAAGAATATGCGGTGCCTACCGTAATACTAATTCATTTAAAATGTAGGTACATATTATATTTTACTCATCGGCATCAACATTAAAAAAAAACATTTAGGTAATTTAATTTGTCACTGACAAAAAACGGTAGTTCTCAAACTTTTACTGTAACTTCCTATTTTTAATATTAGTTTTGACTTTCGTTTTATGTATATTAAAAAGATATAGGTACACGGGCGTCGCTAGCCTCGGGACTAAGGGGGGGGGCAACAAAAATTGATGCAAGATAAAAAATGCGTAACAGCGCCGCAGGTGATTTTTTTTTTTGTAAAAATATATTTTTTAATAAAAAAGTAATATTTTCATACTAATTTTACAAAATTTACGATGTGATGAAAAAATGTGTGGTAGAAATGTGATTTTTAGATTAGAGAGATTATAATGTTTTTTTTTTAAACCGGGTGAAGTGATGAACCTGGGTGTCTTTCTAAAAGTTTTAAAATAACGTTTTTTATATATGTAATTGTTTAAAATTTCGGGGGGGGGTCGGTTCCCCCCTATATACGGTCTTGCAACAAACTGACTTGAACAGCGGCATATTAACTATAGCAACTGTACTCGTAAGTATAGTATACTAAAAATTTGTAATGGTACTAAAGTATTAAAAAAAATCAAATTAGTGAACTACTTCTAGCATAAATAAACCAATCGCAACCTTCTTTACTAAGTATTAAAAAATGCTTTCTCTGAGTTATTAACAAAACTTTTTTACAAACAACCAAGTTCAGATCATGATTTCAGAGAGAAATTTCCGGTCACCCGATAGGTTATGAAATCTCAGAAAAGTTTGAGAAGCGTTGTTAAACACGGAAAGTTAGAAAACATATTTCTAGATTAGGTACCTAAATACTATAATCACTTTGCGAATTTCATATTTCTAGATTAGGTACCTAAATACTATAATCACTTTGCGAATTTCAAACTATGAATTTCGGAACTCATGAAACTGAAATTCATAACAAAATCAGTTCCCACTTATAGTCTAGTCATATGGTGTTTTCGCGGAGAAATAAATACAGTAGTCTACTTCCCTTTCATACTTTACGTATTTGGGGGCGCTGAATTCGAATTTCAACTTTGCCACCTCGTAAATGTGATGCGTTCTGAGATATTCGAGAAAAACTCAGAAGAAAACGTTCTTTTTAGAGACTTTCGCTCATAACTCGAAAAGTATACATTTTAGAGAAAAGAATCTCGAGACAAGAATAAACTAGAGTAAATTTCCTACAAATAGCGATGATATTATTTTTTCTGAAATATACCGCTTACGCGCTACTATGCGCTAAAAAAGGGCATAAATTCCACTCTTTTTAAAAATACATTTTCTCTTTTAATTTATTGACTATAACTCAAAATATATAGACTTTTTTGGAAAAATTTGTTGTACAAAAATAAAATACACTATATTTTCTACATTTAATGCTACGAAGGTTTCTGAGACAGACTAACCTCTATTACGCTAGAGCGCATTGAAGTTCACTTTAGTACATTAGAAGAAAATTCTTCATTATTTAAAATGGCTATATAACATAAAAAAAAATAAAAAAATCTACTAAACTTCCTTGATGCTATAAATGCAAGGCTGAAATTTTTATATTTTAATATTTGCTACCCCTCAATAGCGATGGGTTGGTAGAAATTTGAGAATTCCTTAGAAACAAAAGCTCATTCTCCAGTTTTCGGTCCATAATGTGAAAATTAAAAACAATAGGGACAATTATACTTAGACAAAAATAAAGTACATTTTATTATCTATGAACTACCTTAATAACTTTTTTTAGTCAAATAGACGATTCAGCAGCCAGAGTCCGTTAAAAATTGTCCATATCTCGAAAATATTCTAAAATCTCTACTTATTTTGGTTTACCGCCTGCAAATAAGAAACTAAACATTGTTAAGAAAAAAAAAATGAAAATTCATCAAATTTCCTACAAATTATGTCTCTTGCGTTTTCGAACAGGCGAACTGGTTCGCTGCTAAAAAGCATCGAAATTTGGTATAGCGTGTCATATTAATTAAGCGTTGATAATACGAACTACGACTATGGTATGTAACACACGTACCATAGTCGTAGTTCGTATTATCAACGCTTAATTAATATGACACGCTATACCAAATTTTGATGCTTCTTAACATCGAACCAGTTCGCCAGGGCGAAAACGCAAGAGACATAATTTGTAGGAAATTTGATGAAATTTCATTTTTTTTTCTTAACAATGTTTAGTTTCTTATTTGCAGGCGGTAAACCAAAATAAGTAGAGATTTTAGAATATTTTCGAGATATGGACAATTTTTAACGGACTCTGGCTGCTGAATCGTCTATTTGACTAAAAAAAGTTATTAAGGTAGTTCATAGATAATAAAATGTACTTTATTTTTGTCTAAGTATAATTGTCCCTATTGTTTTTAATTTTCACATTATGGACCGAAAACTGGAGAATGAGCTTTTGTTTCTAAGGAATTCTCAAATTTCTACCAACCCATCGCTATTGAGGGGTAGCAAATATTAAAATATAAAAATTTCAGCCTTGCATTTATAGCATCAAGGAAGTTTAGTAGATTTTTTTATTTTTTTTTTTATGTTATATAGCCATTTTAAATAATGAAGAATTTTCTTCTAATGTACTAAAGTGAACTTCAATGCGCTCTAACGTAATAGAGGTTAGTCTGTCTCAGAAACCTTCGTAGCATTAATTGTAGAAAATATAGTGTACTTTATTTTTGTACAACATTTTTTTCCAAAAAAGTCTATATATTTTGAGTTATAGTCAATAAATTAAAAGAGAAAATATTTTTTTAAAAAGAGTGGAATTTATGCCCTTTTTTAGCGTATAGTAGCGCGTAAGCGGTTTATTTCAAAAAAAAATAATATCATCGCTATTTGTAGGAAATTTACTCTAGTTTATTCTTGTCTCGAGATTCTTTTCTCTAAAATGTATACTTTTCGAGTTATGAGCGAAAGTCTCTAAAAATAACGTTTTCTTCTGAGTTTTTCTCGAATATCTCAGAACGCATCACATTTACGAGGTGGCAAAGTTGAAATTCCAATTCAACGCCCCCAAATACGTAAAGTATGAAAGGGAAGTAGACTACTGTATTTTTTTCCTGAAAATGCCATTAAATTTGCTCTCGTTACTGCACTATTACTCGTATGCTATATCATCTGCTTTTGAGAGACTGTCATCTTAAAAAGTATTCCTTTATTATCATTAAACAATAAAAAAAAACGCAGAATACAAAACAATTTCACTCCTAATCAGAATAAGGCCTAACATCCTTCTAATTACAATCAATTATAACTATTTTTAATGTTAATGTATGGACCGCATACTAGCCCCATATAGAGGCTGAGATCCATAGCGAGTTGTGACGTCACGAGGTGAATTTGATAAAACCGAGCGTTTTTCAGCAACCCCAACTTTGACGGCTAATATCTCCGGAACTATTCCATA
Source organism: Ceraclea dissimilis (assembly GCA_963576895.1). Taxonomy (NCBI): domain Eukaryota; kingdom Metazoa; phylum Arthropoda; class Insecta; order Trichoptera; family Leptoceridae; genus Ceraclea; species Ceraclea dissimilis. The sequence goes on from OY756360.1 coordinate 18,624,023, forward strand.
TTTTCGAAAAATTTAAAAAGTCTGGTAATCGTAATTTTTTTCTTGATTTTTCTAGTACATTTTAAAAGTACATTTCAGACATGCGTTACTAGCTCATTAGGGTGTGGTTGGTAGGCCTGTGTGTCAAAAAATAGAATATTATCTCTGTTTTTGTATGGAAATTTCTTACGGGTCTCCTTCTTAGGTAAAAGTTGGTGAAAACGGGGGTAAGTGTTAGTTCCCTTGTATTGGATTTACTTCTATCAAAAAAAATATATATACCGCTTCTATAATATTGTAATGTTTTGAGATTGCAATGCAAATTCTTGATTTATCAAATTAAAATAATGTCTGTAATAATGCAAGTAAAACCATTTAACATTTTCAGAAAAATATGACTATGTTGGTAAGCTGTTGAAACCTGGTGAAGAACCCACGAGTTATTCTGATGATGAAACCGAAAGCGAAACATCAATCCAGTCCAAGAAAACTGACTAGAAAGTGACATAGGAATACACTGATATAATATATATACATACATTACATAGGAATACATTATTCATACATATTTTTTGTACATGTAAAATTCATTTTACAGCTTTGCACTAAATCTTAATACTAGTTTTAATAATTAAGATACATTTTCATTGACTGTATTTGAAAGAATAACAAACATTTGTGCGCTTTCTATTTCATATACTGTATAAAGAGTTTCCACATTGTTTGATATTCTTCATCTGAAATGGCTGACCAGGTGGTATGGAATGTTCTTAATATTATTTTTATTATCGTTTTACACAGTAATGGCTGCTGTTTGAATAGTTAAGTTTAACAAGAACTTATTTTTATATTCTCATATAATGTATCACTGCGTAATCTTAATTTACATACTTTAAGACTCCTGTTGTGAAATACATAGATATTTATTTAACATAAAAACGATTCTATAATGTATTGTTTCATCATTAACTTGTCAGAATCTGTCTTTAAACTAAAACTACTGCTATTTGCGGTATGTTTTTAATGAATTTACAAAAAGTATTAAAATTAGACATCCAATGTTCACCTATGTTGAATTTCTCCATTATTTCCTGAGCGTTGAACAAATTCATTTAAAATAAAAAAAATATTTTATAAAAGAAAAGGCATCCACTTGGCCAATTTTAGGTTAGAATTAATTTCACAAAAGTGATTTATCTTAATTACTGATGGGCATTCATCCACTATTTTGTACGTAATACAGTACATACATATATTTTTGTTTTAGTAAAGTAGGTAGCGTGAGTCAGTTTGAGTGTTAATTGTTGTGATTGTAAAGAATTGTGATTTCATTGGACTTAGTGGTATTGGGAATATTTTGTAAGAGAAGGGGATTTTTATAATATGGATGGGATTCCAATATCAGTACCATCCATAATATAATACTTGATTAATAATCTTAATTAATTGAATAATGGCAACAATTTTACCTTTCAACTAGTCGGGATTGTTTAGAAATATTATATTGTGTCTTGCATTATGCCTATTTGGATTTATGTATCTAAATTACTGTAGGCATTACAACTGTATTCAATATGCATTACATGCAGTTGTCCTCCCAACAGAACCAAGAGGTATCTACATTCACATAACGCATCATTGTGTGAACTCCCTTGGGAAGGTTCTCACTGTAACTATCTTGCATAAATGATTAGTCTACACGAGATACATAGGTTGGAATCTGCTTAATTTTAAAATAAACAAATCTAAATCCGAACACTATCTACCTTTATCACCGTCATAGCGCTTTGATCTTGAGAGACGAAAATGATTATGTATTTCTTAATGTACATACATTGTAACTTCATATATTATAATTATTTACATCAGTTTAGTTACAATATTGTTAACTAAGTTTAAATATTAAAATCAATAATTTGAGAACTTAGGTTATGTATGTAGCAGTTAGTTTCATTAAATACTTTAATATTTTTTAAGAAAACTTAATTTTATGTATTTTAATCTGTGGTAAGTAGGTAAACGAGACCTATGCGAATATTATATAGGCCAGAACATAGTGACATGAGACACTGATTCTATCACAGCTTACTACTTGCTGACAAGCAACATTAGGGTGGAGAACCTGGTGGAAATTAAAAATCAATTCATATTTGCATTTGTCAATGTGACCGCCATTGGTTTGTTCTTCAAGTGTTATGGCCTATATCAGTGGTTTCCAAAGTGGTCTCTATGCACCCCCTGGGATCACCCCTGGGATCAGGGGGTCCCCGGAAAAATAAAATTGATATATTTAGGGGACCCTGAAAAATGTCAAGTAATATGTAGTTTTATAAAATACAGTTATTTCATTAAAAAAATTGCCAGCGGCGCTAATGAATCCCATGCTTAAGTGATGTATTCTATTTATTTGCATTGATTTCATGAAATACACCTAAACTTAATTTACATCATTATCTGTGCACTGCGGTGCTACTTGTACGGTCGCTTACCTCATACAATATAACCAGGTGTGTTACCTACGGTACAAAGACAACCAGGTTTAGCATTTAAAAAAAATTGTCTGCGGTGCAAATTTTTATTCATATAATTTATATTTTATAACACACCTTTTGTGGAATGTAAGTAATTATTTTTTATATTTTATTTAACTACAAACCACGCCACGACCTTCTTTCTTCATTCAGTTTCATAAAACAAAAATGTCTGTGGCGCTATTTATATCCTTTTTATGTCTATATTTATGTACTTTATCCCTTTGGGGGTCCTCAGAAAGTTTCGAGTATGAAAAGGGGTCCCTGGATCAAAAAAGTTTGGGAACCACTGGCCTATATGAAATATTACATAGATCTCGAGGTATATTGTGTATTAGGGTTTTTTAAGTAACCATTTGTCGATGAAATTGTTATTGTCTTCGAAGAACAAAATCCTGGTACTGAGAATGGACAGAATCGTCATGTCTGTTTAACAGTCTGAAGGTGGCAGCAATCACAATATTCCAATTACCAACATTGTTGGAAACTTCATTACTGTTATTGCCGAATGAAGAATTTGCATTTTAATAGGTTGACATTTTTTACAATAGTACATTGTAATTTTTATGTTTATCAGCACTGATTAATATAATTTTACATTTTGTTTTACTATGCATTTTTATTATCACAAACCTGTTCATTTTTATCACTTTATTTTCCATAATAATAATAATGAAACAGGATTATACCTACTGCGAATCTAGGGTCAACCGAATAAGTCAACTGTATCATCTATTCTTCAGCTAGAAGAGTTTGTGTTGTGAAGTGGTGTTGATAGGCATCAGGACCCGAATCTGTGACCAGTTGTTTAACTTTTTCCCAACGGCAGATGTCAAACACGAATAGTACCGCAAAACGGCACGTTTTTTACAAACTATTTTTTTTGTTTTAAATTAATTTTTATAATACAAATGTAGTCACCAGAGCCATCATTTCATGTTAGATGAGGTCAGCAATCATTGCATTATCACATTACCAACAAATAATTAGTTTAGAGGTCAATGGAATCCCATAAAACACGATATTCGAACCGATACTGTCGTCGCCTATCCAGTGTCATACTACGCACTAAGAATTTATAGTCTCTTCATTGAAATAACGAACAAGTGTTGTTATGTTATACACTACGCTACACTACACCATACTAACACTGTCAATTTATTTGTTCAAAATGTCAAAAAGGAATAATTACGTATATTAAAATGTTCAATATTTTGATATCTCACGGTATTATTCAAAACACGATTCAACACATAATAATATTTTGCACACATAACACCAAAATATAGTCTCTTTTCTACGAGGGGAGTTCAAAGTATTCTCGGTATGGATATGAAAGAAAAGGCAGAAAAATCTGAAATATTTTTTTTTTAATATAGACCCTTGCAATCTCGATACACTTCTTACAACACGAAATCATCTTCTCAATACCCTCCAAAAAAATAACTTTCTTCCTTATCTGAAAAATGAGCGTTAATTGCCGTTTTGAGTTCTTCATCGTCGGAAAATCGCTTTTCACGAATCTTTTTTTTCAGCTTCCGAAACAAAAAATAGTCACTAGGTGTCAGGTCTTGGCTGTAAGGTGGATTATTGATCTCTCGGTAACCACACTCCTGAATCTTTACAACATTCAATTCGGACTTGTTTCTGCGGTGGTGCGAGCATTCGTGGCACCCATCTTGCACTGAGTTTTGGGAGCTTTAAAAAGTCATGAAGTATTGAGTGTGTGGTACCAACATGTAGCTTGGTCATCTCTGCTAACGAATTGATTTTTATTTGAGCATCTTCGAGTACAAGTTTCTTGGCTTTTTCACGTTTTCTTCCGTAGTGGCAGAAAAAGGAACAGGGTCATCTTCAATGCTTTCTCTGCCCCTTTTAAATTCACTTGACCACTTTTGAATGGTAGACAAACGAAGGAGCAGAATCCTTGTAAACGGCCACCATCTCTTCCTGGAAGTTTTCTTTGAGTTTTTCCTTGTTTCGTCAAGAATTTAATAACAGCGCGGTGTTCGATTTTGGTAAGCATTTTCGCGTCAATACATTTAGTTGCACTCAAAACACGATTGTTACAAAACTAATGATAGTAAACCGATGAAATTTTCTAATTTTCACCTAAGAAAGTGCTATAACAGAATCATAGAAAAAAAAAACTATCATTACTAACAAAAAAGTTGCCATACCGAGAATACTTTGAACTCCCCTCGTAGCTAACGTTAGTGTTTTTAAAAAACAGGTTTTTTTTTTGATAAAAATAGTTCACTGGTTTTATAAATATATCGGAAAAAGATATGTTTATCTTTAGTTATTGGCTGCAAGTAGTCGAATAAAGTCTAGTGAAATAAAATAGTGCCTAAATGATAAAATAGAATATGTTACTAGTAAATAAACTATTGAAATTCAACATTCATGACATAAAATAAACAATGATACCGATTGACATAAAAAATACCGCGCGCATACCACAGAACTAACGAATATACTATAATGGCGACTATACACGAGTGAATCTGATCAGGTACATCGCCTGTACTTTTGTGATTCGTTATTATGGCGAAACTCGTGGATAAATTTTTACCGACTTTACAGATTTGAATAGAGGATAGATGGAGGAAGATATTGGTATATATTTTAATTCGGAATTCGCGATACAGATGTCTCTGTGAGTGGTAAAAGATTGTCCACGACATATCACGGGTGCCGATTTCAACGGTGAGGAAACGCAACACGAACTATCACGGTTGTAGGAACGAATGGGTTAATTGATGAGCATAATGCCAATCAGGCTACCTCAACGTGTTCACTGAACTTCCTTATTTATACTTTGAAGTCGAGATCCTACATGCTGTCATTCGGCTTCGGCGCCCTGAATTGTTCTCAGCCAATACTGAGAGAATCGTCTTGAAACTGAAGACAGTGATAGATGAAAGTATGGACTACAGATTGGCTGTTTTACAATTACAATATTAATTTGGAAATTCCTCGAATAAAAAATATTCTGAAAGTACCGCTAAAATTTACGGGATCTGAGGATTTTCCATTCAGTTTTTCAGATATAGAAGTATAATTTAGCCAAAATACTGGTAATTATAATCTTTACAAATTGGCTGTTTTAGATTTTTTAATTTGTTCCCAGGCTCTTCTTAAAAAGGTAAAATTCACATTGTCACTTTCTTTATTTTTATTTCGCACTAACATTCTCATACGAAAGTTGAAGCGAAAATAGAATGATTTTTGCTCAGTGCATATAAGCCCTTAAACATAAACAACTATGTATTTATATAAAAACTTCATTTACCTTACCACCATTTTGAATGTTTCTATTTGTGGTGCTACAAGCCAGAATGTGTGGGTATGAATATGTTGTGTGTCATTTGATAAGATAATACATACAACACACCTTTCGTTGGTTACCCCACATTAGGAAACCTATGATGGTATAGAAAGATAAACCTATACTAAATAATAGTGACTTTGAACATTGACTTAAATCTTACAAACATATGCAAGTACATATACCTACATATCTCAAGACAGATTAAGAGGTAATCCAGGCTATTGTAAGTCGAATCTGCCGTCCCCATATTTAAATATATAAATCCAAAATTCTCAAAAATTTACAGGATTTAATTCTTCTACACTGCTGTAAGAACACTGCAATTATAAAGAACTTCTAGGCTGGAGTGGGACAACTAAAATTTTCATATTGATGTGGAATAAAAAGAGAAATATAGCGCCGTAGGTGAAATTTTTCTGAAAGTTTTTAATGAAACCAATGTGATTTAATGGATTTGTGAATTTTTTTCCCCTAAAAAGTGCAGCCGGGGCGTACCGCCCCCCCCCCCCCCCCACACGCTACGCTACTGTTGTACAGTCTGTCAAAAAAGAGTTGGAGTTCGATGAGGGCGCCACATGTAGCTTTTTGGCAACTATAATGGCAACACTATTGCACTGCCAAGTAATAAAATACCATAATTATGTATAAGTACTATTATTTGAGTTAATAAAAGTTGTTTTGTATTTTGTTACTGTAAATTTGCTTTAAATGTATTCCACCTCTGTCATGTCCCAGTACCTGAGAAGAAATCCAATGCCTATATAGCAGGGATTCCCAAACTTGTACCACTCACGCCTCCCCCAAGCTTCTCCTAAAATCACTACGTCCCCCCCGTCACATGTTACCAGTGGCGGACTAAGAGATCCAGGGGTCCCATCCTGACGTTTTGAAAAAAAAACTCCTATCAGGACATAAGTGAAGAGCGATTGTTTTTGGAACGAATGGTCTTTAGAAATAAGTATGTTCCACTCCAGTCCGTGCAATTATGTGAAAATTATTATTTCTAGAAACTGAATGTAAATAAATACATTATTGAAAAAAATCCTAATGGCAGGGGTTTATCACCAAATTAGTAGTGACATTATACAATATTTTACTTTTACTTGTAAGAGTAGGTATATGTAAAAATACTATAAAGAAAAGAGTATGCAGAAAAAGAACATACACTAGCTTATGATGGAAAATAAAAGTATGTATATGTAATGCCGAAGAGAGTAATATTTTAGTGAAATAATATAAAATACCTATGTGTCCTTTATCCAGTAATAACGGTAATAACTTGATAATGGGACCTAACACCAGTAACATTAATGCAATTCGCATACCTGTCATTGGTTACCCCACATCACCAGGTTAAAAAGAAAAAAACGTGATGGTGTAAATACTTATAATAACCTTGCACCTTTTTTAAGAGTAAAAATATAATATCATTAAGTACATGTTTTTAAAATAAAGAAGAAGAGTGTTTTAAATGATTTTATTTATATGATGTTTTCGCGGAGAAAAAAATACAGAAGTATTTTTTTCCCATCGTCCCGCCATATGCTTTTGAGTTTGCTGAATCTGAATTTCAACTTTGCCACCTCGTAAATGTGATGCGTTCGATATCTCAGAAAGAAAGAGAAAAAATGTTTTTTTTAGAGTCTTTTACTGGTAATTCAAAAAGTATTCATTTTAGAGAAAAGAAGCTTAGAACCTACACCCCTTTAAGCAAAAATATCTGGTACAAAACTAAAGTGCATTATTTTTTCTTTAATTCATGCTACCTACCATTGTTTCGTCGACTGAGAAACGGTCTAGGGTCTAGAGCCCATTGAAGTTCAGTATAGTACATTTAGAAGCAATTTTTGATCATTATTTAAACTGATATTTATAACGATCAAAAAATACTTAATTGTACTAAGTGCACATGAAAATATAAGTGCAAAGGCTGTTATATATATATTTTTATATTTGCTACCACTTAATATTGCTGCGTTGATAGAAATATCAGAATAACTCAGAAACAATTGCTATTTTTTGTTTTTTTAAATAAAAAACTTTATAGAAATTACTTATTGTAATAAAAAGGGAAACTGCATTTAATTATCTGTGAATTATGTCTACAATTTCTTAATCAGATGAACCATTCAACAGCCAGAGTGCATTCGAATTGAACCAAAATTGAAAAATCGTCCAAATACTGTAATTTTAGTTTCCCGCCTACAGCTAAGAAGATACATACTTCTAATAAACAAAATATATGAAAGAAAATTAAATTTTCTACAATTTATATCTTCTCTGTTTTTTTCTTCTTTTCTAAGCTTCTTTTCTCCAGGGTCACGTTCTGTATCCGTTAAAATTCACTAGGCGATTCGCTCGATTGTTTATGGTTCTATTGTTCGCCGTTCTATCATCAGTGCGTTTCACTCGGTTGTGCGAGTCAACGTGTTCTATGAGCACAGTTGACACGCTCGGTTGTTGCGAATAACACCCAACAAAATTGTTGGGTGACATTCGCTCGCCATAGATAATAGAATGGTCCGCACGTGCAGTTCACTCACTCTTATTAACACGCGATATGTCTATCCCTTTCTACCAAAGAAGAGTATAGCGATATCGCTATCTCGACGTATATCTATCAACTCACTCTTATTAGTATTCTCGTATCTCTATCTCTGTTTGACAATTCCAAGTGGAACAATCACCCAAATGCGTTCTGCTTCGCGCGATAATCGCTCGTTCACTCGCCGAGTGAAAATTAACGGATACAGAACGGACCCCAGAATGAATACTTTTTGAATTATCAGTTAAAAAAAAGTTCTTTTTTTCTTTCTGAGAAATCACAGAACGCATCACATTTACGAGGTGGCAAAGTTGAAATTCGGATTCAGCGCCCCCAAAAGCATCGGGACGATGGGAATAAATACATCTATATTTTTTTCCTAGATATGCCATCAAATTTCCTCGACTGCTGTACCAGAAAGGCTATCAGAAAAGCTTTATTTTGTAAAGTAAAAATAGCTTAATACCGTGTTTATGGTCAATACTTCCATAGCGGGAAAAGGAAAACTTGTATTCAAAATAATAAGATAGTTTAAATGTGTATATACGATATGGCCGAGTTAAAAATAAATCATATTTGATGAAATATACTCATTATAGTAGAGACTGTTATGATATTTTAACACATATTTATAGTAAAATCAAGTTTTTAATAAAACTGAATTTGAATATCTCAGTAGTCATAGATAATTGAACTCTATATCTATTTCCTTAAATCTGACGCGTTTCGACTGTGCGCTTGCGCCATATACCGACTTCCGTTAGTCACGTGTCTACAATGAACCAATCAGAGGACAGAAATAGTTTAATAGGCCGACATTTTCTGACAAGCGTAGAAAAAGTTTCATCAACAGCAAACAGCCGCCATTTTAAGTGAGAGAGACTGGGCGAATTTTCGTTTTTAATTTGTGATTTACTTATTTAATCTTGAACATCCGCATCTAATCCTTTCTGTAGTCAAAGTTTTCTAAATTCAGTGTGGAATTACGTATTATTTTTGGGTTAGAAAGTGTTTTGGGGCTAAGAAAAGTAGTGATATTGTTTTTATTCATTGTGCCAGTTCCGTCGGAAGATGGTGAGAGGCAGTGTGTCTGTGTAGTGTTGGGTCGGTGTAATGGCGAATGTTTCATCGCGGTAACATAATATGCTCTTCGTACGGTGCGATGGACAAAGAGTGCAAACGGAGTGGACTCTACAATACTTAGAACATTATGATGCTTTATAAAATAACTTAGAAGAGGATTTAACATAAAGGTGTAATGGTGATATATAAAACGGCGGGCTAGAGGTAGAGGTGTTTAGTAAACACAAGAAAGACAGAGGCAGTGCAAGGAGCCATGGGCGATCATCTGGTGGATGAGCCGCCCAGCAAGAGGGCCAAAATGAGGGATCCTTTTCAGGGAACCACGGATTCCTCCGGTAAACTATATTTACACAACATACTATTACAAATTTTGCTTATCCATTCTTCAACGTTGTGTCAAAAAGCATTCGTATTTGACACTTTGTTCATCGATTTTTTCACATATAATTTCGGATTTCGCGACTCATTTTTTGACAAGATATACAGAATTTTAGCCGCTTTTAATGTTTATTTTTAATCTTAATCCATGCACCGTGTAAATAATTGAGAATAACATCGTAACTACACTGCCAGTCTTCCTTCACACATAGGTTGAAATTCGAAGTTTCGTGTAAGATATGAGTAGTTGGATTTGTACATCTGTAATGATCACATTTGCAGTTTTTCTCATTGTATCTATTTCTGTTTCTTTAATTATCAAACCTTAGCTAATAAAAAAGTGAAGCCTTGAACACAACATCTTGGCTGATCTTGTTTCTTGGATGATGTATGTCAGAAAAATAGTGCGAATGGAATTCAGTTCCATGTGTATCGTTATGTTTTGTTCTCGAAGTTTGTCCATTATGAATAATTTTAATTTTAATATCCGACATTATTCATACATACAATGTTTTCAATATTTTAGCCATAAAACATGTTACCAAACTATAAAAAAACAAAACAAGTGTTTGGGTTGCGTGGCGTAACCTGTCAGTATATATTTTTCTTCAACCTATATAAGTTAATGCCTGTATGGTGGTTATATTATTACAACCGTACTGCCAATTTGTTGTCTAAGCTTTTGTTTTCAATGTTTTTATTTAAGTAAAGGGGAAATGGAAGGGTTAATATACTCGTAAGTATTATTTAATACTGAATTATAGAATTTTGAGCGCGTTAACTATAGTGGGTTTATAATAATACTGTTAACATTCATATTAGGTTGGCACTAGTGTGGAAGAGTTTTCGGCAGTGGGTACAATTTGGAATTAATGTTTATTTCGTGTAAAGTAGCATTTACGTCCAGAATATAACGAAATCACTACATACATCAAGACTGTAGGAAGATTTAAAAATGAATTTAACTGTAATTTTATGTTATGTCAAAATATATTGACTAGAGGTGCTACAGCCTAGTGGTTTCCACGTTCGTGTAATTGAGGAAAGTAAAGTTAAGGAAAGTGGTTTATTTATATATTTATAAACACCCAATATAGGCTTCATAAAATTATTTGTAAACAATGCATGAGAGACAGAAACAAAGTGGAATTTACACACACTGATAGAAACACTAAACGGACAAATTAATGTGGAAACATAGTTATACATTATTACGTTTTAAATTTTCTTGGTCTTTGCTTTAATTATAGGATTCGTTAAAATTTATTTGTTAGAAATACCAGGTATAAAATCATGATAAATATCATGAATACATATCAATGTTATATGTGAGCGAACCCTGTTCAATCATTGAATGATCATCATGTACGGTATTCTTATATAAGCTGAGCCCAACGAAATTTTATATTAAGTAGACGGCGTACTCAATGCTAGAAGTGTCTAGCATTGAGTACGCCGACTGGTGCCCACAAGCTGTCAAATCGTATGGAGAATTTTGACAGTTTGTGGGCAACGTTTACAAAAATTTTGCTCTTATAGTTAAAAACTGTATTAGTTTTAACGTTCTTTAGGAATAAAGCCCCCCCCACTAGCCACCCCACAACACTGATGTATGCAAGTGAGACATGGACATGGCTGAAGAAGGATGAATCAAGTATAAATGCGGTCGAGATGAGATCGTTAAGAAGAATGTGTGGAAAAACATTGAGAGATAGAATAAGGAACGAAATGATTAGAGAGTTGAGTGACTGTAAAAAGGATGTTGTGAATAAAATGAAAGTGAACAAGTTGAGATGGTTGGGTCATGTGGAGAAAATGAACGATGAAAGAATGACGAAGAAAATTTACCCGGGTGAAAGAGGAGGTGTAAGGAAACGCGGCCGTCCAAGAACCACCTGGCTGGACCATGTCGACCAGATACTCAAGGACGGACGTGTTTTGAGTAAAAGTAACCGGAGAGTATGTATGAGGAATTGCATGAATGTGACGGAAGCCCGAAGTGTGTGTCAGGATAGGAAAGTCTGGCGATCCATTCTCTCTGCCTACCCCGCAAGGGAGGTGGCGTGAGGGTATAGAATAGAATAGAATAAAGCGATAATTTTAAAGATGTTTTAGTTTTTATTATTGATATCTTGTTAATAGTGTCAGTTTTGCGACTATAAAATTCCAAAAAGCGTAAAATTGCGTCACTTTCGTTTTATTGAGAATACATAGAGTGAGACGTCTAGGGTACTTAATATATAACATCATTGGCTGGGCCTTATGAAAGTAATATAAAAAAACACTGACTATAAATCTGAAAGCCTGTATAACCTCAATTTTTTTTTATCAATAACATTAACGAAAAAAATGTAGCTATTTCTAAAACATGATTCTTTTTATTAAATAGCTTTCATTTCATTGTTGATTATTTACCTTACCTCGGACACAGCTCTTAGAATACTGTTATTTATAATTTTCGAGTTACTTATAAAATATTTTAAAGTGATTTGGTGTATTTCGTCTTGGTTTGATTTCTGTGGGAAAATGAATTGGTTTCTGTAAGGAGAGATGAGATCAATACAGAATGTGCATTGATACCTTTTGTAATAGTATTAGGCAACCTAGAATATTTCCAGATATTATATATGGGCCATCTGGCATTGACCTCATAAGGTGAATTAGTGACAAAAAAGTGATGAAACAAAGGTTCTAAAAAAAATTGCATTTGATGTTCAACCTAAATCTTTCAGTTATAACACTTGGACTAACATGACAATGTTAGAAAAATAAATTATTAACTCGTTGACTGCTGATACAATTTGGATATGTCAAACTGCAAAGCCGATATGCACGTAAATACCTTTTTTTTTTGTGAATTTATATTTTAAGGACCAAAATATATATAAAAACAAACTTCACGCCAAAACACACATCTAAATAAAAAACAGTATGTTATGGAGTTTGTAGATTTCACTTAAGGGCCTATATGTACTGAGCAAAAATAGTTCTATTTTCGCTTCAACTTTTTCAAATTTTGTATGAGAATGTTAGCGTGAAACTGGCCCGGACTGGCCTCAGGGCAGTTCGGGCAAATGCCCGAAGGGCCGGTCGGGTCAGAGGGTCGATGGGCTGTTCTAACCAAAGACTGATTAGCTAACAACGCTGACTGGAAAAAAAATATGCAAAAGAAACTGAATTGTACTGCCATCTAGAAAATGTTCTGTACAATTGGGGACAGTGTACTGAGGGGACAGGTCCCGATGTTTCACGTCCCTGTCTTCTTACGTTTTATGACAAAATTTCGACTGGGGCGCTAGTTATTCATCATGTTGTGACCCAGACACATATCCAGACGCCTTAGTATTGAAATCAACCAAGTCCATCAATTCACCCATTTTTGAATAAAAAAATCGCCTGCGGCGCTGTTTACTAGTTTCGTGGGAAATAGGGGGCCGACGTCTCTAAAAATGCTAAGCCAGTTTGAGGTCCCAGTCCAGGCCTGGCGCGAAATAAGAATAACGTAAGCGACAAAGTGAATTATGCCTTTTTAAAAGAAACCTGCGAAGAAAATTAAAAAACCTAAAACAGCCGGGTGACAGCATATAGGACTTTAAGAATCTGAATAATCCAGGAGTTGTCAGCATTGAACAAGTTGACTAATTGACAGACTCACATGATATTATTAGCTATTTCGTAGTTTCATTAAGACGGATGTATGTGAGTAGTAAGTAGAAAATCGGAATAAGAGGAAGACCAAAATATTTCTATCACACCATTAACTCTGGCAGTAGCAAGTGTGAGCGAGGCAATCTCTAGTTGGGCTCAAGAGACTCTAAACATGCATCTGTTTGGTATGTCTTATAAATAAATAAAGAATGGGGTAGATAGTAGAATTAGGCTAAGATATATAGGTTTGTAAGAAGCTAGGTTATATTGTGATGTTCTTGTGATGGATTACAAAATTCACAATTACCCGATTTATACGAGTGTCACTTTTTAAGGGAGGGTACAATATTATTATGTTTATTTAAGATAATCACTGTAGAACCTAAAAAATGTATTGTTATTAATGTTAAAATTTCAATAAATAAAAAAAATAAATTAATAATTAGTTTCATAACAGGATGCAGTATAAATATACCAACATTATTACCCGAACATTGTGATGTGATGTGTAAGTACATTGCGGGTTTGTTTTTCAGATGTCTTCTCTAACATGGATATGTTTGATCTGGAGAAAGATCTCCCTGATGAGTTGATGTCGAGTGGCTCGTGGGGTGATGGCGGCGGAGGAGGTGGGGGTCTCAGCAGTAAACCCCCCGCCCAGGGGCCGGGGCCTGGGCAAATCAATGGCGCTGACCCCGGAGCAATGAGACAAATGCAGATAAATCCACATCTCATGCAGGTAGGGATATCTATCTGGTTAACTCGTGTGAAGAGCTTTGATTTGTTTTATTTATTCCTCAAGTAAATTCAATAAAATTTGGCATAAACAACATACGTTTCGTAAATAATATGCGTAAATAAATAAATAAATCTTTGTTAGCCAAAAATCATGAGGAGTTACAAAACAAGACAATAGTAGTATGCTTAAGGGCAGTTAACCTGGCCAGTGGCCATGATTACATAGAAAAGAAAAAAAAAATACTTGAAATAAGAAATTTAAAATATATTCTACAAGTATAGAATAGAATTTATAATAATTGGTGCTTAAATAGTGTTTCTTGCACTGCGTTATGTTAAAAAAAAACAACCTATATTATAGGGTTTTTTTTAACAGGTACACTTTTGAAATGTAATTAAACCCTTTAAAATCATGATATTGTCCATTTGCAGAATTATTAGCGATATCCGGCCTCGGCCGCTCGAAAAAGTCGTCGAAAATTGCACTTTCAGATTATGCTTCCTTTAAGCCAACCGTGGCGCGTATTTGCCCAAAATCATATTTAACCATTAATGGCATAAAATAATCTTTTAAATAAAGCTATTTTTATGAACATTACCGTGATTTGAATATGTTTAATTTCATTTTAAAAGTGTTATCTATTTAAAAAAAACACCCTATATAACATTTTATTGAAATTTCATAGACTTAGACCATTGTCTATTGAATTTTGTTAATATGTAATTATTTACGTGTGATTGTAAACTATAAATTATTTACAATTTCTTGTCTACTTTATCTCTCCCACTCATGCCACATCCCTTACAGGGTTGGGAGAGAGCACAGTCTAGCTTGTCTACATATTACTAAGGTATATAAAATGTATAACTATTGTCATTTGTTTCATTGAAGGCAAATAAGAATCAACTTGGTGTTCAGCATAGTCAAATGGTAATGGCTGGATTGGGGAGCAAGAGTCCCAATCTTCAATCACCCCCCAATGTTGCCGTATCTAAAGATCAAATGGGTGGACTTCATCACAATCTCATGCCTAACACAAGTCACCCTAACCAGCATCATCCTGCTATGCCAACCAGCTCCTTACAAGGTAACTTACCTATAAGACATTCAATTCTATTCACACCAAGAACCTCTCATACTATCTGCAATAATACAAATGTATTTATGTTTGCTAGGTATGAATGTGAGCAGTGTTGGTGGCATGATAATGACCAATAGTAATATGGCAGGAGGAGTGATGGGAGTTGGAGGTATGGGAGGAGGAGCTCTGGTAGTGAATAGCCTCAACAAGCAACCTGGCTCCCTCATGGGTCCCGGACCAGGCCCAGATCATCACACGCCGCACCATCCACAGGTGAGAATCTACTCGTTTCACACTAAATATTTATTACTTGGGTACTTATCTATTAGTTATACACATTACGTAATACATTAACAACAAGAAATACTAATTTATGGGAGAAGATCCCTATCCTGGGCATGCTGCATCCACATGTTTTCCCGCCATTCACCTCACGTCAGACTGTCTTGCGTTAGGTCTTCCTAAACTCCTTTTGCTCGTTCTAGATTGCCATTCGAGTATCTTTTTGATCCATTCTAGAATCAGAGCGTCTGGCAATGTGTCTCATCTTACCGCGTCGGTGACCTTGGATTTCTCTCGTATTTATTCATTTGTCCGCCTATCTCTCAACGAAATACCCAGCATTCTCCTCTCCATGGCTCTTTATGTTACCAGCAATTGGTATATTTCACAATATTTATTAATTCTATTTGAGCCACTCTGCAATATTAGGTGTGAGTCAATGGACTAGAGAAGCTTGTGGCTCACAAGAATTGGAATGAATTGACATTATGGAGTTTGTATTCATCCACATGTTAGAGGAGTTCTCTGGGTCCAGCTATCCAACTTCTGAATCCCTATGTACATGAATCCAAATCCAAGACATTGGTGAAATGTTTATATTTCGGTAGCCAGACTCAATTTAATTTGTATTTTTCACATTGTGTAGGGTGGAATGCAGAATGGCCCTATGCTGGCAGCAAGAACTGCGGCTGCCACTGCCATGCAACAGAGGTTGCAGTCTCAAGGAATGGGAGTGGGTGTAGGAGTAGGTGTTGGCGTGGGAGTCCCTTTGGGTGTGAGACATCATCTGGCTCAGAGGGGTGCTGCACCTCCGCATCCTTTAGCCCCCTATCATCCACAATATGCACAGCAAGGACCACCTGCACCCCCGCAGATGCCAGGTATGTCATTTGTATAATAATTACACTTTGTTTCACTTGTAGTTTATTTATAAATAGGAATGTTTTCGAGTTCACACGCATGTGGTGAAACAACAGAATGTTATCGGTGTTGCATTCAATAAAATTACTTTTAACCTTTAAGTATGGACGTGGAGTCTCACAGGCTCCGCGATGGTTTGGGTTTCATCGTTTCGTATACTTCCCCACTTTTTTTGGGACCCAGCTTCTCAGTAGCTTCAGTTTTAGTGGTAAGATGACCGCCAAGCAAGGAGGACGTATCGGGCGATGCATAGTAGGTAAGTAATATAGATCGAAAAATTGACCGGAGCCTGTGTGACTCCATGTCCATAGCTGTCATACAAAATATTTATAGTCAGATTTATTTTTATTTTAGTTTTTTATACAAAATGGCAGAACATGCTAAGGAAAATTGTTCTAATAGAGATTTCCTCAAGATGTTAGCTCGTTCGCTCGTGCTGCCTCATATGCAAAGACGTGTAATCGACACAAATTTGCCGCGAGAGCTCAGGTCGACGATTACTCGAGTTTTGGGCAATGACATGGTCGCAAATGATGTTCAGGCACAACCAGTACTCTTCTTCTTCTTCTTCCTCAGCCTTCCTCCCTCCACTGCTGGACGTAGGACTCATCCCTGTTTCTCCCCCTCCGCATCCAGGTTCTTCCGGCTTGCTGGACTAGGCCATCAGACCACCTTTTGGGAGGTCTCCCGACGCTTCTACTTTTGCTCCAGGGCCTACACTATAGGATTCTGGGTGCCCACCTAGTATCCTCCTGTCGAGCCATATGCCCAGCCCACTGCCATTTTAATTTTGCAATGGGGTCCATAATATCGGTCATAAGTTCGGCGTCTTAACTCAAGGAACCAGAAGAGCATGTAGAATTTGTCCTGCTAAAAAACATAGAATGACTCTCCATGCTTGTATTGGATACAGCAAGCCCGTGTGCCTGCAATGTTCTCATCCGCTATGCAGTGACTGCCAATAAAATTAACGTGTTTAACGTGTTGTCAAAATTTTTTTGTTTGTTACTAGATATGACTATTATGTGTTTTTTTGTTTCTCATATATTAGAATTTAACATACAAATGTTAATTTTTCTCTACAAGTAGTTTATGATACATTAGATTGATAAAAACACAACCTATGTCCAAATAGCCTAAAAAGTGCCATAGTTGTTATTTTTTTTATATTTTCTTATATTTTTTTATAAATGTTTATTAAATATACACATTTATTTATTGTTAGAAACTCATATTTTGACATAGATACAATTTTAATGCAATTCAGAATAATTTTCTGAAGAAAAGATGCTTGTGAATATAGGAGCCTGTGTGACTCCGTGTCCAAGCTAGTGTAAAAAAAGTTTCACGTCCATACTTAAAGGTTAACAAAGTACACCAAAATTTTAATGAAAGAGAATTTGTGTTAATATACAATTGTGACCTAAAGGGCAAATATTTTGTGTATGCAGACGATACCGTAATAATATTTAGTGATAAATCTGGTGACTCTCTGCAGAGAATGATCAACGATGATATGAAGATTTTTGTTTCTTGGCTTTACAAAAACTCGTTGACTATTAACACAGAAAAAACAAAATATATGATGATGAAACAAAAAAATAAACCGGATATTAATCTTGAAATTGAAGTTAACAATTATCAGATCAAACGGACAGAGTGTGTCAAATATTTGGGATTGATGATGGACGAAAGATTGACATGGTCTGAACATGTAAACTCAATATTGGACAGATTGGGACCTATGATAGGAGTACTGAGGAGAATTGATGTGTTTGATATGAAAACAAAGATTATGATTTACAATGCCTTCATTCTACCTCACATAACATATGGATTAACGGTGTGGTCCCAATGTAGTGTTGAATTGAAGGATTTAATAAGGAGAGTAATGAACAAGGCACTAAAGATAGTTTATAGTCTAAATAGATTCACCAGGACCACAGAACTCTATAAGATGACAAACTCATTAAATTTGGATGACATGATAGGTATAGAGAAAATTAAGATGTTGCATAAGATTAAAAATAGCCAAATCAAGACACAAATATCCTTGCTGCACAATAGTGGCGTGCACTCCAGATACACGAGACAAAGAAATCACATCAGGAAAGGAAGTCCTAGGACAAATAGGATCAGGTATGGATTTCTTTACACTGCCTCTTTGGTGTATAATTCCTTGCCGGATGAGCTGAAGAGGATAACACAACCAAAGCCTTTCGCCAGGAGTCTAAGGAAGCTAATCCTGAATAAAAGACAATAAATAGTGATCAAGTTGTTGTATATGTGTTTATGTTATTGATGGACTTATTTTACAATTGATATTTAATGTGTTTTATGATTGACCCCCTTATACCAGTAAACTTATACTGTCTGGGGGCTTTAAATTTAATTTGAAGTAATATAATATAAATAATGTTCTAATGATACACATACTTTGTAAGCCATATTCTTTGAAATAAATTGAAATTGAAAAATTGAAAAAGAAAATACACATTAACATACTTACTTACCATTTATTATAATTTAATATTTTTGTTTGTTTATATCTGACAGGTGTAGCACCATCACAAAGAGGAGTTAGTGTAGGTAACCTGGGAGTAGGTGTTGGTGGTGGTGTGAGATTTGGTGGTCCCGGAGAGAACACAGGTGTGGGTGTGGGTGTTGGAGTAGTGAGTGGCGGTGCTGGAGGGATGGCGGGGCAGGCTGTACCTCCCGCTCCCTCACCACAGCAACCCCAGTCTGGTGCCCCGGCTCCGTCCCAACCTGGACCTCAGGCTGCTACACAACAAGCACCCCCTGCTCCTTCTCAACAGCCACCCACTCAGCAACCACCTACCGCTTCCATAGCCGACCCTGAAAAGAGGAAGCTCATTCAGCAGCAGCTGGTGCTGTTATTACACGCACACAAATGTCAGAGAAGAGAATCTGCGGCAAATGGAGAAGTGTGGCAGTGTACTTTACCTCACTGTAAAACTATGAAAGGTGTTCTCAACCATATGATAACGTGTCAGGTAATAATCAACACATTATATATATATATATATATATATTATATACTATATGTACCTAACTAATAATAAAATAAAATAATTGTAAAATGTGTATTGTTTATTTCTATTTGACAGGCGGGAAAGAGTTGTACCGTCCCACACTGTTCATCGTCTAGACAAATTATAAATCATTGGAAGCATTGTACGAGGAATGATTGTCCCGTGTGTTTACCTCTCAAGCAGGCTGATAGAAATAGAAGTAATAATATTAATAATGGTGAGTCATAATGTATGTATTTCTATTTAATAAATTGCAGCCTAGTCCTATGGTGTCATCTATTTTATAGAGTAAGAAACACTGTAGGTAACGTCATTGTAAGAGAAAACCCCTTGGCCCCAGGCTATGTAGTAGGTACCAACTGCCCCCTCATATACACTACCCATCATATACACTACATAATGAATTTACTTTATTTACAACTTTTATCGAAATTGATTCAGAAATTTAGTTACTTGTAATAGCTGTTACAGTCTATTTTTTTCAGAAGTCTCACGGAACAAATTTAGATTAGTGTTGCTTGATGTGATAATAAGATATGGTTAGATTTTTTCACTCCTTTCAAATTATATTTCAGAACTGTGTAAAAAAAACTAGCTAATAAGCATTACTAAAAAAATTAAATTGCCTCGGCTATTTTTGTCTCGTCTCTTTATAAATACCTCTACGTCCTAAACCATTTAATATAGAGGTAATATTTTAATGTCAGCTTATGGAAAATTAACCGACGATTGAATTGTATTTAGTAAAATTTGCCGTAAGTAGCTTAGATTAGAAGATATTCAACAACGATTAAAGAAAATTAATAAAATCGTTATTTGTTAAGAAAAACAATACACTTTTACACTGCTTCTTCTCAGTTAATTTTTAAAGAACAAAGTTATGTTTGTATGTTTTTTAGTTCATAGAAGAACAAAATTTTCCTAACGCTTCCTTTAAGAGTTACAAGTGAAAAACTGAAAAAAGGTCAATAAATACTCGATTTTTGGGACACCCTGTACTTAACACAGGCGGAAAATTTGTGCAAACTTAAAGACCTTGGATGTTAATGGGATTAAAACAATTTCCAGCTTTCTAAGAATTATGTACGCTACAAATCGTAATCTTACTGGCCTATTAATTAATTATTGTGATTTTAATATAAAATCTGGGTTCCTGAAACTACATCATTATGTTTTGCCAACAATTCACACATCATTAGGAAAACAGAAATAATTGGGAACCTAGTTACTTAGTTATTGTAGAGTTTGCGTACCCAGTTATTT
The DNA here is from genome assembly GCA_963576895.1 of Ceraclea dissimilis. Taxonomy (NCBI): domain Eukaryota; kingdom Metazoa; phylum Arthropoda; class Insecta; order Trichoptera; family Leptoceridae; genus Ceraclea; species Ceraclea dissimilis. Next base: position 18,644,860 of record OY756360.1, read on the forward strand.
TATCTACTGTCCAAACCAGGCTGAGTCAACTCTGGTTTTGGTACTTGCCAACAAGCATATTGTGTAGTTGGTAATACATCGCTGGACTTTTCGATGATAATCATGGTATTGCCTGGGCAGCTCAGCGGGGAATGCGTAAGGGATATATATCGCATCTCTTCACTCTTTCACGATCTTATGGGATTTGTATGACAGACGCAAAAAATAGAATTACTGATTATGAAAATAATTCCGAAATCTTAACATTACAGTGAATATTAATAACATAAATGTATTATTATGTTATCATGCAATATTTTTATTGGTGAATTAGTATTTATTTCTTTTTAAGAAACCAGATTTCGAGAAATATTATACAAGTCTTTTTCATTTTGCAAGCTGGCAATACAACGCCAATGCCGTTTGTAAACAACACGCGGCCATATTTTTTACTGTTGCTGTCGCGTCGCCATTCCAAAATTTGTTTCGTGATCGGTATTATTACATTGTTTTGAACTAGGTTTGTGTAAAATATAAACTCCTTTTTTGTGTTTTTGCATAGACATATATGATTCGTCATTTCGGGATCCTATGTTTGGGAGAAATATACGTACTCGTTTGTGTGTGAGAAATGGAGACTAATTCTATGATGGAGACTTGTTCTATATTCAATTATTGTCGAGACCAGAGACTCGTGTAACTTGTTTTGTGTTATAGTTTTAAAGAAATATTCTGGATTTCACAAACTTTAGGTTCGGAAAAGTCATCTGTGACCTTAGATTATATCTGTGACAAATTTTGTACGAGAAATGTTGACACGCGACTGCAATCTTTACTTACTGAAATTCCTCAATCAAAAAGTTGGTGAAACGCTCTGATAGACTCATTATTTCGTATTATTTTTGTTAATGGTTCTTTTGAACATCTTTTTTAATTGTCTCTACGTAATGTTTATACAATATGTGTGTATTATTTACTTACAATAAATGCCAATGTCATACTACCTACTGCTCTGCATTTTAATTCTTTGGTTATTATACTTATTTCCAAAGGGTTAGTGCGCATTAATGATTAAATAGTTGTATTGTAGTGTAAAAATGGGATATATGGATATGTCCCGCTTTTGTATTAGAGTACAACTATTTTTAATCGCTAATGCGTATTGATCCATATAAAACCTCAATAATCGATTTATCAAGGCGCCATTGTTCATGTGGGCATGAAATGAATGAGAGAGAAAGCTAGATGAGATCTGTCATTTTCGTGTTTGCATATATTTTCTATGAAGTTGGCATTCTTCTCTCCTAAGAGAGTATATGTGTTCTGTGGTCCAAACAGTGGTGTTTTGATGCACATAGATGGTGCATACATGGAAATAGTTACATTCCCATATTTGTTCATAGTAAACGGTGACTTCTTCTTTCTACACCACTGTCTTTTTACCTGAAATACAGCGTTAGGACTTTTCTTTAGTTTTAAATGTTATTCATGTTCTATTAACCATTATAAACATACAATTATGTTATGTTTCCTTTGTGATGATGTGCGTATAATACTAAACTTTGTAATAATACATATTGTTTCTATTCTGTATTAGGTTTCAACTATAAATAAATAACAATTTTTTCAGCCACAGGAAATCCTCCAAGTGTTCCCAATGCGGCTCCAGCTCCTTCACCTTCTGATATGCGGAGAGCTTATGATGCTTTGGGAATTCAGTGTCCCACAAGTGGAGGTGTGGCTCCAGTTGTGGGTGTGGGTCCCTTAGGACAACAACCTCAGCAGCAAGGAGTGCCACCCCAGCAGGTGCAACAATCTCCACAGGGAGTACCACCGCAGCAGCAACAACAACAGCAGCAACAACAACAGCAGCAACAACAGCAGCAACAACAACAGCAACCACAACAACCACAGGGAGTTCCTCAGCAAGTAGTGGGTGGATTACGGGGTGCGCCGGGTATAGTGCCTCGTGGTCCACGCCCCCAGGGTCCACCGGAGCAGCCACCACCTCCTCCAGGACCCCCCATGCAGCAACAGCAGCAGATAGTGCCTCCGCAGCAGCAACAACAACAGCCACAACAGCAGTTGTTCCCTCAGCATGCACCCCAGCCTCCTACACAACAACAGTCCAACATTAACACTCAGGAACAGTTACAGCAACAACAAGTTGTAAGTATTACCTTCATGATAATGTTTTCATTTCATATCAATGTTCCCCATACTCTTATTTACATCATTGGAACGTTTAATATCCAATAATGTGACATAATGTTGTATTGAAATATGTACAATACATAGTAAGTGCAAATGTTTGGAATGGTCTGCAATTAATGAGGGTAGTATGACGTGTTACAGTTGGGTTCCGGCAGCCTTCAACTTGGAGGCGGTCAAGTTACAGCAACTCCTGCTTCCAGGAGTAAAGAATGGCATCAATCCATTACATCAGACCTCAGGAATCATCTCGTCCATAAATTGTAAGTATTTTTATAACACAGCCTTAAATCATTATTGTAAAATGTTGTTTGTTGCATTATTTGTTGTCCAAAAAATTCTATCATTCATGCTATTTATTTATCTTTGGGTGACAAATTTAACTCATTGGTATGTTTTTTTCACAGAGTACAAGCAATATTTCCCACGCCAGATCCCACAACTATGTTAGATAAAAGAATGTATAATTTAGTAGCGTATGCGCGAAAGGTAGAAGGAGATATGTATGAAATGGCCAGTACGCGCTCCGAATACTATCATCTATTAGCTGAAAAAATATATAAAATACAAAAAGAATTGGAGGAAAAAAGACAGAAAAGAAAAGAACAACAAATGCAACAACACCAGCAAAAGCAGCAGCAACAACAACAGCAGCAGCAGTCGCAGCAACCTCCACAACAACCCGGTACCATGGATATGAACACAGCTAGTCTGAGGCATCGTTTGATGAGCGGTCCCGTGGTGGCCCACCCACCTATGGCTCCTGGCCAACAACCAGTTGCCATGCATACACATTCTCCGGGAATGGGTGGACTGCCTCTCCCTCCTAATAGGATGCAGTTCCAGCCCAACTTGGTAGGACCCCCAGGGCCTAGTCCCAATGCGATGCCTCCAACGCCCAACCCCATTATGGTCTCTAACCCAGGTCTATCACCTTTTGCTCAGCCACTTACTTCACCGGCCTCCAATATGTCCAGTGGTGGCAGTGTCCCTACGCAGTTCTCTAATATTAACTCTAATGGACCAACCAGCATGATGGGTGCTTCCCCTGGTCCTGGTCCAGGTGCGCAGTTCCCTGATATGATGAAGGCACGCATGGCAGCACAACAGCAGACTGTCACCAATGGAACTCCAGGTAGCCGGGCGCCGAGTCCTTATACTAATCAACAGTTCAACAACAGGATACCAATACCTTCTTCTACAACTCCCACGGCATCTGACCAAGTGTCCATGGCTTCTGTGATGAGTTCAGGCCCTACCTCTGTTGGATCGCAGAGAGGAGCCTCTCCAGGTGTGGCCTCTAATGGACCTTTACCTCCGAGGACCCCTTCAACTCCTCTAGTTCCTCCACCTCTTCCAAGTCCCCTGCCACCGTCATCTCAAGATGCAGTCGCTAGTGTTCCAGGGAAGAGCAACCCAGTGTCTAGATCTTCCTCCAATCTTTCATCCCAAATGGCTGCTCTTAATGCAGCTGCTATGGATCAAGATGATAGTCCGAGACCCCCTCATAGCCATCATTCCGTAGCTGGAGAGAAGATGGAAATTAAGCAGGAAGATGAAATTAAAACTGAAATCAAGGAAGAAAACATTAAAAAGGAAGATCCTGATGATTCTATGATGGGAGGCAAGGGTATACATAATGATATTAAGAAAGAAATTAAGTCTGAGCCTGATGATTCAGATGATAGAGAAATTAAGAAAGAACATAGTATAAAGAATGAACCAATGTCACCATCACAAGAAGATGTTAAAAAACCTGTACCCGAACCAATAAGTCAACCACTAGATACAAAGAAGAGAAAGTGTGTCTTCAAGCCAGAGGAACTCAGGCAAGCCTTGATGCCTACTTTAGAGAAGTTATTTAGACAAGATCCAGAATCTTTACCATTTAGACAACCAGTTGATCCTCAGGCACTAGGCATACCTGACTACTTTGATATTGTAAAGAAACCAATGGATTTATCAACTATCAAGATGAATCTGGACACTGGAAAGTATTCAGATCCATGGGAGTATGTGGATGATGTATGGCAGATGTTTGATAATGCATGGTTGTATAATCGGAAGACATCACGAGTCTACAGATATTGTACTAAGGTAAGCATTATCACACATACATACATACCAATAATAGGTGTAAATAATAAAGTAGGCACCTGGCACATATTAACGCATTTATTGTTTTGTTCCAGTTGTCAGAAGTGTTTGAGCAGGAGATAGATCCAGTAATGCAGAGCTTAGGTTACTGTTGCGGGAGGAAGTATACATTTAATCCACAAGTATTATGTTGTTATGGAAAGCAGCTGTGTACAATACCAAGAGATGCTAAATACTTTAGTTACCAGAATAGGTAAGTAAACTATGTACTTGTAACTGTTGTATTGTTGTGTTGTATGTATCATGTTAGTATTAACTAATCTGGTGAATGTTATTGCAGGTATATATTCTGTCAGAAATGCTTTAATGATATTGTTGGTGACACAGTTACTTTGGGAGATGATCCAATGCATCCTCAGACGTAAGTTTATCATTGCTCTATACATATGTGTATTATGAATGTATCTTGAACCTACTGTATGCAGTATTAACTAACTTAACAATTTATTTTACGTTTTAGGACTATTAAAAAAGATCAATTTAAGGAAATGAAGAATGACCATTTAGAATTAGAACCTTACGTTGTTTGTAATGACTGTGGTAGAAAGCAACATCAAATATGTGTTTTACACTTGGAGCATATATGGCCGCAAGGTTTCTTTTGTGATAATTGTTTAAAGAAAAAAGGTGCTAAAAGAAAAGAAAATAAGTTTAATGCAAAGAGATTACCCACCTCAAAACTGGGAATTTATATTGAAACACGTGTAAATAATTTCCTAAAGAAGAAGGAAGCTGGTGCGGGAGACGTGTACATTAGAGTAGTTGCCAGCTCGGACAAGGTGGTGGAAGTGAAGCCAGGGATGAGGAGTAGGTTTGTGGAAGGAGGAGACTTGCCTGGTGAATTTCCTTACAGAGCCAAAGCATTATTTGCCTTTGAAGAAGTGGATGGTGCAGATGTCTGCTTCTTTGGAATGCACGTACAAGAATATGGAAGTGAATCTCCTATGCCCAACACTAGGCGAGTTTATATTGCATACTTGGATTCTGTTCACTTTTTCAAACCGCGACAATATCGTACTGCGGTTTACCACGAAATTTTATTAGGATATTTAGATTATGCCAAACAACTGGGTTACACCATGGCTCATATCTGGGCTTGTCCACCATCCGAAGGAGACGATTACATATTTCACTGTCACCCTGTGGAACAGAAAATACCCAAACCCAAGAGACTACAAGAGTGGTACAAGAAGATGCTAGACAAAGGTATTGTGGACAGAATCATCGTAGATTATAAAGACATTTTGAAGCAAGCAATGGAGGATAGTATATCTTCAGCAGCAGACTTGCCTTACTTCGAGGGAGATTTTTGGCCTAATGTGTTGGAAGAATCCATTAAGGAATTAGATCAAGAAGAGGAGGAGAAGAGGAAACAAGCGGAGGCTGCTGAAGCTGCAGTAAGTTACTACTATTCTACTAATACACATACTAATACCTATGTATCCTGTACTAATATATCTTTTACTGTATTTGCAGCAAATCTATATGATGTCTGAAGACAGTGAGCAGGGTCCTGACGGCAAGAAGAAAGGACAAAAGAAGGCAAAGAATTCTAAAAAGTCAAAAGCGGCGCAGAGAAAAAATAGTAAAAAACAAAGTGATCAGACAACTGTAGATGAACTTAGCTCAAAAATATTAGCAACTATGGAAAAACATAAAGAAGTGTTCTTTGTTATTAGATTACATTCTGTACAGTCTGCTGCCAATTTAGCTGTAAGTATTACATACATAAGTGTACGTAGAATTTATTCTGTAGAGGTTTGTTATGTATTAATGAATGTTTAATTACTTACAGCCAATTCAAGATCCCGATCCATTACTCAATTGTGATCTTATGGATGGAAGAGACACTTTCCTGTCAATGGCTAGAGATAGACACTATGAATTCTCCTCCATGAGGAGAGCTCAGTTCTCTACTTTATGCATGTTATGGGAATTACACAATCAAGGACAAGATAGATTTGTTTACACCTGCAACCACTGTAAGAACAATGTGGAGACAAGATACCATTGTACTGTTTGTGATGATTTCGACTTGTGTATGACTTGCTACACTAGTGAAGGACATCCGCACAAGATGGAGAAGTTAGGTTTTGATTTGGATGATGGCTCCTCTCCTGGCGATACCAAGCAGGCCAATCCGCAAGAAGCTCGCAAGCTGTCTATTCAGCGATGCATACAGTCTCTGGTTCACGCATGCCAGTGTCGGGATGCCAACTGTCGTCTTCCTTCTTGTCAGAAGATGAAGAGAGTGGTGACACATACAAAGATTTGCAAGAGAAAGACAAATGGTGGTTGTTCCATCTGCAAGCAACTCATTGCTCTGTGTTGCTATCACGCCAAGCACTGCCAAGAAACAAAATGTCCCGTGCCCTTCTGTAGCAATATCAAACACAAATTGAAACAACAGCAGCTCCAACAGAGGTTGCAGCAACAGCAGTTGTTGAGAAGAAGAATGGCTGTAATGAACACAAGAGGACCGGCTCCAGGTGCCCCTTGTTCACCTCCCCCTGCGCCTTCCATGGCACTGGCATCTCCACCCATGGCAGGAACTAAACCAGGCATAGGCACTATGACACCATCGCCTAATGTCCTGCAGGTGGTAAAACAAGTCCAGGAGGAAGCTGCCAGACAACAGGCCCCCCACTATGGAAAAGCAGCTCAGCAAATGCCACCCCCTCGCCACCCACTACTGCCTATGGAGCAATGGGGAGGGGGGCAGCAACAGCCTCAGCAGAGATATCCAGGTAAACCTACTCAGGCCCCACTGCGCCCTCCACACCCCCAGCATCCACAACTGCAGCAGCAACAACAGCACCCTGCCATGGCCCCCCACCCACATCCGCAACTTCCGGGAGTGCCTCAGCAACAGCAACAACTCATCGCACAACAGAACAACCAGCAACAGGTACCTACTAACTATGTACTTTCATATTAATTGATATGATAATGAATGAAACATCTAAGTATATGGTGTCCTCTTTGTAATGTTATTGGTGTGTAATTTGAAATGTTTTTGTTTTCCCAGCAGATGATGATGTCCCAGGGTGTAGTAGGAGTTGGGGGTGTGAATGTTAATACTGGAGGAGTTGGAGTTAACCCAGGAGTGTCTCCTAATGTAGGAATGCAACAACAACAGATGGGAGGAATGGTGCGACCTGGTGGACTTGCCGGGAACATGCCCGGGCAGCCAGTACATCAGAAGGCCCTGCAACAGCTGATGACCATGTTGAGGACTCCAGGAATGCCCGACCAACAGGCGCAGATATTACAAATACTCAAGTCCAATCCACAGTTGATGGCTGCATTTATCAAACAGAGACAGGTAAATATATGTAGTGGCTTATTGTAAACAAGGAGGCGAAATTATATAGTAATCAATAAACATTACGCCATATGGTGTAATTGTACTTGGATAATCTTCAACATATTTTCAGCTGTGTACCTACAAATAAACTAGTATTAACATACTGCTATGTTTCAGAATGCTCAACAAAATCAGCAACAACAGCAGCAGCAGCAGCAACAACAACAGCAGCAGCAGCAACAACAACAACAGCAGCAGGGCGGCATTGGTGGTGTTGGGGTTGGAGTGGGAGTAGGAGTAGGTGTGGGAGCCCCTCACCTCATGGGGGGTGGACCTCAGCAACAACAACAGCAGCAGCAGCAGCAACAACAGCAAAGGATGCAACAAATGCAGCAAATGTTAGGACAACAACAGCAGCAGGTATGTGTTGTGTATTGTAATGTTTCTGATTATGTATTTTTTTCTTTCTGGTGGGAGTCTTACATATAATGGCAAGTTATATGATGGATCCGTTAACTTTATATTGCAGGTGGGTGGTGTGTCTGGTGTAGGAGGGCTGGGACAATTGAATAATATGGCCAACATGAATCCCCAGCAGCACTGGTCCTTCAAGCAGCACCAGATGCTGAACAACATGCAGCGCACTCAGCAACAGCAGCAGCAGGTGGTGCAACAACAGCAGCAGCAACAGCAGTTTGTAGGCGGATATGGGGTGGGAGTGGGGGGCCGTGGGGCGAGGTACTTCCCACCCAGTATGCAGTTACTGCAGCGCTCTCCACCCCCGGCACCCTCGCCCCGCCCCCCCACCCCCTCGGAGATGATGCTCCTGCATCAGAACCCCGCTCCCCCGCCACCCTCGCTGCAACCCCCTGATGACCAAATGCCTCAGATGACCCCCCAGGACCAGCTCACTAAGTTTGTGGAACAATTGTAGTGTACATACTATACCTGATAATATTTATACCTGTATATGTCTACTTGTATTGTAATGTTTAAATTGACGACTCGTTAGGGAAATATGACGGACTGTCACCCACGGCTGTGTTGAATACTGACACGGAATGCTCGGAGTATCTCTGACATTGTGTGCTGTTTCTATAATTTTTAAATAAAAATATATATATATATACATATATAATGACATATAATACTAAATATATATAATTTAATTTAATCTTTGTAGTTACATTTTGTATGGTAGGTATTGGTCGATACTAGAATTATCCATAAAGAATTTTAATTGAGTTGAAGTGATAATGTAGTGTGTAATGAGTATGATGTAGTGCCTGCCTGGATGTGTGCGTGAGTGCGTGCGTGCGTGTGTCTGTCTGTCTGTGATGTCTCATTATAATAATGTCATGTCATGATTCATTTTGTTGATTGTTATTTTGCCAAATGGTGTGTTTGGTATTATATTATTATTATGTATATACAGTTGTTTTTTATTTAATTACATAATTATTATGGTATCAATTATTATTGATTGTTGTGTATTGATTTGTGTAAGATTGTGAGAGATGTAGAATTACAACTAGGGATTACTACACAGAGGCAGAGCATTTAAATGTTATTGTAATTTATGTTGTTTTCTTTTTGTAATAATATTCTATCACATTATATGTAATTATTATATATGTATAAATATACATAGTTAAATGGTATGGCGTAGTGGATTATAGTATACATAATACAATAGTATAAATAAATAATAGAGTAGTGCGGATATAGGATAAGTAGATAGGTAGGCACTAGGCATACAACACAGTGATCTCCATGTGATTCGGAGGGGAACTTATGATAATCGAGATCGCAGAACTCTCTTACTCACATACTTTATATTGCATTACATATTATTACAATGATTCATTATTGCAAAGGGGATGATTGACTCTTTGCATTTATACGGTACTATATTTGTGTATATTTTGATAGGTAAATATTTTAATGTTAATAACATTCCAAAATAATTGTTTTTGGATATAGTGAGGAGTGGCGCGATCTCGAGCGAGTTAAATGCATATTGTTCTTTCTTATTTTCAATACAATTAAATATTTAGAAATTATAAATACAATTGCACTAACCATATTTATTATTTAAATGATGTTAGATTAAGTATTATTATTCGTTGAATAGAGGGCGAGGCCGCTCCTTGTACAAAGTGTAAATATGATTATATATATATGTACACATACATTCAACATCATGAATACATAATGTTGGCTTCTAATATAGTTAAGTTGTTCCTAGCATAGTTATTATATTATGATACTTATGCTGTTTATTGTAAAAACATTTTATAATATAAAAATATGTCAACAATATAACCACCATACTTTCATTTCAATACTCCCAACACTTGGCTTGTCCTGTTGTGTCTCCCTTAGGGCGATGAGCTGGTACATACAGTGATGTGCTGTACATTACCTAAATAAGACATTGCTCAGCTTCTAAATACCTTCCACTCACTGAGCACACAGATTAGTGCTTTGTATACCTAGGACTAATACAGTTTGTAACACAGAGCTACTCGAGAAAAACGCACACAGCCTTTTATTGATTGAAGTGACTGGTAGTCGACAGATGAAGTGATTTTTTGCAGACCAGTCACGGGATTGTAACCTGGGAGGAAGTAAATTAAAGTGGATGGGTTTGTTTTGTAGGATTCCTAATTCGCACTTTCAATTCAATTAGAGAGTTCTGAAGCCATTAATAATAATGACTTTGTGTTTTTTTTATATTAACATGGCAATGTATTATGTGAATTACAATATAAGGTACATGTTGTTACATCGATGAGTCTCACTGGGCTTGCGCCTGTGCCGAGGCCCCCTCGATGATCCTACCCCTGATTATACCTACTGTTAACATTGTGTTTTAGTGGGGGAAGAGATGGCTCGGTAACTCAACTCCATACAAAAAACAACCCGTAGCTTGACGACTAAGAAAATTAAGCGCCAGTTACGGAACCTGTATAAAGGTGGGAAGAACTATTGAACATTGAGCCCCTTCTATATCTACGACAAATCTATGGTGGACGCCATTTTCATTGCGAACATATGATTGCGTGTCATGTTGGTTGTCCACAATTGCATGAATCCTGCCGATATTTCAGTGATTTTTGCGACTCATTATGTATAATCAGCGTGGAAATTACCTTTGGAATATAACCTATGTAATCAAATGGTAAATTACCGTACTTTACATAGAGAAAAAATTGCGTATACCTAGTGGAAATGCTGGCGGCGGTCAATTTTTGTCTATGGCTTTATCCGTTAGGACTTCCTACATTTATACAGGTTCCCTAGCGCCAGTTGCTAAACAAAGTGTGTGGACATATACAGACAATTCTTTGTTAGAAGTCCCCTGGTGCAAACTTGGTTTAGTGTTGCTTTATGTGATAGTACGATATGGTTAAATTTTTTCGCTACTTTAACATTATATTTCAGAACTGTTGTTTAAAACAATTTGCTAATTTTCGAATTGTTAGAATAAACTGGCAACATTGTTTTACTAACTTGTGGTGGCGGCTTGAAGGGATTATTGGAGTATTTTTTTCTTTTTCCAACTTGCAAAACTATCTTTTCTTTAAAATGATTTCTCTAGCGCTACTCTGTAATATTTTCGGCATTGTAGTTTACTTGTAAAAGATACAATGTGAGAATATTGGGAACCTTTGACAGCTCTTATGACAAGATTCGACAATAAGGGCTACCAACAATACAATCTAAACTCCACTTGCAGGTAACGTCCGCACGGTGGACAAGACGGATGGAATTAATAATAACTAAAAAGTCTGGTCAAAATTATGATACATATGTACTTGTGGGGACTAATAATGAATGCAAGTTTGGATGAGAATGATGGGGAACAAAACACAAAAGATTTTATACTTTTTACTTTATAGAATTTATTGAGATTAAATTAAAAAGGTAACAGTAAATTACACACAACTGAAAGCACTTACATATTGACTGCATACTTACATATTAATACATTATAGTTTGCTTTTTACAATCCACTTACAGTAATATTTAGATTAGTAGTTTTATTTTAATCTATTAATTTCATTTAGGACGGAACATTATCACACAAGTTTTGTAATAGAACTATAAATCCAGTACAACATCAAACAGTTACAACAACTTGACATTACATTACTAGGGATGAAAACTTAGTACAAATTGTTGTCATCATTAATTTTTAAATAAGGCTGTGGGTCGTCTATTTTGACTATTTTCTGCACATCGATTTTTTCCCAACACATTGGGCACTGCAATCCTTCCTCAGCTAACCTGAAATTTAATATAAAATTACAATACTCGTTATGTTATCATGCTGCATTCTATCTCAACATTGTTGTAGGCAATATTTAACTTACTTTAAAAATTCCCTTCTTATAGCGGGAAAATTGCATTCAGGACACGCTGTAAGGTCAGACTTAAGAATATGGCAACCCTGAAAATTTAAATTATTATTTGTAACATTGTTTTACAGAAACTAATATACAGAAAGATTCCACCAGACATTTCTCTTGGGTTTTCTAAACTGGGAAAGATGTATCTAGTCTTTGGATTTCTTCTGACAAATGATTTTAAAAATATGTAATGTAGTGTGATATAGAATATTGTCTAACATACGTAAGGATGACACTATGGGCAGAAATTTTAAAAGGCTTATCAAATCTGTGGCGAATATGGATGGGACGGAAGTAGCCAATATTAAACAAAAATCTTCATCTTTATATACTTGGAACTATTAGAAATTTAACTTACAGTGGCAATGCAAAATGGTAGAGACATTTTGCATTGTGTACAATTGAGACTAGTTTCAGGAACATCATGATCACAATACGGGCACGGCGTTAGTTCTTCTACATTCTGATTCTCAGACTCCTTAGGACGATGTCTCACCACAGATTCAATCTTCTTTTTGTACTTTTCATCAATCTGTGATCTGTATTCAGGTTTCATTAATGTTTTAGCATATAGATGAGCATACTTCTTCAGCCCAGCCCTTTGGCATTCAATCACCGCAGATGTAAGTATAGAAACAATGTCTGTGACAACAAAGTATAGAAACAATGTCAACAAGAATAGAATTAGTGAGAATTGAAAGTTTTTCTGCATTAAATATTATTATAAGTCTTATACTTACGAGATGGAAATAAAGATATATTTTCAGCAACTCTTATAAGCATATTAGCACATCTCATGTGGTCCCCTCTCTTCAGATGGAGTCTAACTAATATGTAGGAATGTACAAGTGCCAGACTGGATGTCATTTCAGAAGGAACACTCAAACCATTTGATTTCAGTTCTTGAGACATTGTGAATAACATGTCGTGGGCCACACGATAGTTCCCACTCACTTGTTCTTGATTGGCTATGATGACCGCAGTCTTAGCCGCTTCTTGGAATTGTTTCCTGGCCATGTAAAGGCGAAATAGATATTTGGGTTCTTTGGGAATCCCATCATTATCTCCCAGCAAGTAATCAATGAGACTCTTAGCAAGGTGGTCATTATTTGAGGATGCCACTGTATCAATTGCCAGAGAAATTGCTTCATTCTCCATAGAATTACTATTAGCAGCTCTCAATAAATGAGGTAATGCTTTTGAATATTCCTTTGCGTAGAAATAAAATTTACCAGCCAAAAGAGAATTTTTTTCCCCTTCAAAGTGCAATGCTAAACTTTTAAAATCATCCAAACGGGAATCTGAATGTTGGATTAATATTTCACCAAACAATTGTAGTTTCCCATGTTGTCTTGCAAGTTGGAATGCTTCATCGTAACATAATGACATTATAAGAAATTTAATAGCGGACGTATAATCATTCAGCTTTTGAAAGAATGCGGCGACTAATTTAGCTCCCTGGAGGGACTTGGTTTCTTGTACTAATTCCACAGCTTCATCAGGATTATTTAAGTGATACAAATCCAATCTGATAACAGAATCATAGTCCTTGGCTTGTTTATAAGATCTGAGTGCTTCCATGTACCTGCCATCTGCCTCCTTCATTTTAGCATATTGCAGATGTATTTTTGGTAAAGTGACATTAGCGAGTAGAGGCTCAACTTTAAGCCAAGACTTTAGTTTGATGTACAATAATGCTGCTTTGTCTATTGATCCAATTTGTTCATAAAGTACTGCAGCATGTCCATATTGTTTCATATTCTCTAACAGTTGAGCACATTCTTGTATGAGAGTTACATCTTTAGAGTTGGATGCAATTGTAACTCCTCTGCTGGAGTCCCCACATCTAATTGAAGTCCTCGCAATTCCGGACAAACATTTCATATTATGTTCTTCAACTTCAATATCCGACAGTCCAATTATATTATTTTTGTCTTCTATTAAACTTTTTTCATAATTACTGAGGGCTTCATGATAATCACCACTAGAAAAATACACATGTGCCATTATTTTATTTTTTCTTAAGGTCTTAATCATTGCTATATTGGAGTTACTTACCAATGAATTGCAATGATCGGCAGTCTGAACTTAATATACTAGTAAAAAGTAATACATATATTGTATTAACATACGTGAATTCTAAATGCTGAGCATGATTCCTCTGTATGAGTGGTAGTTTGTGTGGCGCATGTGTGCGAGCGAGTTCCACGGCTCTGGGCCAATGTCGGAGGGCCAGTCGCAAGGCCAACTCCTCCTCTCCTCCCGCCCCTGTCCCCCCACTGCCAGTACCCCAGGCTGTGGCAGCATCTGGTCTGCCGAGACATACACAGGCACGAGCACTGGACACACATATATCACATAGCAGGTTATAATTAGTGATATTTAAACAAACATAGCTATTATATAATAAGTTGTATTGAGAATGAAGAATTTTTTCAATTCTCCTGTAAGAGTTACGTGTACGTCAAACTTTCACTAGCCAGTTTCCTGTTTCTCACGATATCATAATTGATCAATCATATCAACTAAATCCTCAGGAACAAACGCATATTCAGTCAAAGGAATGGACTTACGGGTATGGCAAACAGCTTGAAGTGTGTAAGGATAGGGTATTGTGGTGTCTTATTTACTCTGCTTACTCCGCAAGGGATGCAGAGTGAGAGTTTAGTATAGCAATATCACAATCTAATTTGATGTCACATTAATTTTGCACAGACAGAATGTTGTGTAAGTGTGTTTTTATACACAAAAGCATTTGCTGGTTACCCCATTATTGGGATATGCCTTGATAATACAGTAGTAGTAGTAGTAGAAAATGGAAAGAAATTACCAGAGTGAGGGCAAATGTTCAATGTTGAGCATATCTTCTAGGGACCACAGCATAGCAACATCATTCAAGTGAGTGTAAACTCTGATAGCTGAAATAACATGACATATGCTGGTACATTGAAATGGTATTATGAATACATCTCGGACATTGACATTTTTCTGTATATCTGAAAAAAGGCTGTCCACTGATTTTGAATTAGGTTATGATTAAATAAACCTTTTTTCATTTTCAATAATCAGACATTTTTGAAAAATGTTCAATTTCTCACACATTTAAGTAAAATCAAAATTTTACAATAATTTTTAAAAACCTGTCGTTTCTTACTCTTAGTAAAATGAGTCCCATTTTATTCACATTCAAATAAAATTATAGATACTTGTGAAATCAAGATGGTTTTAATTTTGTAATGCATATACATACACACTAACTACTATAAGTTATAACAGTGAAGTGTGTTTGAGCAGATATTCTAATAATAAAACATTGTTCTCTCCAAAAAGTTCCAGTTTTTTGTTCCATTTTGTAATGAAAAACATATGGGATTCTTTGTCTGTTTTGAAACAGAAAAATGCAAGGTCAAATCTACCACAAGTGTATAAAAACAAATGTCAATATAGATTACCGAACGCAATTTCAAGATTAGTAATGGCGGCCTCCCCTAACTGCAGCCAACATTCCTCCTCATCTATAATGGAACAAATATCCCAAGCATCATTGTACCTCCGCAGTCCCATCAGCATACGCAGGTGACTCACTTGATTGTCACGCTTCTTCTGAGGATCAATATCCACCAGACCAAATGCCTCATGAGTAGCCAGGGTCATTTTGTTTAATCTAAAAGTGGTTCATTAAGACTCATATTCATTTTGTTGTCGATTTTGGTTCAGGCACTTGGACCTTGTTACAACATTATACTCAAATCACATAAATAAAAATAAATAAATAAATCTTTGTTGGCCAGAGAAAATATGCATAGTTCCAAAAACAAGACAAAGGTAGTGTGCCAAAAGGTGGAATTATTGCAAAAGCATACAGTCAACCCGAAACAGCCTATCAAGAATGAGGTGGTCTTGTATATAGGAACTATAATTTCGTTTGCTATCAATAATGACGTTTCTATTGAATTCTAAAAGCCGTTGCCACTATGGTTTCCAAGTAGCACCCTCATCAAAAACAATCCCTTTCGTGACAGACTGCAAGTTTATTTAATATACTCACCTAGTTTTTTATTATATTCTGGATGTCAGAACCTTTGCATATTTAATGGATGTATTTGCGATTATTGTATTAATATATGTACAGCACTTGTAATTGTATATTACGTATGACCATGTCATTGTATTAATTTTAATATTGTTTTTTATCACATCGTCCTGCGTAAAGGCTTTTTTATGCTGAAATGCCGTTCATGTTAATAATAAAGAATAAAATAAAAGTGCTACTAAATATGTACATATGGTCTGTCAAAGAGAGTCTGGGATTAATTGCCAACTACCAAGAGTTTTGTTTGCTGGCAAAAGTGACCATTGAAATTCTGCAAGTATTCCCAAATATTACAAGTAGCGCTCTCATGATAACAGACTGTAATGTGTTTTATTTCTCTATCTCCAACACCAAATGGCCGTGTTTCTTTCATTCTGAGAACCTCTAAACAGTTTCGGGGTAAAAGAAAGTATACAGGGCGATTGTTTGTAAAATTTTGTTATAACTTACAATCCTCCATCAAAGTGACAATATACGTCACCGCTGCAAAACACAAGTGGAATGTGTCTTTTGGGCAAAGCGGTGCTACCCAGTAACTCCACAAAGGCTCCATTTACAGACTGATTGACAAAGATGTAGGTGTATATTGTGTCCTCCGTACACACAATGAATACATTCCTATCTGCTAGGCAAGTGTCCCATATAATGTGTCTGAATAGGACAAAACAGGCAAATTGCATCAGTGGAAACATTCAGTAAAAGTCATGAAAAACTATCACATCCCGTTCAAAATTAAGTTAAAATATTTAAGATAACACAGTTTTGTTGTTACTTACTTGTAATTAGTGGGAAAGTTTGGAACATCTATGGAATCATTGTTAATTGGATAATATACATAGGCATTATTCTTTTCATCTACCAATATAGCCCGAGTTGCAGGAGGATCACAATACAAACCCTTCAGACCAACTGAGTGTCTATATCTCACTATTATCTTCCAATCTTCTAATGCAAAGTATTGTAAATGTCCAAGCTGAAATATTATTGAGATACCTACTACATATAGTGTAAAGAGTAGATAATTCAAGAGTTTTCTACAATCCAATTGAACTGTATGATAATATAATGTAGGTGTGTATTTGAGACTTACATCTGTAATGAATATGAGAAAGTCATTACTTAATGCCATTGCTGTGATAAGTGATTCTTGTAAAGTCGCCTCTGGGAAGAGACAACTCTCCTTATCTTCTCGTGATACATCATGATGCTCCAACTGTAATAATAAACAATATTCGTACAAACAATAAACATACGAGTACTAAAAAAAAAAACAAGTATTTGGATTTGTTTCTAGTGTAATATTTCTCACCATATGCAACATAACTTTCCCTTCAAATAACGCTGCAGCATACTCTGTACTAATCTTAATATCCACCAGAGCTCCCGGATATTGCCTCTGGTTAGCTGATGAAGTGACTTGGTTAGTTGTAGAGTCGTATGGAGGATGTTGCAGGGTCGTATCATAGAACCATGCTGTGTCATTGCTGGCGTAACAAATGTGATACGGTCCGACAGATATTATTAATGGTTCTACTAAAAATCGGATTCGCATTACCTCAATGGCACCGCCTGGAAGATGTTAATAAATTTTACATAAAAATTGTGTACAGAGAGTTTTCCTGAGAGAAAATCTTCATATTGTATTACTTTTATCAGGGATGGGAGATTCAGGTGCAGGAACACACTGATACAATGTGCCCTCAGTGAGATTAGTGAGTAGGAGAGCCCTAGTGTTATGTGCAGCACACAGAGGAGACAGTCTAGTCAAATATACTGAGAGAGAGGAACGTCCTGTCACCCCTAGTAGCTGACCATCTAGACTCCATGCACATTTCTCTGCACCACCTTGAGGGTAGAAAGATTTGCTATCATCTGCTGTGTCCCACACTGAACGTAATTTTAACCTAAAAGATTTGAAGTCAGAATCATTGAATAATTTATAAATCACAGATATTAGAGGCTAAGGATGAAGGATGTTAAGAAACTTACATGCCATCACCACAAGTGGCGACTTCTTTTAAAACAAGAGAGACAGCCAAATCAGAGAGAGAATCTTTATGGTTTTTTACTTGGAATAATTCCTGACCCACCTCCTTGATGTGAGTCGATATGGCAATGAGGATTCCAGAGGTGAAACCAATTAGAATATAACCATCTCCATACCACTTGTATGTTACAATTGATCCATATTTCTGTTGGAATGCCAGTTCAATTGGATTCTCTGGATCCAACAAATTGTACAAATATAAAGTTCTTTTACCGACCACCAAGCTTATCTGTAACAATTACATTAATATAATACTCAAAACGTATTTAATAAAAAGAAGTAACAATGATTTAAGGGTAAATTATTTCCAACTCACTGTATTTTCTCCAGCTATTCTTTCATCAGTTTTCATTTCCGAGAACTGCAAATCATTGGGTTGATCTCTCAATGAAACAATACGAAGTGTGTCACCTTCGGAGTTACTAATGGAGAGAGTTTTGTCTTCCGACACCATAGCCAATATATTATCACTGTTCCATGCGGCACACACAATTTTCTTTGTGTGTTTCCCTATTACTGGTATTCGTTTAGTTGTTTGGTGATTGTAAAATGTCACATTACCTCTGTGAGTTCCGATGGCAAGCATTGGTTCTTGTTTCGCCCAAGCTAGGCATGTAGGTGGTTCTCTCAGTCCAGTATCAATAGTAACACGTTTCTTAGAGTGGCATTCCCAAATGGTGACTGTAGAACTGGCAGGTGTTATAACTGCCAGGTTATCACCGTCACAATCCCATTCCATATCACAACATAGTCTAAAACATACAATATTATAAACAATATGTAACCTTACGTTGCATGACAACAGTATACCTATAATGACTGCTGGTATACCCTGGTAATTTAATTCTTTCCTGCAGCTGTCCATATCTGTTGAAGACTGCTACTGATGAGTCTATTCCTGTGGTGGCCAAGAGTGAACCTACACTTCCCTTCTGCCAAGACATATACACATCCCCAGGACCGTGAGGTTGCTCATTGTGGAAGATGAGCTGTAATCAAAATAATTGTTGGAGATTCTCATCTTAACCCCTAAGAGTTTTTCTACTTTCAGAGTGTTTTTAAGCTTGATCGTATTTCCCCGGCTTTTATATATCATACTATATTCTATAACACAAACCTGAAAACACGATCAAGTCCAAAGGACATTTAAAACACTGAATGATAATTTTCAACTAGAATATTAGCCAAAGCAAACCCCATAAAGTGCAATTATTATTCGATGTAGAGATATGAGGAGCATAGCGCATAGTAGTAATCAACTGACAGAGCTTTTAATATTCTTGTAATAATCATATTTAATACAGATAAATAATTCTAAAGATAGAGAGATGAGTGATTCGAGAGATGGTGAAAATAATACATTTCAATGCATATTCTCATAATTATTTGATGAGTAATTACATTCAGTGACATTTGAATATTTAACTACCTTTGGGGACTCCATGGTGCACGTGGGATTTATATAAATTACATTTCACGACAAATTATTTAATCGATAATATTAACCAACTTTGTCCTCAAACCAAACGTTCCGCCGCCGTAAACAAAACAAAACAATTATTGACAGCTGGCGGGTGCAGTGTTGTCATAATTGAAATTAGAGGGAGAAAAAATATCGAATACTTAATAGGGTCCTTGCATGTTTTTTTTTTTATTTTGGTTTTCGGTACATTAACTATAAATTAAGGTTTTCCGAAAATTTGAGATTTTAATTCTCTGTCTTTGTGGATATATTTATAAAATAAAGTCTCATATTCGATTCTAGCGCAAAAACAGGTTTTTGTGTACGTCACTTTCCCCAATTCCCCATACATAACCCACAAACAATCAAATTTCTTTCTATGAATTTCATCGTGTTAAGGAACCTATCATCGTGTCGTGACGTCACCAGCGACATAATTTATATTAAGTACTACTTAATATGTAATCTCTTTGGACGTCACAATCACGTTAAACAATGGCCGCTCGTTTCAGAGCACCATAGAAAAACTCGTCAAATTAACATTTTCAATTAATTATTATAAATTAACGGTAAATTCAAATTACATAATTTAATTTTATTTGTAATTCTATTAAGTAGTACTAACGATTTAATATATTTTTTGAACGATAAAAAAAATGCAAGTACCCTATTTCCTACATTCTAATCGTTAGGTTGGCAACCTTGGTACCTAACATACGGCGACAACATAATAATAATGACATTTCTCCTCTCACTTCCCCGCTCTTCCTCAAATTTTCGTCAAATTTGTCTCTCTTTAATATTGTATTTTAGTAGTAGTTATACGGAGATAGCACGAGTCTAACCGTGTCAATTCTATACTATGTTACATTTACATATTATTACGATATTCGCAACAAACTTCAGGTGTGCTAAAATTTTCGGGTTACTTGCAGCAACTTCGCAGGAGCTAAGTAGTATGGGACCCGATTCGTTTTTCTCATGAATCTGTATTCTGTGCTACTCCATATCTCTGGACAAAAACCACATTATCAACATGCTGGCAACCCTACACTTATCTCGTTGTTGGCAACTCGACTGGTGACTGTCGTCTGTCAATTTCGGAAAAAATCGCGAAGTTTATTGAAACTTATCGTTATAACCTGCAATTTTAACTAGTTTTCTTATTCGTGGCTCAAAAATGATGAAACAGAAGAAAGGTATCTCTACTTTAGAGAAAGTGGAAAAAGACGACGTTTTTCAAGCTGTCGTTATTGCTGACAATTATAATGATAAATTTTTACCAATCCTTTCTGAAATACCTCTAGTGAGTGTTTTGTTTTGTTGCTCATTTTGTAACATATTTATTGATCACATTTTATTATTTCCCCATCACTTGTAAAATAATCTAATTTCCTTTTTAGTCCTTGATGCCTTTAGTATGTGTTCCTCTTATTAACTACACACTGGAATCCTTAGCTCAGTCTGGTGTACAGGAAACATTCTTGTTCTGCTGCCACCATGTTGATCAAATTAGATCACACATACAGTAAGCCAAACTTGATGTCTTAATAAGTTTATAAAAATATTATCATATATGTTATGTAGATCAAATTTTTGTTACTGATATTAGCAATTATGATTTGATTTCAGGCAATGCATGAAAGAAAAGGCAGCTTGGAGTGTGACAATGACGGTTCACATTGTCGTATCGGAGAGCTCTAGGTCCCTGGGTGATGCCCTTAGGGACTTGGATGCCAAGGGACATATACGAGGATATTTTGTTTTAACTGGAGTAGATACTATCTCCAATGTCCAACTTCTGCCTTTATTGGAGAAACACAAGTTAGTATAATAATATTAGGTAGTTAAATGGGATGTTTAGGATACTAATGTAGACATTTTTATTAGGGAAATCAGTAAAAAGGATAAAGGAGCTGCCATGACACTTGTTTACAAGAGAGCTTCACCTGGACATCGGGCACAGAGTAGTGGAGATAATGTCCTCTTGGCAGCTAATGCTCTCACCAATAGAGTTTTATTCCATCAGAAGTATTCTACTGATGATCAAGAACGAAAAGCATCATTTCCATTGGTAAAGTTTAATTTACAGTATCTTATTGGTTGCCATTCTCGTCATAACCCAGATATTTAATATATAAATTAAATATATATAAAAATGATCTATGACATTTATTTAAAGTGTTTTGGAATTCTTATCTGAGAGTATAGTTTGTTTTGATTATTGGGTCTCTAAAAGGAACATGAAGCGAATATCAAGTAACAGTTTAATAAATTATTTAGCATTGCTTTTCCCTTCAATATATAGCTTTAGTTCCAATCATATATATCCCATGAATATTTTTGCAATGGTTTGACAGAACAATCTTGTTGATTGCAGGAAATATTTTTAGATAATCCCGATGTAGACATCCATACAGATTTAATTGACTCACATTTGTCAATCTGCTCTCCATCTGTTTTGCCTTTGTTTTCTGATAATTTTGATTTCCAAACGAGAGACGATTTCATTAAAGGTATTTTGATGAATGAAGAGATTTTGGCCAGTACAATATACATGCATCAACTAAAAGGAGATCATTATGCCGCTAGAGTAACAAACTGGCAAATGTATCAAACAATCAGGTTAATTAATCTTCCATATTCTACTTCTTTTTTAAATAATTTGTCTGAAGTTGTGTGACTGTATGTATGATATGTAATGTTTTCAGTCAAGACATAATCCATAGATGGGTGTTCCCTCTTGTCCCTGATATGAGAATATCTAGTAATCACCACAAGTATATGATACTGAGGAATCACGTCTACAGAAGTAGGGATGCAACACTTGCAAAGTACAATATCTATTCATTATTAGTTTATTTGTTAATTAGAGATTGGTTCAACTATTATTGTTGAAGATATTGTTTATTTTTAGAGGCTGCGAACTTGAGGAAGATGTAGTTTTAGCTAAAGACACTGCGGTGGATGAGGGAACTAATATAATAAGATCTGTAGTTGATGAACAATGTCATATCGGAAAAGACTGTAAGATAATTGATAGTGTCATCATGAGTGGATGCATTATTCGGGATGGTTGCTCCATATCTACATCAGTCTTAGGAGAAGGATGTGTTGTCAACGAGTATACTATAGTCTCAGGTTCTGTATTAGGACCTAAAGTACAAATTGATCAGAATACTAAAGTTGAAGCGCAGTTAGTTCAAAGCACTGCAGGAGAATGTAAGTAATTATAGTACTGGGGAAATTGTATTTGTTTGATTGGTCAGTTATTACTCTGAAAAGTATACTTATTTAAAAAAAATCTTGATGTATTGAAATGCAATAAGTGCAAATAGTATGTTTTGGTACACTTTACAGTAAGCGAGGGAAACTTGTGTTGTGAAGTGCAGAAAGTCGTCATTGAGGATGAAAACTGTGCTCACCCAATTGACAGTTGAGCGCCTCACCGACCCAGTAACCGACTTTATGATATTTTTATGATTGGTCATAACAACACCCTGTCAACATTTCAGCGTCTCAAAAATTAGGCGAGCATGCTTACACTCTGCATTTGGATGACTGGGACAATGAGTCAGTAGATTCCGAGTTGCCAGTGATTAGACGTGAACGCACAATATCCACGGGTCTTGTTGGGCAGTGGTGGGATGATGCGGAATCTGTTGGTTATTCATCTACAGAGGAGGAGGGAAGCAGTCAAGTCATATCTCCAGCTCCTGATGATACAAACTGTAAGGACTTTACATACAATGAGTTATTTGTTACACCACTAATATTCTCTTTTCAAATTTATCATTGTTAAAATTCTATTTTCACACCCTTTTATCGAAAACCTTTTTGAAAAAGTATTTTAACTGCAGCTGTAAATTTTCACTAATCAATGTTTCTAGTATTCTATTACGTATCTGATTTTTATATTTATATTCCAGTGTTCTTACAAGAAGTAATCGACAGTTTGGCCCGAGGTTACGAAGAGAAATTAAACTGTGATTATTTGATATTAGAAATCAATTCCTCACGTTACGCATATAACATGTCATTGCAAGAAGTAAACTTTTATGTTATTCAAGCATTATTTAGTTTACCAGCCATGAAAGCTCCCAGCAATCTGGTGGAAGCCTTTGTAAACGTTGTCAAATATTTTAAACCTGTTATAGTGAATTATATTAAAGGAATGGATGCCATGATGGATTGTTTGAAGGCTATTGAGGTGTGTACATTAATTATTATATCCCCCTGCCTACCCTGCAAGGGACGTGGCGTGGGGGGGATAGATAGATATTGAATTCAGAAAGTCAGTGTCATTTCATTACTTCTCAATGCTTACAATTTATAATTGATTTCATATTTTCAGGATTGCTGTACAAACGAAGTCGATTTAGCAAATCGTATTGCTAAGATAATTCATTATTTATATGAAGTTGATGTGCTAAGTGAAGATGCCATATTGAAGTGGTTCTCTGATATAAAGAGAGAACAGAGTCATTTGTGTAGGCAGGCTGGTCTCGTGAAGCTGATTGATTGGTTGCAAGAGTCTGATGATGAAGAAGATGATAGTGATTGAGGTCCTGATAGTATTATCTACCTACTATGTAAGAACATTGTGAATTTCACTTCGTTTTTTTATGATTACAGAAATTCTTTTATTGTGAAATGCCTAAAATTAGAAAAAAAAAAAAAAAATCTTTTATTCGGCTCGGATAAAAAGTAAATAATTTTTATAAATATACCATGTTTTTAAATACATTTTCCCTCTGTTATATTTATTAATCTGTTTGTCGAGTAGACCTTACGTACACTTGTTAGACCTGTGCTAGTTTGGTATGATTGGATAACTGCAGTTTGCCCATGTGAGCATTTTACTTTTCTCACAATTGTATTTGCCTCAACTGAGTATTCATTTAAATAGAGAAATAAATTTGCATTTGTATCACTTGGTATAAGGGAGTAGGGAGTTAATATCAAAAGACTATGAAATATTATTAGTGTATTTTATTTTCACATAGTAACATAAATATTATTGCGTGATTCACAATTAAATAATAATTCCACTGTGTCTATTTGGCAGGAATTTATTTGTAAACTTTTAAAAAGGAAATATAATAATAGTATTTTGTATTTTTAATAACTTTTATGGCAATTTGATAACTTTACAAATTATATCATTAATATAATTATAATAACAAATAAATCCTTAAAATATAATGAACTTAAATAACATGGCTGCATTATTAACCTTTACAAAGAGAACAACTTGTTATTGAAACAATGAGCTACAATATCATAATGATGTAGTAATTAATACAAAATGAATATTTTACTTTTATTTTATTTACAAAATCCTTAGTTTAGTGACTGGAAACACTTAGAATATAAAATATTTAAACTAACGTCATGAGATGATCAGATGATTATATTGTGCTGTGAAGTTGAGCGTTCATTATAATATTACATAGTTTAATAGAAAACCTAATTTCTTGCATTTGTATTGAGGTTCATACAAACTTTCCTTATGATTAATAATTATAATTCTGCAATCGGCACACACCAGACAGTTTCCTCATCAAGAGAAAAGTATTGAGTATGCTCTTTATAATATTCCTACACATATAAATCAACCAACTTTATGCAATGATTTTAATTTTTAAGCATTGTAATATTAAAACATTTTTATAGCTGTCAATGAGGAAACTGCTGATGCGATTTATAACTGATTCATGTACCAAGTACTGACAACGTTATGGATGTAAAGATATAAAATATTGTTATCTTTTTAAAAAGAAAACTGGCAACACCATTGATATTATGTCATCCACATCCACAGAAGATAATGTGCTGTAAAAATATGGCAGGTGTTTCTTGTTCATTTATAGAATTAAATATTGATGAAATATAGGAACAAAATTATAGGTCAGAGGCAATTTGTTTCATATGAGTGGCGTATCAGTAAGTAAATAATTGACATAAATTATTTATTGAATATTACAATTTTATAACAGGCGTATCTATTATATTAATGGAATGTTGTTATATTATTAGTATTACATATGGCAAGTCTTAAACTAACCGTGACATATTGAGGATATCATATTTCATTTATATAGAATTTATTTCCTATCCTAAAGAAATTGGTTGTGAAGTCAATAGGTAAGGAGGAATGGGACACAATTGCACAGACGATAAAGTAAAATCGATTTGACTTTCATCTACAATAATAAGCTATGGTGTGTTAATTCAAAGATAAAAAGTAATACCTGTGTTTCTCCATTGGTAGTGCATTAACAAAACACTTTTTTTATAAATGTGTTGTAGAAAATGTGTTAAAGAGAAAGTATGTAAAAAATGTTAAGGTGTCAGTATAAAGATAAAAGATTGGTCCGTTTATAATAATATAATAGAGTTGTTATTAGTATCCTTAATATGTCACTAGAGTAATACACTAGAATATTATTATAATACAGGTACTATATTGGTGTTGTGTATTTACATTACAACTTACAAAAATGTCACAAGTAAGATTATAAATTAATGACAGCAATCAGTTTAACTACTATCACAAATTAAAATAAAGTTAACAAGAAACACACAACAAATAATCTTACATTAATATAAAGATTATACCTTAACATATTTACAGGAGTCCCATATGTAATATAATGAATTATTACAAAGACCTTTATATATAAAGTGAGCTACATTATGTATTAACAGTATCTTTGGTACACACACCTGCAGGAGGTGATACAACTAAAATCAAAATGCCTACTTTATAATAATCACTTGTATAATACTATGTATGTATGTTTGCTATATTTGTATATAATTAGGTATAATATTTGTCTAAATGTTTACTGACTATGTAGTCTACTTCCCTGCTTAGGAAGAGCTCCCACAATCCTCACTCTGTCACTGAACTGTGGTGGAGGAGCTAGTGGTGGGACATCTTCACTGGATGCTATAGGCCCCGCAGTGTTGTATTCTGATACTGGTACAAATAGATCACCTCCTTCTTCAGGGGGTGGTGGCAACTGAGCGAGGGAGACAGCATTACGTGTCAGAGCACCTCCTTTACCATTTGGTTCTAAACTCGCCTTATTTTCTTTCTTATTCATAGGTGCTTTAGCAATGTTGACACCTAATCTCTCCGCAGCAGATTGGCCAACTTTAGTGTCTCTCTTGAGCATATAACTGGCAGCTTGCTTCCTAGTGAGTGAGTTGTGTCTCTGTAAGGTGCTGGCGGGTGGGAGAGGATTCAACACTTTGATGGTTCCACTGGGTGTACTCACCATGGAGTATGTAGTGGAGTTATATCCACTGTGAGACAATGTGCACTTGCCAGAGTACTCTGGTGGGGATGTAGTAATATTCTCTGATGAACTGTTGAGATGGACAGGTTCTGTGGTGATTACGTTATTAGAGGATTTGATCATTACATTGTTACTGAATGATACTTTCTCCTTTGTACTCTTACCACTGGTTTCAGGTTGTTTGGATTTCTCTCTATAGTTGACCTTTTCTTGATTAGGCGCATGAAGCTTCTGTAAATGTTCGCTCGAATATTTTTTATTATCAGCTAACTTTCCAACTTTGATTTTCTCTGGTTCATCTTGGTGTCCCATTGTGAGTTCTTGATCAGAGCTAACTCCTGAAGATGAGTTGTCTCCGTCATCATTCCCTTCTCCACCATCGGGATGAACTTGATTTTGATCATCTCTGCTATCTTTCTTCAATAAGAAGTCATTAGGATAAGACTTGGAGCTTTTAAGTTGAGTTCTAATTTTCTGTATTTCATCAACTGAGAAGGAATGATGCATTGAGCCAGATCCTGAACTGCTGCCACTGAAATTAAGAATCCAAATTAACTCTAATAAACATAAATAAAACACTCCCGGTGTATTTTTTATAGATTACTGAAAATAACCAGAATCGGAATTAAAGGGAGTATGTATTAATATGTACGTACTTCAGATATAAGTATTAGGTACAGATAATATTAATTAAAATTCTTCATACCTGGCATTACTGTTAGCACTTGTCTCTGCAACTATATGAACAGAACTCATTATGGTAACAGTTTCATCTATTGTCTCTACACAACTCTTGGCTAGCCTCAGTTGACTGTCTCTTTCATCCTCTGATTCACTCATACTGTAATCAGGTTCCGGAATAGGTGGGGGACCCGAGCTTGATGAATTCTGAAAATATAATATAAAGGACTGCATTACTGAATACATTTCATGCTGCTTAATCTGACTATTGATTGCTGACCATTCTGATTAAAATTTCATTCACATGTTATCAGTAAATAATGTATTCTGCAGATATTTTTCCAATGTTTGCGTTTTCCATTTCAGATTAATTTGCTGACCATCAGTAGATTTTATTTGCTTACAGAATGTGATTTACAACCGGCCAAAATGGCAATATTTAGCTGACTGTTTACTTCACTGTCAAATAATTTCTACCCCATATCCATTATCCATATCATGCCTTAAGATTCTTGTTTGGAATTAATTAAATTCATTATTTTAAATAGACTTGGTTTCGGGAAGATATACACACAACAGATACTAGATAGTATAACAATCTTTACATAATTTGGGTTCAGTATGTATGCAATGAATTTTAATTCAAGTACCTGTCGAGGTAGGAATGTTTTGTTGCTGGCACTAGAGTTGCTCCTCAGTGTCTTGAATGGTTGAGCATATTGGTTAGAGGCATCATCAATGTTTGATATATTGGATGGCTGGAAAGTCGAACCACTCCCAGCACGTAAACTCTGGGATTTACGTACCTACAATTATGTAAACAAGGTTTATGAATAAAAAACTATCTAAAATTAGTTTCACATTTACAAGAAGGGTCAAAATGTACCTGTGTTTTATTTGGTAACGTTCTACTCCTATAGGCCATCGCATTAACATCTTGTGGTGAGGCGTAGAGTTTGGCATTATCGGCAGGTCTGAATGAAGACATGACTGTATCAGGCTGGACAGCGATAGAGTCTGCGAGGGGCACGACAGCTGGGGGAGGGTCGGGAGCCCCGACTTCCACAACTACCACTTGTCCAGTTGTGGGGGGAGGTGGGGGAGGGTGGGATGGTGGGGGGAGGCCACCACTACGAGACACTGGAAAATTAAATTATTTTTAATACTTCAATCAATGTTTTTTACTTAATAAAATGATTTATGCATAATGTCAGTAGGCTTTTTATAATAAGAAATTAAAAACTCCACTTACGAGTCTGAGCATATATGAGATTATTAACATCATCTTGCGAGCGACTTCCTTTGCTCGGTACAATCAATGGAACAGTTGGAGGATGACAGGCGAACAGATCCGGAGTACTGTGGAAATCTCTTCTGAGTTCTCCCATCCCTGGCACGCGTGAATTTGTGAATCTAACTCTACTCCAACCCTGGGACAAAAATAATAACCAACATTATTTTTCAGTCGGTCGAAATATAAAAATATAAGTACATACATAATGATGGATGTGTAGAATATGAAATAATACCTTTCCCTTTGACCTTTTCATCTCGGCAACACTGGCATACACCCGAGCTGATGTATTTTTAGCTGGTGAATGTGTCGGAGAGTTGTGGCCATCTTGGAATGCAGATGTTGTCATCATTGTATTATTTCCAAAACTGAAAATATACAAATCGGAGTAAATTAATAAAAGTGCTAAAATATTGCTTTATAACTCATAATAAATTGTTAATTAGCTAATACCTAGTTGTTGTCATAATTTGAATTTACATGCAGGGCATAAAAAAAATATTGGTGTCTAAAAATGTTGTTTAATATACAGCAAAGCCTCGATAATCCGAACCCCAGCTAATCCGAACGCCTCTATAATCCGAACGCCTCTATAATCCGAACGCCTCTATAATCCGAACGACCCCCGCAACCGCCGTTTCTCATAGTCTCTGTCTTGCAGTGCCATGCAGTGTGTTTTAGGTAATACAAGTTACGCTTTTTCGTCCGCCCTACATTGGGTTTTTTTTTAAAAAGTGTGATTAATAGCCTTGTATCTAACATACGAGGGTGGAGTGAAAAGTTCTCGGCCTGACGGTGAAAAATTGTGTTTTATGGCTCAAAAATATATCTATATTTTTAAATAGTCTTCTATTAGTTCAGTGAACTTAGTCCGACGTCTCTCCGATCAGTAGTGATTTTTTCCTTTGGAATCTAAGCCTTTTTCCGCGATTTTTTTCTTTCAGTTGGTCCAAAATTTTTTCATAATATTCTCCAGTTGTTGTTTTATCCTTTTTAAGGCAATGATAAAAAAAGGATTCCCTTTTTATCCCAGAAGGCACTAGTCATCATCTTTTCGGGAGGGAAATTCGACTTCGCCATTTTAGTGAGGAGCCACTGGCTTCCAAATACTGCTTTGATGGCTGTTTCATTTTTAGAGGGTACTGATGGACCCACTTAACATCAACAGTAAAAAATCGATGCACAAAATTAATTGGATCCTTCTTTAAGGCTATAATATACCACAGCTAGGAGTTCTAAATGAACGTCGCTTCCCCTCTCTTACCGCTCCAAATTTTCAAATATTTCGTCCACAAGTTTTACTTACACATACATACATCAAAATTTATACAATATACAGCTATATACTTACATATTATAACATTTTAGTTTTGAATTTCATTCAAGTTCTATGTACCAACCTTTGATTATTGAAGTACCTAATCAAACACATACTGGCATAGATTCGCTCAAATTCTTTTGTTTCAATACAACGCTATGAAAACGTGTGTGAAGCCATTTCCGCCATTTCTTAAACACCAATAAGTATTCTTTTGTTGATATTTGACGTTTACGATTTTCACAGTGTCAAAATATTTGATTATAATTAGCTATTTTAACGGTAAAATCCAATTGTTTCGCTTATCTAAGGCTGCATTATAATAAAAAAAACATTTTAAGATGCCTAAGTGTCAGTTTCCCGGCTGTGACTACACCAATAACTCTAAAAAGAGTAATTTATCTTTTCATATGTAAGTATTATGCATTTTGGTTGATATTGTCATTAATTTATATATCTTTAAACAAAAAACGCTTCAATCGATATTTACATATGTGTTTACGTTATTTTTACGCTTAAAATGACATTGTGTATGACATAATTTCATCAAAATACATGTCTCATAGGCATGTTGATTTGATCATCGAATCATCGATATTCCAAGTGATATTCAAGGATTTTAGAAGTTATGATGTTTACTAATTTTTATTTTCTTTTATTTAAGTTAACTATTTACATATTTTGAATTTATTTGCTATATCAGTAAACCTTTTACTTGCATTAACAAGAACTTTTGTTTTATAATTCACAACAAATGCATACACACAGTGGTATTTTAATGTAGATCCGATTATTATATTATATTTACAGGTTTCCGAAGGACGAAACTCGACGAAAACTTTGGTTTAAAATAATGAAAAAATACAACTGGGTTCCTAACCCGCGCAGTTTAATATGTTCTGCCCACTTTAAAGAAACCTGTATAAATCGCACAGGATATAAAACAAGACTGACGGAAGATGCTGTTCCTTCAAAATTTCCAATCCAACACAGCGCTGTACGTAATATTCCAATATGGATTAAATATAAATAGCTAAGCTACAACACATCGTGCTGCTTCTTCATTTAATCACCATATTTTATATAATATTTGGTTTTGATTTATTTTTAGGTGATTACATGGCCCAATATGAACGTGGAAATGGTGTCCACGCAGCCCCTTTCCAATGATGATGTGAGTGTAGATCACAGAACACATATACTCTAACGAGAAGAACTACAACTACATAGAAAACATATGCATACACGGAAAATGTATAGCACCGCAGTTGTGGCCAGTGCAAAGCTCCTTGAAGAAATTGGCGGCAGATTTGAATGTATTTCTAGACCATAAAGAATATTTTGATACCACTAGTAACTAAATAATTCCACTCCAGTCAAAAAAATGATGTTAATCAAAATTTTTAACTGAAATGAAATCATTTAATTACTAGTGTGCACCAAGCCCAATGTTACCGAAATGTAGAATAAAAGACACTAAATTCATCAAACTATTTATTGTTTAAATGGTAATAACACAGAGTATATAATATATATTTTAAGTGAATGTAGGATTTTTAGGATAACTGTGTTTCAAAATTTCATCATATTCATCATCAATTTCATCAAAATCAAAATTAAAAACATAATAGGAGTCCTTGTCTCAGTGCAGTTAGCAATAAAAGAGTCTATTTCTCACAGTTTTAACACTTAAAAATAATAGGAGTCCTTGTCTCAGTGCACTTAGCAATCATCATCATCATCATGTGAGCCCCCCTGCGTCCATTGTCGAACATAGGCCTCCCTCATTGATTTCCACAGCTCCCTATCCTGGGCAGACCGCATCCAACCGCCTCTCGCAACTCGCCTTACATCGTCCGATCACCGTGCTTGAGGTCTATCAACACTTCTTCTGCCTGTTCTAGGTCGCCACTCCAGGACTTTCTTTATCCACCTAGAGTCTGTGGTTCTGGCCACATGACCAGCCCAACTCCATTTCTGGCTGGAAACTCTGTGAACGACATCGACGACCTTGGACCTCTCTCTGATCCAAACATTAGTTTTCCTGTCTCTCAGTGAAATACCCAACATTCTCCTTTCCATGGCTCTTTGTGTCACTGATAATTAGCAATAAAAGAGTCTATTTCTCACAGTTTTAACACTTAAAAATAATAGGAGTCCTTGTCTCAGTGCAGTTAGCAATAAAAGAGTCCATTTCTCACAGTTTTAACACTTATAAATAATAATGAGTCCTTGTCTCAGTGGGGTTAACAATAAAAGAGTCTATTTCTCACAGATTACACCTTGTAACTACAATACGAAAATGATGGAGTCCTTCAAAATGAACATTTGTTTCAACCAGTGATATATATCACTGGTTTCAACGCATAACAGAATCGTCTCATACACATGTTTACTATGAGGCAGTAATGTCCACGTGAACAAAACGAATAACAATCTACCAGTACGTCACACTTTAAAAGATATGATCTAAAAGTCTATTTCTCACAACACATATAGTTTATCTACAACACAACCATTAAAAACAAAACGAAAACACGAGAATGAACACGAGACGCCGATTCGTAAAAATGGCTGACATCAAAACAACGATTACAAACAAGCCAGAACGGCGTCATTTCGTGTGCGTGTTGCCAGCTGTAAAATTTAAGATAACCTCACGGAAAAATTCGCCGTCAACGATTATTAGGCAGTAAATACAGTTTTTGTTCCCAAAATATATAACAAAATCTTATAATTATTATTTAATTAAGTTAAATTTTTATTATAATCGTAAGAAAACAAGACTTCTGAAAACCAAAAACACATTTTTTTCATATGTCCACATATTCCCATATGATTGTGTGAGAGTAAAGAGAGGCGACTATATTCTTATTCAGTTCATCCGTTCATGCCAAACGGATCCTATACCTAAGTATGCAAGTGCCTAGAACAAAGTCGTACCCCCGTGGTGTAGATGCAATCGGTCAGGCAATATCAGTCGATGGCGCTAGAAAACACGAAAGATAATCCTGTTTTTTGTGCCTTAATATCAAGATATGGATGTGGACGACATGTTGTTTGAATAAGACGGTATCGTATGCCATAAAGCCCGAAAATAATTGAATTAATGCATGAGTCACTTTCTGGTCTTGTAGTTTCTCGTTTTGGTGATCATAATCCGCCACCCAGATCACGTGAATTGAAGTCGTTGGACATTTTTTTTGGGTTTTCTTAAAACTAAGGTTTATGCCAACAAGCCTACAGCCACTTATGCCTTGAAGGAGTTAATTGAGGGCTGTATATGCGAAATTCAGCCACATTTGTGCAAAGCGGTCATGGATAATTTCGAAAAAAAGAGTGCGTGTGCTGCAGCAAAAGCGTGGAGGCCATTTATCTGATATTATATTCCATTCATAACCCCATACTGTACACTTTATGAATCAAAAATAAATTTTCAATTATTCATTGTAAACCTGTGTTTTCTATCAAAATCAAATTTTGCGTTTTCCGTGAGACACCCTATACAAATTTATTTATTTATATAATTTCTTTAAAGTAAATGCCAAATCCATGAATGATCTAATTAATCCTTTTTATTTTTTTTACCAATACAACACAACATGTTCATCAACATGTTAAAAAAATGGTATCGATGGTATTCAATATCGATGTTATTATTGAGCATTTACATCACATTAAATCATCCAGTAAAGACGAGAAGAAAAAGAAAAATGGAAACGACGGTCGAAAATAGTTCGAGGCTATGGTACCAACTATTGTATTTGGTAGGTGTATCTACCTACCTACCTATTATATCCGATTGGAAAATAATATGCGTTGTTATATTTTTTAGTATATTTTATATTGATACTAGTTAGTAGCCCCCAGTGTGATCGGCGCTAACTGGGATTTGTTAAAAAAATAATGAAATTAAAAAGAGTGCACATAGATTTGGTTGGTAACGCGCTCGACTGTTAATCCAGTGGGCGCGGGTTCAATCCCCGACCTACTCCACTTCACAACACAAGCTTTTAAGCTTTCTGTGAAGTGTGCGAATATGTATTTGTATGTATTTATAAAAAAAATAAAAAAAAAAAACATACATACTATGTGAATAAAATTATTGTCCCGTATAATTTCAATTAAATTAAATTTCAAAATTCTTTATTTTTATAAGTTTATTTCATCAGTAACTATACGGCTAATGAAGCCTTTTACATTTATATAATAGAAAATAAACAGTATAAGAACATGTCTAACAAATATAATACAATATTTATTTACTTATTATAACCGTATACAATCATACTAATTTCTATCAAGTTATTATATGTATAGATGTTCCTACCGACAATGTGCCTTCACGAAGTGCGATTTGTAAATTATAATGATAGATAATTTCTAGTACTGTATTGGTTTGGCGAAGTGTGAATATTCTAATTTTCAAACATATAAGAAATTTCAAAACGTGTCGGTTCAAAGTCGGTAGGTATACATGTGTGTTCACAACATACTGATAAAATTTAATTCGTTTTTGAGAGACTTTACCAAGGAGCAAAAGTTGTGATGAACAATATTATTATTAACACAAGGGCAGGGCCGTCTATAATCTATTGGGGGCCCTGGGCACTTTAAAATAATGGGGCCCCTATGACAATTATGATCCGTGGTGGACTGGCTCTAAAAATTGAAATTGGCATGTAATAAAGCCAGCCCCCCCCCCAGTGCAGAGAAAGCAAATTACAATTTTGATATTGATATGATATACAAAATTAAAAAGCGCCGATGGCGAATTTTTTTGGTGAAGTTGAATGAAAAGGTTCGTTACTCAGGTCAATTGGAAATCTAGCAGGAACTAGGGGGCCCCTTGGATCAATGAAAAATTCACATAACTACACAAATACGTAATATGTATAAATTAAAAATAAAACGTTTTTCAGCACCAGTCTCGCTATATAATTGCTACACCTCGTATTTTGAATTTAAAATTTCGTCGATATTGGTAGTATGGTCCGAGAGCCCGCTGCTTAATTTATGACGTATCTGTTTTTTGATCGAAATGTGGTATAAATGATAGCTTACCTATAGGGTATTACATCGCACTAGGGTTGCCTATCAAAATTCTGCCGCAACCCCCCCCTGCCCCCCCGAAAAGGTCCCTCTTCGCGGTTTTTCGCATTTTATAGGAATATGGTAAGAGATAGGAGAAAGTAGTCAATGACAAAAATAATCCTTGCTAAATTCTGTACAAAAAAATGTTAAGTCAATTTTTTCGTAGAACTAGCAGTTTACCCGCAATGGCCGGTCTATGAAAAAATTGACTACACATTTTTTGTCAAGCAGCGGGCTCTTGGATTAGTAATTATTAGAATATAATATTTCTTTGATAGTGTTGGTAATAAATAAATTCAAATGAATAAACAGGAGTTCCTAAATAGTGTTAATAGTTTCTATCCATACCCGATTTTCATTTAGTAGTGTTGGTAATTATTTCGTAAAATATAAATAATGAATTCAAAATTGTGCAGTACGTCCATCCCGTGCAAAAGCAAAGCTCAGACTGAATTTGAAAGGAAGGGTATACTAATTCTAGGAATGCCTTTTTAAAAGAAACCTGGAAAGAAATTTAAAATCTAAAACAGCAGATTTGTCAAGATTATAATAACCAATATTTTGGCTAAATTATACTTTTATATCTGAAAAATTGAACGGAAATTCTTGGAATTCCGTAAATTTTAGGGGTGCTTTCAGAATACTTTTTTATTCAAGGAATTTCCAAATCCTGTAATTCTAAAACAGAAGTCCTGTAGTCCATACTTTCATCTATCACTGTCTTCAGTTTCAAGACGATTCCTCCAGTATTGGCTGAGTAAGAGTCGCCGCGCCGAAGCCGTATAGAGTACCGTAGCCCCTTAAACGGCTCAAACCTTGGTGCGAAATTAGTTTTGCATTTGTTTTTGGTTAGTATTCAACAAATGCGGCAGCTGATTTTCATAGAGGCTTTTCATATTTAATCATTGACGTAAAGTGAGTCCAACTTTTTCTTCTGATATGCCTAGGACCTCAGCTATCTCATACACCTTTGTCGCCGATCGTCCAATACCACATTGTGCACCTGCACAGCATTTTCCCTTGTGATAGCAATTTTCGGCTCTTCTTCACGTGGATCATGATCAAGAGAATTACGACCATGTCATTTTTTTCCCTATGAAAACAAGGGAGAAGAATCCTAGTTCACTTTTATTAACTTTGGGTGAATTCCCGTTGGCGATAAACTGTCCAAAATGAAGAGTTTGTAACAGCACGATATTCCGGTTTATCCATTTCAACAAAACATCTCCGACACGCCTACTTCCAAACGCCGTTAAATGAAAACTATCCGACAGATCAAGCTGAAACTTGTCATATAATGTTTTCAGACATGTATCATCGAAACAGTAAAAAATTTTTTTTGGTAGCAATGCTGCTTCCACCTTAGGCCGAGAACTTCTCACTCCACCCTCGTACATACTTAAATAAATACTAGAGACCGACCGAATATTCGGTTTCGGTTTCGGTTACGGCCAGTTTCGGCCAAAATAGTCGGTTTCGGCCCCCCAGTTTCGGTTTCGGCCAAAAAGTGGCCGAACCTTCGGCCAAACCGAAACTAGCATCCGTATTATATCGAGCATTGTCGGGAATCTTCGGAACAGGTTCATACTTTGTGTTTGTATTCTGTACACTAGAGTCCTTTTTTATTTTACAAACGTGAACTAGATTTATAACATTCCCGAGTGAACAGTGCTACAAGGCGGTGGTATCGTGTACTAGGAGCTCAGCTAAGAATATTTAATATTATTATTTTTTCTTCTTTTCTAAACTTGTTTATTCTGTTTCGGTGACAGGGTTGTCACTAATTTTTGTTTTATTCTTATTTAATTTTTGTTAATTAATTTTTCATTTCTGTAATCTACCGACTTTACGTACATTATTTAAAAAATATATACCAGGATGGAGGGGGTGGAGATCCCCCCTCTCCCTCCAGATCCCATCAAAAAGAGAAAGATTGACCTCGGCTTGAATACGGACTCCGACACCCCATCACACAGCAATCTCACTTCTGGACCTTCTCCTTCCAACCCTCTTCCTTCTAACTCTTCTTCTTCCTCACCTATACAACTATACCCCCCCAGATCAAGTGGACCGTTTGTTGTCCTTGTACAGCGATGCGAACAAGGGAAGGCTATCTTCCCTGTAGAATTCGGTAAATTTTTGTTTTCGAGAGGAGTACAAAACGTTGTTAACGGATCGGTAAAGGCGGAAGGGAGGTACCGTATATCTATTGAATTTTCCAACGTACTTTCAGCTAACACGTTCATCAAAAATATCTTCTTAATTTCAAACAGTTTGTACAAGGCCTTCATCCCGACCCATAACATATCCCGCATGGGGTTGATAAGGGGGGTCTCGGTAGACCTTACCGAGTCCGAACTCGAGTCTGCCCTCACGGAAAGCAACCCGGACATTGGCAAGATCTTAAAGGTACGGAGATTGAATTTTAAGGACAAATCAGGCGACACAATAGAATGGAAACCCTCCAGGTCAATCGTGGTCACATTCGAGGGGCAAGACCTGCCCTTCCACGTTTACCTGTATTATAATTCATTCAACGTCGAGACTTACTTTTACCCGACTATGCAGTGTTTCCGCTGCTGCAAATTTGGGCATACCAGAAACTCCTGCCGTTCTGCGGAAAAATGTTTCAATTGCGGAGGGGATCACCCTTCACTAGAATGTCCAATCCAAACGCCAAAGTGTTTTAATTGTAACGGACCTCATAAAGCGATTAGCCTGGATTGTCCGGAATATAGCCGGCAAAAAGCCATAAAATACACAATGGCTTCTCAAAACACTTCTTACATTCAAGCGGCCAAGCAACATCCACCTAGCCGAGTCTCATATGCCAGCGTCCTTAAGCCAACTCCTACACCTACAACTACAGTATCCCAAAAAATCCGTGGAAAATTCGTATATAGAACTCCTAAAGCACCGCCAAAGCCTAACTTCGATCAATCAGAACATAATTCCCTTCTTTTCTACCCTAATGGAAATTCAACTTCCGAGCTTCCCAATGGGTGTGCACTAAATTCAACTTCGTACCTTCCTAACAAAACCTCTAACATCGAAAACTTGTCCGAAAATCTTGCTTCAAGCAATGAATCATTCACTAAATCTCTTCTGTCCATGCTCCTTAGTCTTCTGCGCACTCAAAACTCCTTACCGTCCAACGTTGCCTGTTTTATTCCTGTTCTTCAGTCTTTTCTCGAAAATGGCGTCAATAGCAACGATTAATTCTCTTTCGATTCTCCAGTGGAACTGCCGCAGTGCAGTTGCCAATAGAGATGAAGTAATTTTCCTTTTACGTACCCACAATATAGACGTAGCTGCTCTTTCTGAAACCTGGTTCCCTCCAGGTTCCTCTATATCATTTCCCGGTTTCTCTTGTGTTAGAGAAGACCGGTCTGATGGCCGTCGCGGTAATGGTACCGCCATTCTTATAAAAAATAATCTGACCTTTCAAGAGATTAGCCTTCCGAAAACTCCAGGACAGCAGATTTTGGCTGTTAGCGTCATGAATATTTCCATTGTTTCTGTATACACTCCTGAAGGGCGTTTTAATCTCTCGTACTGGAGAAACGTCATAGGTAATTTATCGCCTAATTTTTACATTCTGGGAGATTTCAACGCTCATTCGACATCCTGGGGGTGTGTTTCGACGGACACTGCAGGCAGAGCGATTCTGGACTTCGTGGAAGAAACTAACATATGCATCTTAAATACCGGAGTTCCAACTCGCGTTGCTCCCCCTCATCACAGTCAAAATGCCCTGGACATCACATTGTGCACCAGTAATCTCGCCACAATAACATCTTGGAACCGACTATCTGATCTATATTCCAGTGACCATTTCCCTATCATAGTAACCATGATCAATCCTCAAGGACCTCGATATAACAAGCCTACCAAAACGAAATTTCTTACAAACAGGGCGGACTGGAGTCTTTTTGAAGGATTGCTTGAGTTGGATTCCGAGGTTCCTACTGTCAATAGTGCAGAAATGGATATCAATCCCTTTGTCGAGGTAGTTCACGACCGCATCATCAAGGCGGCCAACCAGGCAATTCCAATATCTAACGGTAATTCCTTTTACAAGTACTCTCCCCCTTGGTGGGATAAAGAGTGTACGGCTGCGGTAAAGAATAGGACTAATGCGATTAGGAGGTACAAGAGAAATATGTCACTTGCCAACTATTTGGAAGTCCGTAGGGCTCAGGCCGAGGCCAAAAAATTACTAAGAAAGAAAAAAAGGCAAGGTTGGTATGATTACTGTAACTCTTTGTCGCCAGAAACCTCCTTCACAAGTGTCTGGGATTCGATTCGAAGGTTTAGAGGTGCGTATTCTCCGAAGGCTGATTCTTCCAAGTGTACGACGTGGGTATCTGATTTTGTTGGAAGGTTGGCCCCGTCCTACGTTCCAAATTCTTTTGAGCTTCCCAAGCCCTCTTCAGAACTGAATCGCTCACAGAACTTGATCCCTCCTTTCACACTTAACGAATTAAAGACCGCCATTCAGTCCACGAGTGACTCTTCTCCAGGGCATGACCTCATTCCATACACTTTTTTCAAACACTTTCCCGAATCGTTTCTCACTGTGATTCTGAAAATGTATAATCTTGTTCTGGATTCGTGTTCGATCCCCGAATCTTGGAGGAAGCAGCTAGTGATTCCTATCCCTAAGCCTGGCAAGGATTTATCCCTGGGATCTTCATATAGACCCATTGCCCTCTCAAGCTGTTTTCTAAAGATTCTTGAGCGAATGATCAAAGCCAGGATTGAATGGTTCGTTGAAAATAATAATCTTTTACCCCCCTGGCAGTTTGGCTTTCGAAAAAACAGATCGTGCACTGACAACCTCAGTGTACTAGTTTCAGATATTCATCTCGCTAGAGAAAATAAAGCAGATGTGATAGCCTGCTTCTTGGACGCATGCAGTGCTTATGACAATGTTCTCATTCCGAAACTATTTGACACTATGATGTCTTTGGGAATCCCAGATGCTCTTGTTCATCTCATAATTAACATAATGTGCAGCAGAGTGATTATGATTGAGACCCCAATGGGAATAGTAGAAAGAAAAGTTTATAGGGGTCTCCCCCAGGGTTCCGTATTGAGCCCCATTCTATTCAATATTTATACTCAAGATCTTATTTCATGTATCCCTCCCGAAGTCTCTATTCTACAATATGCGGATGATTTCGTAATTTATTTACCACATAAATCAGTATCACGTGCCTCAAGGTTACTGGAGGATGCTTTGCGATCTGTGTGTGAATGGTTTGATGGCAAGGGCCTCACTCTGTCTCCGGGCAAGAGTCAAGCAGTAATATTTTCCAGGAAGCATAATACTCCAAATATTAAAATCAAACTTAACGGTATCGAAGTCCCTTTTAAGCAAAATGTAAAATTTCTGGGAGTATCACTTAACCGCAAACTGTCATGGAATGCCCACATCGAGATTATAATAGCTAAATGCGAAAAGAACATCAATATCCTGAGGGCAATCTCGAGAGTCTGGTGGGGTGCTCACCCATCTGTCATGAGAATGCTATACTGTGCGCTTATTAGAAGTCATATAGATTATGCATGCTTT
Source organism: Ceraclea dissimilis (assembly GCA_963576895.1). Classification (NCBI taxonomy): domain Eukaryota; kingdom Metazoa; phylum Arthropoda; class Insecta; order Trichoptera; family Leptoceridae; genus Ceraclea; species Ceraclea dissimilis. The sequence goes on from OY756360.1 coordinate 18,685,803, forward strand.
ATCATGGACCCACTTCCAAAATACTTACAGATTAAATTGGACAGGGTACAATCAAAATCCCTTAGACTCATACTTGGGGCAATGAAATCCTCCCCAGTGGTTTCCCTGCAGGCGGAATGCGCTGAAATGCCTTTGTCCTTGAGAAGAAAACTCCTTTGCCTTAAATTTCTTGTAAACCGATCAAATCAAAGCAATCATCCTATTTTTTATAAACTTCGATCTCTTCATGCTTTATTCAGTTCAAAACCTAATCGACTCACTTCCACCCCACCTCTGCTGTATGAATCATGGTACTTCATCTTCAATGTTCTTTCATGCCCTCTCAACCCATCTCTCCCCATTTTCAGCATTCCCCTAGACGCAACCATGCTCGTTCCTAACATCTATCCCTCAATTGGTATTAACAGGTCTGTTTCTTCTTGGAACCCCACGTACGTCAATCGTCTGTTTTCCCAAACAGTTGAAGAAAATTGGCCCTCACATATCAAGGTTTTTACGGACGGGTCTAAGGGCGACGATGGAACTTGTGGTGCAGCATATTACATACCTTCTCAGAACCTGGTAGGTCAGTTTCAACTGCCTGGGGAGACATCTGTATTTACGGCCGAGTGTGTGGCCCTCGTCGAGGCTCTGAGGAAGATTGTTTATTTATCTATATCGCCTGTGATAATCTTTACTGACTCTCTCAGCATTGTCAACTGTTTGATGCTGAACAATACTTCCGCTTTAATTAATAATCGACTTATTTGTGATATAAAGGACATGTTTCATACCTCCTATACAAAAAACATTGATGTATCGATTGCTTGGATTCCCTCCCATGTGGGAATTGAAGGTAACGAAAGAGTAGACGCACTAGCGGGAGAAGCCCGCTCGTGTGGCGTCATTCCATGCAACTTCTCGCTACCAATTGACGATTACATTAATATATTTAAAAAAAGAGTTGATGGGGAGTGGAATCTTATGTTTTCTGAGTCTAGTACTGGTTCCTATTATAGAAGTATACAACCATCGGTCCCAACTTTCCCATGGTTTCGACATCTAAAAATCCCCAAATTGAGCGTTTCTCTTTTGTGTAGGCTTAGAATAGGCCATACTGTTCTGGCATCGCACCTTAAAAGGATTAATATTTTGTCATCTGCTCTGTGTGAGTGTGGAGAGGAGGATGAGACGGCGGATCACGTCTTTTTCAATTGTAGCCGATTACCCAATAATGATCTACTGCGTGACTTGACTGGCCTCGGCTTGTCATTTCCAATTAATGTTCAACATCTCCTTTCATTGAATAATCCTAGAATTAACTTCGCCCTAATAAACCACTTGAAGAAACACGATAAAAATATTTAGTACATGCAAAAGTTTTGAATTTAATAATTTAATTGTAATTGAAATGCAGCGGCACATCCCTGTTTATAACGAGCATTGAATTTACCGATGTCCGCTAGAGATATTGTATACCGATAGGCATTGAAACTTGTAACATCTTGTACTGCCCGCTTCCTACTGAAGGAGGGTAAGTTGTTGTTTTGCGTGATAGTGTGACTAAGTGATTTGATATTTTGATTATCGTGTGTGCGGAATTGAATTGACTTTGTCTCTGTATGGCATATATCACTCGCGATCGGGTGCCTTGCCGAAAGAGAATAATAAAATAAAACTAGATTTATAATCACTATACCCATTTTTATACACATCATTTATGTCTTATGACAAAAATTTTGCCTGCGGCGCTACTTGGGCGGCCGTTTCCCTGATGCAACATAATTAAGTGTTTTACTTTTCTACAACAATTAGATTTATCACTTCGCCCATTAAAAAAACTAAATTGCCTGAGGCGCTACTTCTAGGTGCATCTAAAGGAAAAATACTCATAATTATTATTGTATTCTACATACCTATTTTAGTTCAAAGATAATATACACATGGGCGTCGACGTCGGCAGGGGGGGGGCGGCTGACCCCCCTAGAAATTGGGATGCCTATATATTTTTTCATACTTAATTATAAGACCTCACAATACATCACACTATTACCGCAGATTTTCTCACCATATCATAAATTTTGTAAAATTAGTATAAAAAAATCCATCAGAACACAATTTCTTCACTAAAAATTGCCTGTGGCGTTATTTTTTATTGCTTTTTATATGAAACATTGTTCGTACATTATATTGTGCAAATTATTATGTACATTTTCAAATAAACCAAACCATATCACGGCCTTTTTCACCATGTCTCACAAAAAATTTTCGCCTGTGGCGCTATTTACGCGTTTTTCATTCTATATTAATTTTGTAAATTAACTTAACCTCCCGAAGAAAAATTGCATTTTATATGTCCCCCCCCCCCTAGTGTTACCTATGCCATGGATACCTACATAACTGATGACATAAGTTGTAGTTTAATGGGTTCCTTTCTTTTGTGCTTACATTGATTTCCGAAAATGAAGCGTGGTTTCCTAAATAAATATCTTAGGGAAACACTAGATATCAGAGCAGGGTACCTATAATCATTTTTTTTCAAAATTACAACTGAAATTCCTAAGTTTCGGTTTCGGCCGAAACTAGAAGGGGAGCCGAATATTCGGTTACGGTTTCGGCTAAAAATGCAGTTTCGGTCGGACACTAATAAATACATTATAATGTAAAATATTTTTGTTTTATTTCGAAAAATGCCTATCAAAATGTCTACATACGATAATCTGAACGCTTCGTTCATTCCAACAGGGTAGGTATAAATTTTCGGTGTTTATAGAGACTCTGCTGTATTTAGCATTAGGTATAATATTTTACCTTTGCGAGTTATGCCTCTGTTGTCGCTGGAACAATTCTTCCAACTCAATAGCAGTGATGTGAGATGACGGAGGTCTAGCTCTAATGGATGCAGTCCTAGGAGCACACGGAGTTCCCCCTGCACTGCCCCCTCCACTACCACCGCCGTCACCTCGCAGGTTAGTTAGTTGTTGTTGAATAGATTCTACTGAAGATGATTTCGTTGTACTTAATTGCTCAGGGCCTTCTTCTTTTTCACCTCCATTTTCTAAAAAACACAATTTACATTAAAGTGATATTACAGTCTCTTTAAAAGACTCGCAGCAACAAAATTGGTATTATTGAGTTAAGTGTTGCTTGATGTGATAATAAGATATGGTTACATTATTTCTAGGGTTACCAGATTTCTCGGAAGTCAAACCGGGACACACCCCCCCCCCCTCCCCCCGTCGACGAAAAAGTTACTTGATGCATTTTTTATTTTAGCGCTGAAATTTTTTTATCCAAATATTTTTTTGTAAATCTTGCCCAAGAAGCTTTTCCTAAGGACCCCCCCCGATGACTTTTTTTATGCATTTAATTACGCCACTGGGAAAAAGTTTCAAATCGAAAATTTTACGAACCGCCAATGAATGCGTAACATTTTTTTCTGCATAGCTCCCAATGTCGATGATAGTTCCTTATTTCATACATAAACTGTAAAAAATACCAAAAAATGATAAAAATCGTATGAATATACCAACATTTCCGAAAACCGGGACATTTAGGCGTCCCGAAAGGTTTGTTCGGGACACCGGGACACGAGTCGTAAAACCGGTGACAGTCCCGGTAAACCGGGACGTCTGGCAACCCTAATTATTTCACTACCTTCAAATTATATTTTAGGTAAGTATGTCAATGTTGAAGGTTTTCACGGTATGCAATCTACATTGTTTCTTGGTTTTTTGTGTGAACCCTACGAATACTACACCTACTCACGCTGCACAAGTTAACATATTACACAAACACATTTCTCATACATTTGTCGATCAAGTTCCCTTGCAGATGACGTCTGGCGTTTTCCAAGTAAGGAATGAAGCATTTCTTAGAGAAATTCGAGTACTTACCTAAACCAGCTACCATTGATTTAGCTCTAGCTTTGCCGACACTAAGTGTTGTCCTTGGATCTCTCCTTGGAGGCATAGGAGCTGGAGATCTTCCCCCAGTAGTGCCAGCCTTCCTTGGTAATGTAGCATATTGTCTCGCTGCTGTCACTTGAGGCTGAGAGAGTTGCGCTACAGATTTACTGTTGGGTACTCCGTTGTTGTTTGTCAAGTTATTTTGATTCATGGTAATGACAGTCAGGGAAACAAGGGAGCCAGAGCCACGTATTAAACTTACTACATGTTCGTGAGATGCTGATGAAACATCTTCACCATTTATCTGAAAATAGATTTGAAGTAATGAATCAGAAAAGATATTCTAGACAAGATAACGACACCAGAATGGTACGCAAACGATTCTATGTTTGTCTCAACACAGGTTGATTAAATTTGATTTGATTAAATAACACAATCAAAGAAGCATTGTTAAGACATAATCATTGACACTTACAGCAACCAAATAGTCTCCCTTTTTAAGTCCAGCAATATCAGCAACACCTCCAGGATCAACATCATCTAAATATTGTAGTGCTGGACATCTCTCCGATGGAGTTATATCCATTAGTGGTGAAGATCCCTTGGCTCCACGTAATATGAAACCAAATCCTCTTGCAGCTTTATGAAGTACTACAGTCCTGTATTCCATATTGTTCACACTGAAATAATACAAATATTTCTATTTTATTTTAACATCCGGCAACATCCTGTCTTATTATTTTATTGAATACTGTATTAAGTATTCTTCATTTATTGTCACCCTACTCCTTGTTTTCAGGGGTATTTGCTAAATTAATTTAAATTAGTTATTCAATACTTAAAAAGACTACACTACTTTTAACTTTGTATTCAGGAAAATTTCATTATGTTACAATGTCACAAACTATAAAAGTATAATGGAAGTTTGTAACATTGTAAGATAATGAATCCGTTTAAATAATCTTACGTTTTCTTTAACCTTGGAGCTGTAGCACTGTATGTTTTGTTGTTTTCTCTGCGGCCCGTCATTCTAGACATTATCATGGCATTAGTGTTGATGGCAGCCATTGTTATGTTAGGGTTGTTGTGTCTCAGTCGCACCTCCTGCACACAATGGGGTGGAAAGAGGCCACTTGAGTTTCTCCCTCTCACTACACCTTCCAGAAGACCACAATCTGTAGTAGCAGTTACTAGAACATATTATAAGACATGTAGTCTGACAAAAGTTGAAATGTGTGAAACTAGTTATTAATGGAATAATTTTTATTATCAAATATCAGAAATGAGGAACCACAGAAGTAATAATTAAATTGGTGTGGATTTGTTTTATGTTTACCTTCGATCATATCTCCTTGATTAATTCTAATGTGTCCAGGTAATCCAGAATCATAAGTTTCTAGGCACACAACTGTGGACCCTGGCATTGCTAAAGAACTAGTTGTGGTGTCAGAGTTTGCTGTTCCAACACCACTAGAATCTGATATAATATCACTGGCGTCTCCGAGACTCTTATCTGAAAATGAGAAGCCCACAACTAATTTGTTATTAGAAGTTAGGACACTTTTTCAAACAAGATCAATGTATTTAATAGTAGAAAGTACAACTTCAATATTATTCCATATAAAATTAATGTTTTCAATGAAGTACCTAATAAGTATAAAACATGATGTAATAATAAAAGATAATTTTCGTAATAATAAGCCCAGAAGTCACAGCCAAATACATAAAAAATGCCAATATCATTAAAAACAAGATTCAAATATCTATGTAATGCAACAATATCATGCAGAATGTAAGAAATAATATGTAAATACACAACAGAGGTTGAGAACATTAGAGACAAGACAATCATATTGTATGGTGATGGTTGTTACTCTGTAGTCTGTGTGTAACAGAGCTCCATGTCCTAATTAAATTATTATATTAAATATTGGAAGACAGACTTAGACATATTGCAGGTACATGTAATAGCCATCAAATAAATGAATTTGTCTTAACTTAGCGAGTAATAAAATAAACAATGATAAATTAGAGTAACAAAAATAAAATAAAATACCTGTAACAATACTAGCGTTATCTTCATGGCTGGGATGGCTTGCGTCGGACAGACTTGAACTGGCGGAGCTGAAAGGACGGTCAGAGGGGCAGGGGGAAGAGGAACCTGCTCTGAGGAGGGCCAAGGATGTTCCAGAGGCTAAAGAGGAGCGATCTCCTGCTAGCCCCCATCCCCACCCTACCCCCGATCTTCTCTTCGGGTTGTATCGAGGTGGCCCGCGGAACGGTACTGCAACGCCATGTCAACAAACATCACGTTTTCGTTTACTATTATCATTAACTCAAACAGGTAGATGAAAAGCAAATATTATTTTGAAATGCATCAAGTCATGAATAAACACTGATTCACCATTTGCAGGTAATCATTAACTCGGGCCATTTCATTATTATCTCACGTGTAAGTCAGTTACTTGACACCACAGGTACATTCTGGTGACACCATTGTGTTAACACAAAGTTAAATAAAATAAATAAATAAATACATAGGAAATTCCACACACCAAATAAAAAAAATATAAAAAGCAAAATAATACAATACAATAATAGAAGCAAAATCTTATAAGCCAGTTTGTATAATAATACATAAACGTGTAAATTATTTTCAAATTACAATAAAATATAGGTACATAAATTACTTACAATGTTACAATGTTATTTTATTGCATGCAACACTGAACCATAAAGCTTGAAAGCTAAATAATTATAGTTTTATGGACTATAATATGTTAGATAAAAATAACAGTAAGGAATGAAGTAAATATACCTCTATAGAGATATTGTTTACATATTTTATAAACACATATAATGTGAGGTCATCATTAACATCCTGAGATTATTAGAAAATCTATTTCATACATTGTGTAGTTTTAATATATAAGATTGTGCTATTTCATTTCATTCATATTGGGAACCCAGGAATATTTGTGCAAATTGTGCTACTTACAGAATCGTGTTTGTAAAAATATATTGTAAAACCATCAAGATTCATTGATTTTGCTTTAGTATTAATTATGGATTTAGAATTACTAATTCAATTTATTTCTGAGAAAAAAATTCACCATTATATGTCGATAATAGGTATAAATGTTGGATTCTTACAAAAATTCATAAATGCAATAACCCTTTTAAAATAAACTCATTATTCAAGAAATCATGAATATATTATTAGTATATCTTTATATTGTTGTTGTTATTTCTTGTTGGATATTGGTATCCTCAAATAAACATAGCTTTAATAATTTCTATACAAGGATAAATGGTTGGTTCTTTAGTTTATATCATCAGAGTGTAAAAGGCTCCATTAGCATTTTATTGGGAAAATCAATCTATCTAGTCATAGTCACTAATATTCAAGAAATCATATAGCATTATGCATTTCATTGTAATTATGTACGAGATTTACATAAAAATAAAAATAATAAGTATTACTTAGTATGCTTTAAGTAAAATAACACCTACTCGTATGTGGATATTCTATTCTATTCTATACCCTCACGCCACCTCCCTTGCGGGGTAGGCAGAGAGAACGGATCGCCAGACTTTCCTATCCTGACACACACTTCGGGCTTCCGTCACATTCATGCAGTTCCTCATACATACTCTCCGGTTACTTTTACTCAAAACACGTCCGTCCTTGAGTATCTGGTCGACATGGTCCAGCCAGGTGGTTCTCGGACGGCCGCGTTTCCTTACACCTCCTCTTTCACCCAGGTAATGGTATATTACTAAGGTATGTGGATATTACTAAGCATAATGTGCAAAATTACACACACACTTGTGAAATTAAATAATATAATAAACCCACACCTCATAGTGTGGTCTGAAAATATGAAATGTATGAGTGATAAATTTAGATATTTTTTTCTGTGACTTTCTATAGAGTATAATAATATATAGCAAAGTGCAAGAAAATTAGCTGATGGACATTAAAATCAAAATTACACTTCAATACACTTAATATAATATTAATATACATCTTGGACTTTTTGATTAAGGACTTTAAGATTATTGGGATCTAAATCATTCTTCGGCTAGAGTTTTATTCACTTCAACACTCTCGCTCACAAATGGTTGGTAGCCAGAATTATTTACGATTACGATGTTTACTTTCACGAAATTGTTGTTCAATCTGTTTTACATTTAAATTGATATTCATTAGCAGACTTATTAAATAGATAAAAATCCCACTTCCGAGGGGTTCCCAAATACTGTTTTTAAATATATAAAAGTATGTAAATAAGTAAGTACATAATAATATATAACAATTAATTTCACACATTGGAGCACAATAAATATATAATATAATATTTGTATTTTACAATCTTTTAAACATAATAAATAATATAATATATAACATTTGATTTATTCATAGCTTATTCCTTATTCATATTAAATACAACCATCACCATTGTTAGAATAAATTAGTAGACAGTAAAAATATAATTGAAGACCAAAACACAAAGCTGAATATGAAAATAATTAATGCAATTATGTGGATTAGAGGAAACAAAATGTTGTATTCTATATATAGGTTAAATCATGCTTCATTATACTAATTGCATGCAATAAATATTATATAAAATATGTATAAATAAATAAAATATGTTTTTAAGAATTGGGAATTTTTAGATTAGCACTTGATAAAACTATTTCATTTGAAAGTATAAGAATTTTTAATTTTATTGTTTATTGTTGTTGTTGTTTATTGTTTCTTGTATTTAATTTCATTTGAAATTAATCCTCAGTTTTGGGTGTAATGTTTATTTAATTATTTATTCCTTAAGTGAACAAAGTGTATACATATAAAAAAAATAGACATAGTACAGATAATAAAGCAATGTTCACTAGGGCGAACTTATCGCAGAACTGTGATTTCTTCCAGTTAACCCTATTGCGTTGAAAAACTCAACTTTAAAGAGATTATTGTGATAATTTGGTAAAATGGTAAAATATTCGTTTACTTACGAGAAATATACATATGTACAGATAATATTTATGAAAGCATTAGCAAATAGAGAAAGAAACAGTTCTTATAATTAAATGATAAAAATACTGAAATATCATGAAGTTTACAAACATAAATATATATAATAGGTAAATCAATGCTACTCTATATGTGTATATACATGCAATGTGCAACTGTAAAAATAATAGTAACAATAGAGCAACATACATTATGCCTAGTATTCCTGCACTATACACTGAAGAAATAATAAATGAATGAATGAGAATGATAATGTAAACAAGGCTTGTTGACTCACCAACATCTTCAGGTTTGTAGTTCTTTATAACTTCTGCTAACTCCATGTTCCCAGCAATGACGGCTACCTGGTAAGCCGTCTGATTGGCAAAATTTAGAGCTTCTCTGTCACACCCTCTGAAGAGTAATTGTCTCGCACAGGAGTCTTGCCCATTGACGGCACACACATGGAGAGGAGTGTTTCCTGACGCATTGCGACCATTCATATCAGCTCCATAAAATAGTAAATGGTCCAAGTGTTGCACTAATCCATTGCGGCAAGCCTAAAAAATAAAAGATAACCATAATTGTGAGTTTGTAAATGTAAACCCACATTTAGTCAATAAATAAGGCTTTCATTTCGCAACTTTGCTCAATTTTAACCAAACATTTTAGACATTTCAGGATTCCTTATCAACGTTAATATAACAATCATAAAACTTTGTTGCGAAAACCCTTCAAAATAAAGGAAGTCAATTGAAAGACAACTTTGGCTTCAATAACGTAACTTTTACAAATCACGCAGTTCAGGTGGACTGCCTAATTATAAAATAAACATAGTTTTACATTAGGTATCTTTGTCTTCAGATACAAAATAATATGTTCAAAACAAAATATAAACTTTTGCTATAAGCTTCAATTATAGGAAGTAATTTAACAATATATTGGACAGGTACGTGTAATGTGTATGTATGTGTGTATTACCTGATGAACCTCCTGCCAACCCTGCAAGTCTTGTGCTCCTATGGTAGCATGGTCATGTAAAAGGCTCTCACACAGGAGAGGATCAGTCTTATTGGTTACAGACAGATACAAGGGTGTTAGTCCCTTTCCATCTTTATAATTAGGCGACCCACCAAGCTCTAGTAGAGTTTTAACGGATTCCAATGAATTCTTTTCAACTGCTCTATGCATCCCTGTACTCCCGTCCTTTGTTCTATAATCTAATAGGGCTCCTCCATTCACTAATGCTATTAATATCTTGGCTGATTTCTTTTGAATAGCTGCCATCGTCAATGGTGTTTCTGTAAATAAAATTAAATCTTTCATTTCTGACACATCCAAGTGATGAACATTAGATTTATAACAATTAATAAAGAAATATTTCATACCTCCTGTGTCTTGACAATGGAAGTTAGGGTCCAGCCCCTTGGAGCACATTTTGGTAATTTTCTCTACTTGTCCATGGTTTACATAATCTATAAATCGTCTCAAATTCGTTTTGGTGTGTACAGCTTTTAGTTGTTTTTCGTCCAATTTTAACATTTTATAAACGCGTCTTTTGTATTTTAGCTGAAATGGAAAAATAACAACCAATTAAAGGTAATATATATTTACATAAACTAAATATACATATTCAGATTCCAGTAATGAGTTGTTATATAGACAGAGAAGATAAAACAACTTACTTCTAAATAGCCAACAGATCCATTGAATGAATAATCTCCGAGCCTTCTTTCTTCATCAAGGAATTTTCCAGCTTTTCCATTAGCAGGAGGACAGAAAAGTCCATAATTGAAGCTCTCTTTTAACTCCTATAAAAAAAAACAAGATTAATTAATTTATTCATTCATTAATCACGTAAATATAGGCTCTTTTCCTGTTTTTAAAATCTGGTTAAAAAGTATACATCTTCACGTTGGTCTGTCTGTGATATTGATATACTCGTAATAAATATACTAAAAATCACGAAAGCTCATTAAAGCAACGCATCAATATATTTTCATCCTAATAATTCAGCATTCAAATAAGTTTTCGTGCATGAAATAATAGTACTTACCAAATACAAAAAAAAAAAACAATTGTGGAATTACTTTTAGTGCAGTAACGAGAGCAAATTTAATGGCATTTTCAGGAAAAAAATACAGTAGTCTACTTCCCTTTCATACTTTACGTATTTGGGGGCGCTGAATTCGAATTTCAACTTTGCCACCTCGTAAATGTGATGCGTTCTGAGATATTCGAGAAAAACTCAGAAGAAAACGTTCTTTTTAGAGACTTTCGCTCATAACTCGAAAAGTATACATTTTAGAGAAAAGAATCTCGAGACAAGAATAAACTAGAGTAAATTTCCTACAAATAGCGATGATATTCATTTTTCTGAAACAAACCGCTTACGCGCTACTATGCGCTAAAAAAGGGCATAAATTCCACTCTTTTTTAAAAAATATTTTCTCTTTTAATTTATTGACTATAACTCAAAATATATAGACTTTTTTGGAAAAAAATTTTGCACATAAATAAAGTACACTATATTTTCTACAATTAGTGCCAAGAAGGTTTCTGAGACAGACTAACCTCTATTACGTTAGAGCGCATTGAAGTTTACTATAGTACATTAGAAGCAAATTCTTCATTATTTAAAATGGATATATAACATTAAAAAAAATAAAAAAATCTACTAAACTTTCTTGATGCTATAAACACAAGGCTGAAATTTTTATATTTAAATGTTTGCTACCCCTCAATAGCGATAGGTTGGTAGAAATTTGAGAATTCCTTAGAAACAAAAGCTCATTCTCCAGTTTTCTGTCCATAATGTGAAAATTAAAAACAATGGGGACAATTATACTTAGACAAAAATAAAGTACATTTTATCATCTATGAACTACCTTAACAACTTTTTTTAGTCAAATAGACGATTCAGCAGCCAGAGTCCGTTAAAAATCTTCCATATCTCGAAAATATTCTAAAATCTCTACTTATTTTAGTTTACCGCCTGCAAATAAGAAACTAAACATTTTTAAGGAACAAAATGTGAAAATTCATTAAATTTCCTACAAATTATGTCTCTTGCATTTTCGCTCAGGTGAACTGGTTCGCTGTTAAAATGCATCGAAATTGGGTATAAAATCGTATATTAATTAAGCGTTGATAATACGAACTACGACTATGGTATGTGTGTAACGTATACATAGTCGTAGTTCGTATTATCAACGCATAATTAATATACGATTTTATACCAAATTTAGATGCATTTTAACAGCGAACCAGTTCGCCTGAGCTAAAACGCAAGAGACATAATTTGTAGGAAATTTAATTAATTTTCACATTTTGTTTCTTAAAAATGTTTAGATTCTTATTTGCAGGCGGTAAACCAAAATAAGTAGAAATTTTAGAATATTTTCGAGACATGGAAAATTTTTAACGGACTCTGGCTGCTGAATCGTCTATTTGACTAAAAAAAGTTATTAAGGTAGTTCATAGATAATAAAATGTACTTTATTTTTGTCTAAGTATAATTGTCCCCATTGTTTTTAATTTTCACATTATGGATAGAAAACTGGAGAATGAGCTTTTGTTTCTAGGGAATTCTCAAATTTCTACCAACCTATCGCTATTGAGGGGTAGCAAACATTTAAATATAAAAATTTCAGCCTTGTGTTTATAGCATCAAGAAAGTTTAGTAGATTTTTTTATTTTTTTTAATGTTATATATCCATTTTAAATAATGAAGAATTTGCTTCTAATGTACTATAGTAAACTTCAATGCGCTCTAACGTAATAGAGGTTAGTCTGTCTCAGAAACCTTCTTGGCACTAATTGTAGAAAATATAGTGTACTTTATTTATGTGCAAAATTTTTTTCCAAAAAAGTCTATATATTTTGAGTTATAGTCAATAAATTAAAAGAGAAAATATTTTTTAAAAAAGAGTGGAATTTATGCCCTTTTTTAGCGCATAGTAGCGCGTAAGCGGTTTGTTTCAGAAAAATGAATATCATCGCTATTTGTAGGAAATTTACTCTAGTTTATTCTTGTCTCGAGATTCTTTTCTCTAAAATGTATACTTTTCGAGTTATGAGCGAAAGTCTCTAAAAAGAACGTTTTCTTCTGAGTTTTTCACGAATATCTCAGAACGCATCACATTTACGAGGTGGCAAAGTTGAAATTCGAATTCAGCGCCCCCAAATACGTAAAGTATGAAACGGAAGTAGACTACTGTACTTTTTTCTCCGCGAAAACACCATATGACTAGACTATTTTTGCATTTCAGTTGGATAAAATCTAACCAATGATGAACTTTTGTTTAAAGTTTTGTATTTTTTTAATCCTTCATTTAATGAGTATTTTATATACCTAAGTATAATATTATTTTAAAGATAATATTTTATTAACCATTTCGTGCCAACAATTCTTATTGAAAATATTACTTTAAACCACGCAGTATTTTAGTTTACGTAGTCGTGTGCTTTACTTAGCAACGTGGCTATTGTAGGAGTCATGCACACAGCATTACCATGCAAATCTTCACAATAAGTGAAGTGAGGGAGTATAACAATATGAGATAAGGCAGGTAGGATGGCTACAGCTCTCATGTATTCATAATGCTTCAGGCTTCAAGACTCGCCTGTATTCAGTGCGGCAGCACGGAGATTTAGAAATAGGTAGCTACTCTTCTGAAATATTCAAACTGGAGAATGAATGAAAGAACGGAGAGAAGAAGTAGCTGGTAGCTGGTAGCAGGGAGTGGCAGGGAAGTGGCGACGTACTGAATGCTGAATAATGTTGGAACTGTGCCAGGAAACTTTTTATCTACATTGCTAAGTCATTATGCAATATGCAGGCGGGTATGACATTAATATCCATTTAGTTTACGCGGTGCAACACTATTATATTGCGTACATACACAATAAAGGAATTATTTCCATAGAAGAACTTAATTAGCCAACGTTTAGGTTTTTATAAAGGCGATGACTAACAAATCATCATGGGGCTATCAGAGCAGAGATAAGCTCGCCCCAGTGACAGATGTTATATTTTATATTTGTACCTAATGCTCACATAACTCTGTATTTAGTACATAACACTAAGTGTGGAAATAAATAAACCCCATTACTCATAATATATTCTTCTTCTTCTGCGAAAATACGTCGGTTCAAATATTAATAAAGCCTGTGAGAATTTCTTGGTAAATCAGATTCTTAAGATCGGATATGTATTGAAAAAAAAAATGTTACAAACGAGTGCAGAGTTGAGTGTGCACTGTGCAGTGTGCACTGTGTATGGGCGCCAGTATTCTGTGATGGGCGCGGTGAAGTCTGAGACAAGAAACTCGCGTGAATGGAGGAACCATTTACATTCATGGGTAAACATTATAGAAACGAGCATAAAAAGGCGGAATGGAAGCTGTGAATAGTGAAGCAGAAGTGAAGTAGCTCAAATCTCAGTATGATGTGATGGTTACACAGTAGAGCTTGCACAAGTAGCATGATATGTAACTTTACATATCGCACAATATTATACTCGTAATATACTTTTGTACCTACTGAGTAAAAATCGTTATATTATCTCCAAAATTTTCCAACAAATAAAGAAAATCGTGAGCAACAATCTGGGTTTATTGTATAAAAAGGGGGACCAAATATAAAAAAAAATAACTGCTAGAGTTACCTAGATAAACATTTCATAAACCGAATTTGTAGAATTATGTTTTATAAACTACGGGAATAATTTCGTGTTTCAGTAATGTTCAGGCGCAATATGTAATTATTTTTTATCGAGAAAATTTACAAAAAATTAATTTCAAACAGCCAGAGTCACTAAAACATATTTTCATTTATCCATGTTTTTCTTGTTATTAGCCGAGTAATCTTCACCACTCGCAGACGAGGAATCGCGCTCAAAGATGGACGCGTTTTAAGTAAAAGGAATCGGAGACCATGTAAGACAAATTGCTTGAATGTGACGGAGGCTAGGGAAGACTGCAAGGGACGTGGCGCGAGGGTATTAATAGACAGATAGTGATTTTCTTTTTCCTGACGCAACACTTCGTATCATAAGTTACTATGGACCTATAATAAAATAAAATACTAAAATGCACTCATCACGGAAATTTGTAAACACACTCGTACGTACTATGCACTTAGAAAGTATATCATACATTTCGAAATTCTTAGTGGGAGCGATTTTCCAAAACTTAAGAATGGTATTTTTTTTTTATTTATCATTCGATTACGCTTTAGTTATATAGCTTTATATGTATTATTGGTACCTAATATTATACTGTGTCAGTTAGGTACTGTCTGTATAGTGTGAATGTTTTATGAGTGAATGTTAGTTGATGACGCTAGTTCAGCAGGAAGGACATCCTGATTCCAGCTCCAATATGTAGTGTGGTGGTCCAATAGCATTAATATTAGTAGGTAGGTGCCCACCATGGACTATATTCGTAACATAACATAACAAACTATAATGCGATGGGAATTATAGTATTGCTGTCTGACTGATTGATTATTGTTTAACCATACATATTATGTAGATGGCATCCTGGAAGGATTCAACCTTATTACTACATATTATAAGGTACGTACGTACGATTGCGCAGTTCTACCAATATTACAAATAGTGATGTTACAAAATACTTACAGTTTACTTAACGTTGGGACGTTCTGTATAGAATTTAACAAGCTCAGAATCTCAATTCAATTTCACTTCAATTTTATGGAACTTATAACAAATGGCGTTGGGGTGGCACCACGCTCACGATGTATTATGAACTTCATGTTAAGGGCATGGCACCAGGAATGACGTCACAGTCTTTTCCCACGGCATTAAGGTTCAAAATTGCGTGACAATCGCATGATAAAATAGTAAATATAGCGTTTTTTTCCATTTTTTGGGGTTAATTTTGCGTCTATCAAAAAACTTTTACGGTTATTCCCTAGATTTTAATGCATATTATCAGTACAAGAAAAAAAAATACTCCGCGACTTTCGGGAAACGAGTTTCCGTCTTTCGGAAAAAAGGTCAGAGGTGTTTTTAAATATTTTTTTTGCGAAATCTATACAAGATATAAAAAATCTATTACGGTTATTCCCTACATAAAGGTTCAATGCATCTACCCTATTTTGTTCCAAAGCATATTTAGTAACGGTTGTCGAGATAGAAGGTCTCCCGTTTTTAGAAATTTTTGAAATGTCGGTATGCACGTGAAGGTCATTTGGAAAATGTTCTATGACAATTTATATTTGTGAAATTATTTCGATTCTAGATATATTTTGAGGACAGGATTAGCGGATTAGAGATTTTAGTATGATGGAAAATCCGGTCATATCTTTAATCCCCTACCAAGGTTCCTCTATAAGGTATTTGTATTTTTAACTTATCATGTATAATATATGTAAGTACTAAGATATGATGAACAAAATATTAATATGTAATATCAACTGTAAGAAGTAAATATTATCTAATGCCAACATAGGTTGTATTCCTTACAATGTGACATCATGTATACCTATAACCTCCAATTTATGGATTTAGATATTTTTTTAATCCAAATCTTCAAGATGATACCGAGTTGTTTTATTACAGATACTAATACAGTAAAATAAAACAATTAGCCACTTCATTAAATTACTCGTTTTATTACGCGTTTGTGTAAATGATGATCTGACGAAACATACTCGTAAATACGTAGATGGGTAACTCGTAACTACTATAGTTACAGTATGACGAAAAATAATTTGATTAGGTACTTCAATAATATAATCTAAGATAGTTACTTAATAACAAAACAGCTTACTAATTAGTAATTAGTTATATTATCTACCATCTAAACAAAGTGTTTGATAGATGGATACAGATATATTCAGGGGTGATTGTAGAGGTCATTTAGGATCTTTTGAGCCAAATTTAGCTTAGTCCAAAGTCGCACGGTTCTCGAGATCTTAAGTCACATTTTGTCCAGCTCAAGCCTATAAAGTATGCCGGGTTTGTTTGTTAAATTTGCCGTTGCGAAGCACGGGTAACTCAGCTAGTACTATTATGGATACAAATTTAACTAATTAATTACATACTTGCAGGTAAACTAATTACATATATATAATATGGGTTGGATTTGTGTAGAACCTTTGATGTTGGACAGACACACGTGGTATAATTTTATTATTACAAGAATACTCGTATTACGTTCCCAGGAAACAACAATATCGATTTCATTATAATTAATATTCAGTATTCAGTACATTTTTCACCAGTTCCGTAGTCCTGCGCCTGGATTTTAGGTTTGATGCAACCACTATTGCGTAATTGTAGTTTGGTAATTAAAGTTGTTTTTCTCTTTAACCATATTAATTGATGTTTACATGCCTAAACAATGTCCTAGTCAGAACTCAGAATACTGCTCTATAGTTAATAAATCTGAGAGTTCTCCCTATGAAATTAATTCCTGGACATGCTTAGAGGATTTAGTACTTATCCAACCTTATTAGTATATTATCCCGATTTTGATTGTGTATTAAACTTATACTCGCAGATGATCAGGAATAGGGACTAGACTAGAGGATTAGGAAGGTAAATCTGTTGACATTGTCATCAACAACATCACGAAGCAACACCCAAACTGTAAAAATGTAGATGTTTAAGTACGTAAACTATCTGTAAAGTGCCCTGTCCTGTCCAGGATCCTAACTAGTATCTTGACACGACACTTCAGACTGCGGAAACATATGTTCAAAATTGGACTATCAGACACCCCAGTCCGTAGATTCTGCTCAGAGGGCAATGAAACACCCATCCACATCCTCTGTAGCTGTGACGCACTCGCTCACAAAGGAGGTCGTGTTCTTGGAGGGCCCCTACTGGACTCTGAGAAGCAAGACTACTCGTGAGCTACATGACATTATGTCGGCCTTGAGGACGAGATGTAACATCGAAGGATGTCACAATATACCTATTGTGGTCGCAGCGACGCAGGGGATAAGTGGTCCCCTGACCACTCTTTAAAAAAAAGGGTGCCCATTTTAAATATTTATAACATTTTGTAAAATGTTCGCAGTTGGTGTGAGTTTGAGCACACACCAGGTAAATCTCATACATGATATTGAACAATGCAATCTATTGTTATTTTTGATTTCCAAAGTTCATCCCTAATTCTTCTACACTGTTGTGGGAAACTACATTCTATACAGTGCAATCTATGTTCGAAAAGTAACACATCAATACACAGCGAACAAATTTACTTACTATAGCTTGGAACAAATGATGTCCTGCTGTGCATATCTGTCTGCATTGTATATCTGAATGCATATTCATTAATATTTCATACGTGCGCCATATTATTACCATAAACCCGGGTAACTTTGTATTACAATACTGCAAAACTCTGGATGCAGACGAGTGGATATTGTCACTAAGGAAATTTCAACAATACGGAATCAACCACTCTAGCTCTGCTGCTATTTAATTTATAGAGTAAAAAAATGTAGAACAAATTTTTAGGAAGTTTTTTGATTTAAAAATCGCCAAATAAATAGGTATTTTCGAAACAACAAAGTTACATTGCATAATACAAAAAAAGTGTCGAATTTTAAACCGGCCTAAGAAAAATATCATAAATTCACGCCTACCCGATCTAATACTGACAAAATCCCTCTATTTACCAGATGTTTGGCGAAGTATTTAGGCGTCTGTATTAGAGGTTTTAACAAGCAGAAGAAAAATATTTTTACCAGGTATTTATTTATTTACACTTCACGTGACCCAGCAAATCCTCAAAATTCTAGCCAGATGATTAAAGGATTACCGTCTAAACAAAAGGAAGCTAATTTTCTACTATAGATAGTGTTCATCATACATATGTTTATTTTTATTTTAATATTTTTCCACGATAATTCCCATTATAGCGTATAGACCGGCGCGACTGGTGAACTCTCATACGATATTTTTGTATTGATTTGTTCTTGTAGATTATGCAGTTGTACGATAATTTCAAATGTTTCATGTATTCCAGTAAGTGTCTAACTGGTAAAAGAGTGGATGACCTGTGTGAGAAAAAAGGAAACAGGTAGATATGATTACAATGAACAATACAAGACGAACAGGATGACGACGTAGGATACATAAGAGTTTCCAGACGTAAGATAATATATTATTCAAATATCTCTTTGTTTTAGTCTTGACACACACACTATACACAGTCATTCGACTTTGGACACTTTCTAACATCCTACGATCAGATATTACTTCGTTGTTTTCTTCAGGGAATCAGGGAAGCTACAAGGTTTCACAACTCAGCGGGATTCTACATAAAAAATCTATTACAATACTATTAAAACATCTGTATCCGTTTCGTGTATGGCCTGCGGAAATTCGACCACATCTCAGAATTCAGGTCTGAACTTAGATGGCTAACCATATTTCATCGGCGTAATCTCCACACCCTCTCTCTTCTATACAATGTCCTATACAATCCCTCCTCACCTGATTATTTAAAGACGAATTTCACTCCACTGGCATCTCATGGTCTACCACTCCGTTCTGGTGCACAACGTACGCTTTTAATCCCTAGCCATCATACATCTTTTTTCACTAATTCTTTCACAGTACAGGCTGCGCGATTGTGGAATGACCTTCCATTATCCATCAGACTCGCACCAACTATTTCCGTTTTCAAGAGTAGACTGAAGCAGCATTACCTTTCTATTTTAAATCCCACAACCCGTCCCTCCTGAACCCATCATCCCTCCCTTACCCTATCCCATCCCATTTACCATTCATATATATTTATATATTTATATGTATAATATGTTTATCTATGTATGTATTTATGAATTCAATTATTGTTATGTATGTATTTGAGTATTCAGTTAAGGTACCCTCTTGGTACTGAATCTATAATTAGGTATATCTCATTTTTTGTTTCTATCTTGGGTTGGCTGGCAGAAATTGCCATTTGGCAATAAGCCCGCCCCTTGTATGTTTTTCTGTACAATAAAGTTTATTTTATTTTATTTATTTATTTTATTTTTACAATTGTTATAGCAACGGCGTAGGTGATATTGGGTTTTCCTGGGAGCCGAAAATCCCGTACGACGAAAAACAGCGCTCTTTTTGCTATATTTTTCATCACAATATGAAGGTAATCATGAGGTTTATTATGATACAGATATATAAAATGTAAATATACAGAATGGAGATTCATGAAACAAAAACTGAGGCCGGAATCAACAGAGTACAAAGGGTTGATTTATGTACAAAGGTTGAATTCGTATAAAATGAAATTAGGACACCAGACTAGTAGGGATATCAAGAGATTTTTCATGATAGCTCCAGGCTTTGTAGCTTTATGTATATTATCTGTTTGACGTGTGGTGTGTGTGTGTGGCGAGGTGTTTGAACTCTGAATTATCAAATATACCCATAGTGTAAAGCACGCTGAATTATACCTACTGCGGAATGTAGAAAAAATCCAACGCTTTACAAAAAAAAATTGTAAATCAAAATAATTCACGTTGGTAATTGTTAGGTATAATACATAAATATGGTACTTGGTTGATTCTCCTGCCATTGGAAAAGTTGACTGTGAACTGTGTTCTTCGGCTGAGCAATAACAGATAGCGGGTGTATAGAAAATACCACCCTCTCCCTTCAAAAATACATAGGTACTTAATGTACATGAAATTCGACAACACAGCCGTCGCTCTTCGTGGTGTAATGATCCCTATCCCCGAGACGAAGGCCTTTCGGGAAACGAGTCTGTCGAAAAAAGGTTTGAGGTGTTTTCCAATTTTTTTCTAAATGTTTATATCTACTCTTATTTTTTCCAAAGCATATTTAGTAAGGTTGTCGAGATCTAAGGTCTCCCATTTTTTGTTTTTCTTTTAATGTCAATATGCCTAGCTATAAATTGATATTGGGATACGAATTACCAATGAATTACCACACAAAAAGAGTTTCTGGAAATCATTGTACAATTTCATGGAAGCCCTTTTATTCCTTATCTTAATACAGTTCACGTATAGTAAAGATGGTATATGCAAATATAATTGTTGTGTATCGTAATAAATTATATTATTTACATCAGTTCTCGGTACAAAGATGTCTCTAGCAGTTATCTCAATTTACATATAGTTAATATCTGCAATAAATAACCATTATTTTAAATTCTTAGTAGTATAAATACGAAGACACGTGGGGCGCAACAGATAAGGTGGAATAATACAACATTACAATATTATCATGTGGAAGTATTGATATAATATGAAGATAATATATTTACATATTAAGAGGACGGGTATCCCAATGTTTTCCGAATTACAGACTGTGTACTAATAGCCCGCGGATAGAATTTTAGAAATAGGGTTTTACGTCTTTGGATAATTTCGCTTTACTCAAAAAAGTTTTATAAATAGTAATGTAGTAAATTTTAAAGCATGTTACCACTACGTGAGATAATTATTTTCTAATAAAAAAAAAGTTTAGATGTTTTTTTGATTGATTTTTTTCAGGAATTTGTGCAAGATATGAAATATCTGTTACTGTAATTCACAAGAAGATGTTATATCTTTTCAATCTTATGTTTTTATAAAGCATAGTAAGGTTGTTGAAAAATACCACTTTGGCGATACCCCATTACTTTAACATAACACCAGCAACATGCATATAAAGTAAATATTATTTTATAGTAAATACACGACGAACTTTTATTATTGCAATAATATGATCAAACAATATCGTATTGAAATAAACAATAGTATTTATGTAATATTTTCAAGGTTTTCTTGGAAGTGAATGATGTTGTCACATAATGCATCACTTCGCAATATCGACAATAATCTTTCTAAATGTCCATTCATCATAACATAACATCACAAGGGTAACTAGCTTCAGGTGTGCGGATGTTCACTACTATAATATGAGACACAAGACAATTTAATCATTTTAGAGAACTTCAACGTCAAATTAGCTACATTTCTGAAGTAAGGGTTCCTGCCACTATGTATATTGTTTCAATTTCTAGTAATACTCGCTGTCTAAATACTACTATTTACTGTTGTCGAATCCCTGATGACGAGGATGACAATCTTTGGACAATTCTCGGGTGTAATAAAAGTCATCATGTAAACTACATACTAGTGTTTCATTTTTACCTTTAAAATGCACTTCCACCGTGTACCGTTGATCGAAATTCTTAATTTTATCACTTAACTACATCGAATTTTCCAAATTAGAGTCAATTAAAATGGCTTGTGAATCTATTATCACATTTACCCTTTAAAACCGCGCAATTGTAACTTTTAATGCTCTTTTTACTCTCATGTGACCACTGTAAAACTTCGAGTAGGCATTTAATTTCACATGTTTAGCCATTGATTTCGGTGATGCACCCTATTCAGTACTTAATTAATCAATTTTACCTATCATTTGAGTCAGTGGCGTATATAGAGGGGGGGCCGAGGGGGCCCGGCCCCCCCCCGAAATGTCAAACAATGATGTGCCATCTGCTATAGAAAGATCCCAGGTTCTTCACTTCACCAATTTTTCAAAAAAAATTCGCCTGCGGCGCTTCTTTTTTCTTGCATTTTTAACACAACACTTATAATGCCAACCTAAAACACAACCTTTCTCACTTACCTTGACGAAAAAATTTCGCCTGCGGCGCCATTGCTGATTTTTTTACTACATCTACGTTAAAATTTTGATTGTCTTCCCCAGGAGTTTTTTCGGACCCCCCCGAAATGAAAACCTATATACGCCACTGATTTGAGTTATATTTCGATTGCGCCGGGCCTGGTTTTCTTTTAGCATTCTCCTTTCAAAAAATTCCGTTTGGCACTGTCTACGATTGGTTAGGTTGTATTTGTGTATCTTATGTACGAAAATAATTGGAATACTGCCAAAGAAGCGTGTATCCCAAAGCAGCAAACGTACATTATGTTCTTAACGTATACCTATATTATATAATTTTGGAAGGATTTCGAAATCCAGTAAGGAAATACTTATAGACAGGCTAGGTATCATTTACAAAGAATACTAAAGCGGGCGTGAAAAATTGGAATTGTCAAAATGATTGAAATGTTGTGGAACTACTTAGAAGCAGAGGCGTACAACACGAAATTTAGATAAAATATATTTTGCATTTGTATTAGTCATGATGTACATTCTATATAGGTGTGACACAGGAATCTGTGCAGATGTTTGATAACACGATGTACCTACTCGTATTTCTTAGAGGAAGTTTTCGAAAGGGATTTCGGAGACCTGCCCTTGCTTTATGGAAATATAGTGTAATAACAACTAATAATGACATAATTGGTTTATTTATGGAGTGTAAAACACGAAACTAATTTCCAGTATTGTGAAAAGCACACAACACATGGACTTATCAAATATACGAGAGGGCAAGGGATAGCAAGAACAAGTTAAACAATGGTTATCGTAGGATAACATGGCATCGGTGTAAGCATACTAAGTACTTGAAAGACTCAAAAATCAATCGCCTGGCTATTTATTTTCCAGATAATGTAAAACAAAACTTAAATATTTACATTATACGGTTATAGCGCATGGCGACCGTGCGAGTATTCAATACAAATTGTACAAAAAACTGATGTTGGGAGGTATTGGCGCCAATTTAGATACGACATTAGTTTGGAGATACTGTTATTAGTGAAATTTGATATGAAAAAATCAAAATTTAATTTTGGTTATCTTTCCATCCGGTAAAGTAAAATCTGTATACACCGATCTGCATCAACTTTTTTTTTTGTGATAAAGTGTCAGTTGGGGGTATTGGAAGTTCATTGACGATATATTATTCACTGTGTTACAATGTAACTTTGACGAGTCCAAGTGCCTGCAAATGACCTAGGGCCGACTTAAAACAATAAGCAATATACTCATTATTTATCAATTATCACTTATCAGGTTGTACTGGGCATGAACCAGGGATAAACAAATAATTAAACGGAAATAAGTATACATACCTACGAAGGTACACCCAAGTGTATAATATAATACTTTTACTTTTCTGCAGTATTAAGGGGGCTAGGAAACACGACTAACATATAAATAGGATAATGACAGAAAATGTACGTAGGGGAAGTAAAAATATGAAAAGTGCAGATATGTAAGAGACTCATATAAACGTGGTATTGATTTATCTATTCCGATGCACCGAGTGAGGGTAATGTGTGTTTTACAACCCTCTCCCTCCGTATCTCAGGAATGCAGGACAAGAATAATAAACATACAAGGGATTCTAACGATAAAATCGGAACTTGGTTTCTATGAAGCAACAATTTATTGTAAATATCTTTGGGAATTGACGTTTTTGTTTTCTCTTTCCGCTCGTTACTACAGTAAGATTACAGCATTTACCTAATCGTGAAGACGAAAAAGAAGCTAAACACAAGTTTTTTTTTAAGACCTTACAGTAGCTAGTAGGCCACTAAAAATCATTGGGATAAATAGTCCAAGAGCCCGCTGCTTAATTTATGACGTATCTGTTTTTTGATCAAAATGTGGTATAAATGATAGCTTACCAATAGGGTATTACATCGCACTAGGGTTGCCTATCAAAATCTTGCCGCAACCCCCCCTGCCTCCCCCGAAAAGGTCCCTCTTCGCGATTTTTCGCATTTTATAGGAATATGGTAAGAGATAGGAGAAAGTAGTCAATGACAAAAATAATCCTTGCTAAATTGTCTACAAAAATTGTTAAGTCAATTTTTTCGTAGAACTAGCAGTTTACCCGCAATGGCCGGTCCAAAACCGAAATTCATTTAGAATACAAAAAAAAATGTATTTAAACTAAATTGGTTGAAAATTGATAAGAGCTACAGGAAAATAGTCAGAGAACGAATTAATTACCATAGTCTTAGCTACAAAACGAGCTATAACTTATGTTCATACATCTAATAATTTCGGAGTTATTACAATAAAACTCAGTGACGAAAATTCGTAAAATTTAGTTTTTCATAAAATAACCAAAATTTTCAAAAAATATCCTGTTTTTTGACCGGCCATTACGGGTAAACTACTAGTCCTACGAAAAAATTGACTTCGCTTTTTTCATAGAGAATTTAGCAAGGATTATTTTTGTCATTGACTACTTTCTCCTATCTCTTACCATATTCCTATAAAATGCGAAAAACCGCGAAGAGGGACCTTTTCGGGGGGGGCAGGGGGGGGTTGCGGCAAGATTTTGATAGGCAACCCTAGTGCGATGTAATACCCTATTGGTAAGCTATCATTTATACCACATTTCGATCAAAAAACAGATACGTCATAGATTAAGCAGCGGGCTCTCGGACTAAAAGACTAATTTTCTCCCGACCATTTACAGTCACATGCACGTTCATTTGAACTATGTTCAAACAATTTTTATTATGGTATGCTAAGCTGTTTATCTAGTCAATAACAAAATTTTAATTAAAATAGTTTGTTTTGTAAAATATCGATGATTTAGATGTTCACATTTATTTTGTCAAGATCATCGTTTAAATTCGCTACAATAAATTAAAATACATATTTCACATTTAAATAGCTACCTATTGCTTTTTGCTCAAAAGTTCAAGGATATCTGCTCGTAAAACAAACACCATAAATAGTATAATTAATTAGGATACATGAATTTAAATATACAAAACGAAATAAAGCGGCAAGAAATATTAGAGTTTACTAGGTAATACCTTTGAATATTTCGATGGGACTTTGGTATATGAAATTACATTTTTTCGATGGGTGGTTGAGCATCCCCCTAAAGTCTGGTTCAATAAAATACTTATTAGGGGTAGAAAAATATTATTGTCATTGGATTTGAAAGGGAAGATAAATAACATGCAATCTACGAGGTACAAATCAAATGAAATGTCGTCGATAGAATGAATTGAAGGAAAAACTATATAGACACAATGTAGTTACTTTTACTTTAAAGCTATTTAAATATGTATTTTAATTTATTGTAACGAATTTAAACGATGATCTTGACAGAATAAATGTGAACATCTAAATCATCGATATTTTACAAAACAAACTATTTTAATTAAAATTTTGTTATTGACTAGATAAACAGCTTAGCATACCATAATAAAAATTGTTACAATGTAGTAACGTGAAAGTAAAAGAGAAATGGTTTTGAATTCCTGATGAGGGGAAATAGCAAAAACCTTAGTGGATAACAAAAAAGTAACGGAATAATAAATGAAAATTTTATTGATAAAATTTAGCAGTCCTATTTTGAAATTTCCGTGATTTATAGTAT
The DNA here is from genome assembly GCA_963576895.1 of Ceraclea dissimilis. Classification (NCBI taxonomy): domain Eukaryota; kingdom Metazoa; phylum Arthropoda; class Insecta; order Trichoptera; family Leptoceridae; genus Ceraclea; species Ceraclea dissimilis. Next base: position 18,711,968 of record OY756360.1, read on the forward strand.
GGTAATTGTGACTTATGCAATACTTCCAAATGGGTTAAATTGAAAAAGATAATCATGTATTGTTATTGACACATACTATTACGCGAAAAGCTTGCCACAGTTGCAGGATTCAGGAAGTAGGTTTGTAAACAAATTACGAAAAGCATAAATAAATAGTACGTACGTACTACATAAAAAATAGTACTTATGAGATTTTCAGAAATAAATAAGTTATTGGTTTCAATCTTTGATTATTTATCGAAGTACCTTATCAAATGATTTTCATTCGTTTATCTATATTTCCAAAAGTGCTCGAAAATTCGATTCCCAGATTTCGATTTATTCAATCCAGATTCCAGCCGCGGCACCATCTGCCCGACTAATGACATAAAATTACATTTCCAATAAAGCCGATACCATGGCTATTACCACGATATTTGTGGGCTTCATTTCATTTTAAATTTCTATGTGTAAGTATACAAAAAAAATACCCGTAATACCAGTATGAACAGACAAACATATCATTTATGTTATTTACATATGGAGTATTTTACAAATTATTACATTTAAATCAAACTACAAATTAACATTATATAAATGTCATCATCCAATCAAAACATATCCTTCATAATTTATGTTGTAGTTTAATTAAGAGAACTAACCCGTGCGAGGAGAGTAAAGGTAATCAAAATAGTTTTGATTAAACGACGACCTTGCAATTCAACGTAACAGAAAATAAAACTAGACATTTAGTAATATGTATGACTTGTATGGTTACTGATAAGCAGAAGTATTACCTACTTACCTCCGTATAGGTATTTTATTTATAAACGCTTGAAAAACTATAATATCACATGAAGGTGAGAATTGCAATGAAGGTAGAAGTACTGTAAGTACTAAAACTGTACCAAGGGTTTATATTGTGTTTTTTAATTCTTTTAAGATCCAATCATCGACTTTTTTAAAACTTTAATTAAAGCTCGGACACCGACTCCGACGTCACAATCATTTCCCGCGGCATTAAGATTCAAAATCGCATGAACAATCAAATGAAAAAATATTATAAAAAGCGTTTTTTGGGGTTAATTTCACTCTATTCAAAAAACTTTTACAGCCATTTACTACATTTTAATGCATTCTATCAATACAAAAAAAAATCTCCGCGGAACGAGTTTCTGTCTTTCGGAAAAAAAGAGCAGAGGTGTTTTTCAATTTTTTCGACAGAGTGATACAAGATAAAATAAATATTTTTACGGTCATTTACTAGATAAAGGTTCAATGTATCTAGCCTATTTCTTTCCAAAGCATATTCAGTAAGGCTGTTGGGATATAAAGTCTCCCGTTTTTTGAAAAAATTAAATGACGATATGCCTATAGCATTAAGTAACGTAGGATATTTGTGCTACAAAACACCCGACGTAGCAGGTACTATAGTAATAGTAGTTTATTTAAAATAAATCAATTTATCATGCCGCGTTGCAAACTTGTATAAATATTTTATGTGGACGACCTAGAAAATTACTGTGACAAGATTAAGCAGATAGGAAGCAAAGCAAATGAAAGCGAAATAAATAAAATTATGTAACTACTGACTGACTTTTGAGCAGCGATATTGGTAACCTTAAACCTACCAGAGGTAATAATTAATCTGTGCAAAATAATAATACATATTGTGTTTTTGTCTCAAACAAAATACTGTAGTGGGTCTATAATATAATATGTAGAACACGAAAAACTTTCTGAATTGCCAAACGAATTTCAAGAGGAAGAAATATTGGTTGTTGATTGAAACTCCATCCAGAATTTGATATTGGCAAATCTTTCTATCCTATTTTTACAATCAAATTAGTTATGTAAATCAGATATTCTTTAATACTATTCGATGTATTCAATTCTCGTACGTATTCCTTGAATGATAATGTATGTCAACTTTGAAAATTAGCAATTCAAGTGATTTCCACGCAGACATCTTGTGTAAACACACTCTCATCCTATTATTAGCAGTATTAGCACAAACCTCACAAGTAGTCGTGACGTAAGTATAAATGTAAAGAAACGTTTAAACATTGGTTAAACTTCCTTTTGAATATTATTTCTTTTAAAATTATTCTATGTTTACCGAAGACGCTATAAAAGTTTGTCAATAGTGGGTTGGATATTTGCTAAAGCAAGGTTAAATGATCTAATGTATACTATACTATTGCCATTTACATGCATTTTCGTATTGCTTTTTTTCATACAATTGGCAATGGTGAGAATTGTTTTGTTTACTTTAGGAGAATAATGTACCTACATTTAAACCGAATGATTGTGTATTTATTTATAATATAGTACAATATCTTTCATTAGAACTAAGTTAAATATACCTGATATACTTTATTAAGTTATACTAATAAACAAATACTTCGAAACATCATGCACTCTATAGAGAAACATCCATGCATACCTACATAATGCAGGGAATGCTTTCAGAGGACATTGTGAATTTAGTTAGGTTTCATAATAATAAGAGGAATGGCAGTCATGCAGAATGCTAAATAACAACAAATTTATATGAATAAGAATTGAAATAAAATCATTCACATGCTATGTAAGTTAAACATCTAGTTTTTGAATCATGGAGAAGATTATTTACGTCTTTAATGAGGATGAAATCAGATATTGTTTTGAAAGGAAAGTGAGACGGTACTACTGTCGATGTATGGGGTAGGCGTACCAGGATAAGAATATCATTATCATTACACGATTCAAAAGAAATACATATCTACATTTACCGTTCAATTAGGTTTAATGCAAAAGGGAAAGTATGTAGATGGCACTGAGGAGTTAATTCCAAACATACATGAAAAAATACTGAAATTTTATTACTCTGCAATTGGAGTACTGGCAAGGAAGTAGATATCAGCTAGATAAACGCACTAAGACTCGATTATGCAATGCTAAATACATTGATTATCATTCGTGGAAGAGAAAATGGGGTATTTAACTTAGTATGACATAACTGTAGGAAGAAGGGCCATGCTAGTATAGGTTGTTTCATTCTTAGAACATTAATATGATTCATTAACATACCCTGTACCACATGGCAACCTTTCATATCAAATGTATTTATTGACGAGTTGTGGCATTGGAGGGTTGGTTAGATGTTTGTTGTTATGTCGGTTGTTTGGTGAACAGGTGTACACAACAATAATATCAGGCAGGGGGTCGATCCCAAGGTAAGCGATGACGTCAAGTGAAATACAATGTTTCGTTTTGGTCACGTGTTAGCAGAAGCAGCGGCGATAAGCATTTAGTAAACAATAATAATAAAAATTAAAAACTTATTTACAATGTGGATTAATGATTGATCTATACAAGAACATAGACAGCTGAGCTTCATTTTTCTGAATACGTAAGATGTATTGTTATTGTCAACATTTACAAATGTTCAATTTAGATAAAAAGCACCATTATATCAGAGTTGGGAATCTTAGCTGTCTATTAGCAAATTAGTTATATTTACATGAAGCATCGAAAAATCATATCAGATATTGTTTATAATGCTTTCTATATTTTCTACTTGAAATGACATAATTGAAAATAGTTGTATTAAAAATTTGGTCTCTAAATTGAATACTCTGATTGGGTGTCAATGAGCTTATTATATAAAATTACAATTAGTAGTCAATGCATCTGCTTTGCTTTATGAACTAAATTCAAATACTATAGAAGTAAACAAACAAGAATTGATCAACCGATGCTTCACACAATTTGTATATAATAAATTAGCACAAATGTTTCCAACAATAAACCTTTATCAATTTTAAACATAATACATGCAGAAATGTAAATGTACAAAACAGCAGATATAAATCTCTTAAGCTACGAGTGTATCTTTATTCTCCAGCGGGAATGAGAAGAACGAGTGTTAAAATTGTTTAAAAGCTTGTAGTAAAAATGTGAGAAAGGAAAAAGAGTTTTTGTTTGGAATAAAACAAGCGTTGAAGTGCACTAAAGAAAGTTTTTACAATTCTAATTATTTATTGTGTGAACTTCAGTGACACAAGCTGTAGGTAATTATTCAGAAACGATAACAATATAATTGTAAGTTGTAAAATCAAAAACACAAGGAATATTTTTCAAAGAATATAATAACTTGTGTATTTACCTCAAAGACAGGAAAAGATAGAATACACAATGCGAGAGATAAAGTCATTCTTTTCAAAACAGAAATAACCCCAGTAGTTCAAAAGGTAAAGAAAAACTCAGGAATTGTCCAGTTTCCTTTATAGTACTATTTCCACATTTTCCTTTGTATTTTGAACGTAAAGGAGATAGTAAGCAGAGATACCGACTACATTCTATTGACGTAAGTTACCGTCTTTTGTTGAAAAATATTTGAAGAGAAAACAAGAAAATGAAAACAGGGAGTATAGATGAAAAATTTTCACCGCATAAACTTTGCTTTTGTGACGTCTTCAAATTTTTGTAAAGCTTCCACTCAAATATTTCATTTTATTACACAGTGATAGCTTTAACAGTATTATTAGACAACCTCCAAATAAAGTGTTGAGAGAGAGCAAGAGAGCTTTCGGAGAAATTCTTAAGTGGTGTACTTCAATTAGGTATATTACGAGATATTCTACCTAAGACTACATTTTAAATGATAAAGATTCATCAGAGAAACAAGACTATGAATAATTTTCGGGGATAAAATGAATATTAAGTAATTATAATTAATAAGAAGAAAGAGATTCTGAACGTTTTAATTTTGAACAAAGAAAAACTAATAGTGTTCTATGAAAATCACTTGAGTCCTCTAATCGAGACGTATTGGAGAGACTCAAGTTAATTATCTAATTAATTAACAACGGAAAACATAATTTGGAAATCAAATGAAGACAGTATAATAAAATAATACCCAGTTCTTGATTTGTTATTTCTGGAAAACGTCCGACATAGAAGTATAAAGCGATAAACGTACGTGACATAAACCCAACCTATTCTTTGGAGCGAGTTTATTCGAGGGTATTTAACAAGTGTTGGTAGGTGGGTTGAGGTTGATCAATTCAGTGATTATTACCTTAGGTAAGGCTGCAAGGCACTGTTGCTTGACATCCCAGACGAGTTGGTCGCGGGGGAACTGCAGGCTCTTGTGCACGTTCAGTTCGGGCACATGGATGCGCAGGGCGATCCACCCTTCGGGGGCAGTTCCAACACCCGCTCCTGCGCCCTCCATCGCCCCCACACCCACACCCGCTCCCTCCATCACCAAATCTTAATCCTCACATCTGAAACAAGGAATTATTACATATAATATCATTTCATTATGATCGTTTAACCTACGAGTATCTATACTCGATAAAATCTCCATATTACAATGTACGGATAAATAATTTGAGCTAAAATTTCAATAAATTATTACAAAAAAGACAATCGCTAAATTACTATCTATATTGTAAATTGTAATGTCACTAAGATGAAGGTTAGGGTTAACATGAACTACTTTTAAAAAGCGGAAACAAGTAGGAGGGTTTTAGATACAGGGTTATGGCATAACATACTCGTACTTATTCGTACACGAAAATATAGTCTTTAAACATTAATAACTCTTTTGGTGAAATGCCTTCCCGTATATGAGAAGGGAGAGAGGATTAGGTGGAATGTTCGAGAGATCATGGTAAGCTGCGATTTATTAGGTGGTGTATGAAACATTTCAAAAGTTTTGAGTATTTTCATTTCAACGTGATTCTCAGCTGAAACGGAATTTCCAAGCATATATAATATTGAGCTCACGTATCTGCTTATATGGAACGTATTGAACGGGAATTTTAGATAACTCTTCAAATACCAACTATTTGCAAGAAGAATGTATTTTATTCACGTAATTTCGTTTCCAACACGTTGATTACAATCTACACCTACTCGATTAACAGCAATGTATGTACACCGATTTACATTACTTACATGCCTGGTGTTTGGCAACATCTATCTGATTATTAGAAGCTAAATAGTAGGTACCTAAAAAGCTCAGAAGTGTTGGAATAAAATTAATACTAATAGTATAAGACTACTTATATATATACTATGACTACTTATACTTATACTGAATATACATATAGACATAATCATGTGGCAAAAATAATCCACCAAAATTTAGCTATAAAATATAAATTAATAAATTCGAGAAATATAATTCCATATTATAAATACAACCCGGAATCGGTTTTAGAAGATCAAAATTATAGGCTCTATTATGATAAAACAATTATAACAGATAGAACAATACATCATAATAGACCCGATGTAGTTTTACATAACAAACAAACTAAAATTACTTATTTAATTGACATCGCTGTACCAAATACATTTAATATTCAAACAACCGTCGCAGAAAAAATTCGTAAATATACAGAATTAGCAGGTGAAATAAAAAATATTTGGCATTCTAGGTCGGTATATATAATCCCATTAGTATTATCAGCTACAGGTATAATACCAAAATCGCTTATAAACAATTTAAAAAAATTAGATTTACCGGAAAATTTATACATAAAAATGCAAAAATCGGTCATTATTAATACTTGCAATATTGTAAGACGATTCCTAAATACTGATATTTCAGGCACAATGCATGTATTTTAGGCCCCGCGCATCTGAGCCTAATCCTGTGATATCCGTGATATCTGGATAGGTGAATTTTTCCCAGTATTAGGCTGATGAGTTTATATGTGAATCATGAATGATAATATGTAGACTCTTCTGGCTGATAATACTGAGAAGTGTGTTGGCAAAGTCATGCCTCCGCGTAAAATATCCCTGAAAAAAACGATAACACTTAAAAAAAGGTCAAAAGTTATAACGATATTTCGAATGAATTTTACGTACCTACAAAATACCTACCTGCAAAGCAGTAAGATTATTATTTTTAGAATACAAAAATTTAGAGTGGCGAGTTTTTTTTTTATTCATTTTTAACAATTTAAGGGGCTTCTAAATTCATTTTCAGGTTTTGTCGTTGAGTGCGTTCACGTTGGGGAAGAGAAAATGAGGGTGAATACAAAAGGAGATAGAGGAAAAACCGAGTGGGGGACAGGAAATCAAGTGGCAAGGGTGAAAACCATTTTGTTTGTTGAGTGAAGATTTAAAAGTAAAAGTGGAGAGAAAAGTGGAAATATAAAATATAACATATATGCAAAAAGTGAAAAAAGAATGTTTGGGCCAATGAAAATATGGAGATAAACAATATTTTCCCTTCGATGAGTTTTCAATTTACTTCCGATAATACATAAAAAAATCTATACAGATATAGCTAGCATAATACATAGCTCTCTTTGAAAAGCTGTAGAAATCTGATGAAGGTATGAAACGTGTATAGAATGTGTATAAACCATTAGTAGCGGAAAATCTCAAGCATTTTCATTATGAAAGAAATGTTTTAAAGAGCTCTTGTTAACGTCGTCTTGTATGGTGACTTGGTGACGACTCTTCTTTGTAATGAAAACTTAAAAGAATAATTAGAATTGCAGAGCGACACTTCTCTATACGTACAGTAGTCAGTACACAATACACAAAGTATACGTATACTAGTCGTTAGTCGATAAGTTCATCTGAAGTTTTGGACTATGTAGATGTAGATAGGAATATATTAATTTGAATAATTGTGATATCAACACATTAAAATGAGTGGCTGAATATATGAGCTGATAATATGAGCAGTAGGTATACCAACTACTTAATCACCAACAATCATTCAGAATAGGTCTGATGAGCTCATAGAAAAGCCCAAAAATTATACTTGTACACTTCATTTGGAGACAGTGATTAATTCTGTGAATGTAACGGAAGCAAGAGAAACATGTAGATTATGTACTTGTCAGTCTGGAGATCTCTCCATTTTGCCTGCACCGCAAGAAATGCGGCATGAAGTTATACAGACAGATATATGTATTTTCTACAACATATAAATAAAAAAAAAATTAAATTCATCACAACGAAATCGTTTTAGAAAGTATTTTTTTGTATGTCTTAACTAATCAACTCCAGATAAGGTAAATCAATATTCTTAGTATTCCTCTTTTCAATTGTTTTTATTTTTGAACTTTGAAAGAAGAAGACAAGGAGTGGGTGTTGGATGAAAGTAGAGAATACTCGTGTAGACAATTAAGTTTCTCTGTCTTTGTTAAAAAAGATGTTATCTAATGGTAATATTACTCCAGATAATTAAATTAGTGTCATCCTTATTCTTGTAAAACTCACGTTTAGACTTCAGGGAATCGTTGCTTGAAATTAAGTTAAGAATTTCATTACAAAGCAATTAATAACTCAAAAAAATAAAATATAAAACGATAGAATATATATATATATATATATATATATATATATATATATATATATATATCGTATGGCGTTAAGAAGGCAGAGTCAGAGTTTAAGATCGTGGGAGCCCAGGTATTGAAGAGCCTCAGGAGACAGGTTGTGTATGTCCTCGATGGTACCGCTGAACTTGGTGAGTGGACACTCCCTGGTGATGTGGGTGACAGACTCCACCCCTCCACAGGGGCAATATGGGTGCTCCCTTTTGCCCCATCTATGGAGGAGGAGGCCGCACCTTCCGTGTCCTGTTCTGATTCTGTTCAGGTTACACCACAAGCGGCGTGGCAAGTGGCTACCAGGTGGCATTGTCGAAGGGTCCCCCACAAGTCCATCGGTGTCTATGCCGCTTTCCCTCCAAACACGTCCCCATTCGGTTTTTGTGTTGTATTCATTCACCATAAGCTCCCTCCCTAGTTTCCAGGAGGGGTGGCGGGACTCAAGGCGGAGTGAGTCCTCACTGGGAATGTCCTGGTGTATTGGAAGGGCCGCATTGTCATAGCATTTTGTCCATTCTCTTATTGTCGCCTCGTTTCGACGGAGCTCTGGGGGGGCTATGCCGCTCAACACTGGGAGCCACTGCAGTGGTGTAGACCTGATTGTGCCACTCACCATGCGCATTGTAACGTTCAGTTGGGTGTCGAGGGCTTTTGTGTGCGCGCTTCCAGTCCATACGGGGGCGCAGTATTCCGCTGCCGAGTATACCAGAGCCAGAGAAGAAGTCCTCAAGGTGTTGACACCAGCTCCCCAGCTCGTCCCTGTGAGCTTTTGGATGATATTGTTGCGAGTTTGTACTTTCGCGGCAGTCCCCTGCAGGTGTTTCTTGTACGTCAGGGACCTGTCTAGAGTGACCCCTAGGTATTTAGGGTTGGGATTGTTATGGAGCCTACACCCATTCAGTATCACATTGAGTTCCCGTTGGGACAGACGGTTGCTCAGGTGGAAGGTTGATACTTCAGTTTTAGACAGGTTTAGTTTTAGCCTCCATTTTGTGAAGTACTGGGTCAGAACTGACAGGTCCTCCTGCAGGGTGTTTTCGCAGGCAGAGAATGAGTTGCTCTGGGTGGTGAGTACAATATCATCCGCGTAAATGAATTTCCTGCTGGTGGTAGAAGGGAGGTCGCTGGTGTAGAGGTTAAAAAGTACCGGTGCAAGCACTGATCCCTGAGGGAGGCCGTTGTTCAGGGTTCTTCCTCTGCTCACTTCGTCTCCTAGGTGAACCCGGAAATGACGGTTGCTGAGCATGTTGTTAAGCAGGGAACCAAGTGCCTTGCAGGGTATTACGCTAAGGAATTTAAGTAACAGCCCGTGTCTCCACACCGTATCGTATGCAGCTGAGAGGTCGATAAATGCTGCTCCAGTTTTTTGTTTCCTCTGGAAACCATTTTCGATATGGGTGGTGAGGGCCATTACCTGGTCGCAGCAGCTTCTTCCGGCTCTGAATCCAGCCTGTTCTATGGGAATGTGAGAGTTTATGATGGGCTCTATTCTGTTTAAGATTAGGCGCTCAAGTAGTTTGTAGCAGACACTAAGCAAAGCAATCGGCCGGTAGCTAGCGGGATCCTCAGGTGGCTTCCCAGGCTTTAACAAGGCTATTGTTTTGGTTCTTTTAAACTCCCTTGGGAGTTTCCCCGTGTCCAGGATGTTGGAGTAGAACCTTGTTAGCCAGGTGATAGTACTCTTTCCACAGAACCTCAGGAATTCCGGAAACACACCATCAGCGCCCGCAGCTTTGCCCGCTTTTAGGGATTGGATGGCTGAGGTTACTTCCGATTAAGTGAATGGGTCAGCCAATTCCGACCGACTCTGGGCTGCTTGCTGTGCCGCACGGAGCTGCTCTTTAACACTTCGCTGGAAGTTCTTATCTCCAGGTGCCCTACCATTTTCAACGATTTTGTTAGCCACGTGATTCGCTGAAATCCTCGCGACACGGTCTGGTGGGGTGCTGTCACCCAGTTTTCGGAGTAGGGACCATGCCTTGTGACTTGAATGTTTGAAGTCTAGGCTTTCGACCAGACCGGTCCATTTATGTTTGCGTGCGCTGTCGAGGGATTCCAGCAACTCCTCGGCCACTGACTGATTCTCAGTCTCCAGGAAGCTTCGGTAGAGACTCTCACATTCCTCATTCCAGCCCGGGATGTAAGTTTTACGGTAGCCTCTCGGAATGGATTTCTTGGCAGCTTCTACAGCTGCTGTCATGAATTTACTGTAGTTCGAGGGCAGAGGGTCAATGGCAGTTATGCCCTCATCCAGGCAGGTGGCAAACACCTCCCACTCGGCCTTTTGGAAATTCCAGCGTGGCACTTGTGCGCTGTTCACAATCGGGACGGAGTGCCCTATTGTTGCCACAACAGGCCTGTGCTGGCTGCGGGGAAAGTTTTTTAGAACCTCACGAATGACAGGTTGAGGTTTACCGCTATCGTCAGTTGTTGCCAGACACAGGTCGGGGTTGTAATCTCTGTTCCATCTTGCCGAGCGAAAGGTGCCCCTGTCCTTTGCATTGAAAATGAGACGCAGGTTTTCAGTCTCCATCCATTCCGAGAGTGCTTCACCATTGTGGTCCGTCTCGCCATATCCCCAGTCGGTGTGGTGGCTGTTAAAGTCCCCCATGATGATGGATGGGTGTGGATGGTCTGTTGGAATGACAGGAGATGGCCAGGGGACTGTGGGTGGTTTGTAAATGTTGACAATAGTCAACTCCCCTAGTTTAGTGGAAATGGTGGACACATTTTCTGTTTCGGAACAGAATTCCAGAGTCCAGACAAGACCATCTCGTATGTAGGTGGCCACACCATGTTTGGGGTGGTAGACGGCACCAGCCAACTTAAATCCCGGGATTGCGCCTCGCGAAGCCAGTTGTTGTTCGTCCGCGGTGTGTGTCTCCTGAAGCAGTATCACATCAATCCTGAGCTCCTGTGTCATTTTGGTAAGAAATTCAGATTTAGATTTGCTGATGCCTTCGATGTTTAATTGGAGAATTCGGACCCTCTTTCCGAGGTCTCTCGTCCGATAGCCCTGAGAAGGGCTGTTTACACGTTTTTTCCGGCTCATTTTAGTTCACAGTAAGTAAGTTTTTCACGATTCTCTCTCTTTTCTCTTCTCTTTCGCCGTCTTGACAGAACTTTAGCCGTACAATGTACGTTGCCCTGGGTGCACCGCGTGGAGGCGTTCTGTCTTTGCACCCCACGATAGAATCATTGCTTAATTTAATATATTTTTTAATTGTTGTCCCGGCGAAGATAAGGTAAATACACGGGTGAGCAAACTTTGATAAAAAAATACAGAATAGGTAGATATTACCTATTTCATCTGAGTGACTACTTCACTCCATGAGCTTTATAGGACACGAAAGCAGTGTCCAATTTTTTTGCTTGTGATTTGGCCAGTTCAGTTATTCTTGGATAAGCATGTTTCCTAGCACCCTAGACACCTTGACACTTAGTCGCGTCTAAACCTAATACACTTTAAACCATACGTTCTTACTCGTTCATACATAGTACAATATTATACAACAAACTACTGAAATATCTGAACTACAAAGCCCACGTACGATTTCAAAGCCATTCTGAATCTGCAAACTTTCACGGGATACCCAACTTAGAAAAAAGGCGAACCTCCGCTGACATGCGACTTCTTCATGACATAATTCACAACAACATAGACTCGCAATACATGAACTCTACAATAAAACTTAGAATCCCTCAAAGAAATACGCGCACACAAGCTCTGTTTCACATAAAAACACATAACACAAACTACATTCGAAACACAGTACTTAATAGAATTTACGAAACATATAACACTTCCTTCAATAATTTAGATATCTTCAATACTAGTAGAAACACATTCATCAACTCGGTCAATAAAATTTTACACACATCACCCCCATAAAAATAAAAATGAAAATAAATAACATTGAACTACCAGCACATAGAATACCTAATATATTATATTATTGAAAGTAGATTGCAAATTATTAGTTTTAAATATTTTTTTATAAATACGTTTGGTATACTATATTATATTATATTATAAGAACACATATTATATTATTTTTTTATAAGAATGTAACCCTTTCTCTCTCCTATCCTCATCCCCTTCCCAATGCTCACTATTGACTATTGATTATTAATCGATAATTACATTTATATGAATCACTTTACTTAACTAATTATATATATTATTAATAAGGTAACACTATAATAGGCTTTAAGTATTTTATTATCTCTGTATATATTATAAATGTTATAAGCTGTTGTGTTATAAAATAAAATAAAATAAAATAAAATAAAATAAAATAAAATAAAATAAAAATAAAATTATTTTAATTGCAAAAAAGCAGTGATTTTAGTTGTATCTCTGACTCGATTCAAATCAGCACATTGAGAAACCCACACTGCACACAGGATAAAATTAACAGGAATATATCTATTATTAAACGCAAGCCTTGAGACTTAGAGAACTAACACCACATTAAGACAAAGGTGAGACAGAGATAATATTGATTTTCTATTAGGTATGCCAATATGTGATACTAGGAATACATAATTATAGGTAGGTGTCTGGTTAACGTACGTAAACCTGTGAATACATAATCGTATCTATTATTATACTCCAACTACATCTATATGTCTTGCAGGAGCTAAAATCACTTTACTCTGGATTATTCCTCAAAATTTCCGTAGTAAATATGTACTACATTCGATACAGAAAATATTATACAGATTCAATAGGTACAAATACGCTGAAGTTGAAAGTTTCTGTGTATTTCGAGAGTCGGTCAAGTTTCCAATTAAAAAGTTTGTATATTATTATTCCATGGTTGAAAATATAACTCAGGGAGGAAACTATGCAACTAAAATTAGTGGTTGTGGTTGGTTGGCAGATATTGCCCATGGCAATAAACCCGCCATTTGTTTAATGTATGTCATTACTTCAATAAAGTTTTTATTTATTTATTTATTTATAATGGTCCAGGATCCAGGTTAGTAATTGCTGAATTTTGACTCCTGGATTCAGCCAAAACCCACATACAGGGGTTTCGAGCTTAGGAACGATGATAAATTTTTAGATGACTATCAGATCACGAACTTTCAAGTGAAGATTCGAAGCTCGATTTTACGAAATAATAATAAATTAGTGATAATAATATGTATTTCCATATTACTACAATTATCTACTTGTACTCCCACACACAAAACACCATAAAAGACAATTATTGTAAACCAATCTCCAATAAATAAATAAATTAATAGCGAATCTTGACTTAAAGGAATTATTGTGGAAATAAAATAAAATATTTATTTATTAATTATCATGTTTACAAGATAAGTTATTAGTAAAATACAATATATTGGACAAATTCATGGTTAAAATTTACATTGAAACAAGGAACTATTACGCTCGTAAGTATAAATCAAAGAAAACCTACGATTTATACGCTTGTTTTCTGCCGACTATGTTGGTTCGTAGTAACAAATAATATGGAAAATAAAACAGCAAAACTATTGTGTGTAAGTTTTTTTAATAAGCGGGAGAACACCAAATTTTTGCTAGTGAAGGTTACGATTTTAGATTAATGGCAAACTGATGGCTACAAAATGCATGTACCTACAAAAGTTTGCTTTTTATCGTACTAATTTCCATTTAATTATAATGTGATAGTAAACTGAGGATTTCTAGTAAGATGAGGTCATCTTAAGATAACAACAGAGTATAATATCTACTGAGGGACCTCAGGGCAATTGGGGTGACAAACTGGAAGGTGCGGGCGATGGACCGAATGGAATGGCGAAGAATTCTGGAGGAGGCCAAGGCTCGCAGTGGGCTGTAGCGCCAGTGATGATGATGATAATATCTACTAGCTAGGTATCAGATCACCTCGTCGACCCGCGAAGTAGGTAAATGTTGATGCTGAAACTATTATCTGGATATCCGATACCCTAACTATAGGTAGATCATAGATGGATTAATTGCAAGGATTTCTTAGTCATCAATCATTGGGTATGAAACCAATTGGGAAATAAATAGTGCGGTCAGATAAAATGTACTGCGATATCGAATGGTATCATGGCGGTCCACGGTTGACCATCCGCGGGACAAACGCAACGGGACTGTCATTACTGTCAATCAACGTGTGTGACAACAAACCACTAATAGACCATAGACATTACATTGCACACTGCATAGGTACCTACCGTGAGAATTACTTTGTAACATTCTAAAATTATGTATTGAAGCATAATATACTTTCCTATATATTTGATATCGGTTTTAAACATCAAGTATACTGATAAAAGTGTCAAAATTAGCGGTTAAATATAATTATATCACTACGTGGTTTTTTCTGATACAGCCACTTCTATTACCTAATAAATAACCGTTCTAAGGGGAAAAAAGTTCATTAAACTATGTAGGCACCATTACATGCATAAATATACAGTTGGTTACCCCATATTTGGGACACCTATTTCTAAATAGATAGTTAAAACCACCTATTAGTTAATTTTATGATTTTGAGATCATTATACTTACAGCTAGGGTTGCCAAATGTCCGGTTTTGGACCGGAAAGTCCGGTTATTATTGCATCTGTCCGGTCGAAAGAATCTTGCCTCACCGGACAAAGGGCTGTACGGTTTTTTCGATCGGACCTCAATAAGTTCGACACGATCAATTGAATAGGCTTGTCAATTGCCTATTTTTCATAAAATCATTCAAGGGAATTAATCCAGACTTGATTCTCTTTTCATAAGTATTAGACACCTACATTCCTTGTGAAAATGTGAGTATTTAAATATGTGGATTTTTTTTCATAAAATAACGGTAAACAATTTTTTGAAAATTTGAACTACTTACATATTTACGTAGGTATATTTTTTATATTTCCATCACTATTCATAGCTCATTATATAAATTGTATTTGTTATTTCTCCGGCATTTTCGTTTTATTCCAGACTGCTTAAGGTCAATATTTCTACCTCAAGTAATATAATCATACCTTCGTAAAGAAAAATAATATTATCCCCAGGGGTAGAGTAGAGTGAAGCAATAATTGAATTAAATTATGAAACAAATTGAATTTCTCAGTGACCAGAGATCATCATACTAAATAATAAGCAGACGTAAAAAAGGATAATGAAACAAGATGATGAGTCGGATGTAGTCTGTGGATATAGTATAGCTACATACAATATAATGAAGGAATACTGGAGCTAGGTAGATATAAAGCCGAGCAGTCGTGGTGGCTAATTGGCAACAAGTATAGTTTAGTACTGATCTTGAAAATGAAAACGAGCCATAAATTATTACTGAGTTATGTGCGTTGAAGATATTCACTTTTAGCTTTGCCACAGGAAATCTTAAACAAACAACATTTAATGATACAAAAACAATAAAACATAGGCAGTTAGGTACTATGAACTTTATCTTTTAATGATCATTGGAATAAATATTTATTGTTGTATATAAGCTATTCCTGATACAACATAATAGGTACTGAATAATCTTCGATGTATGACCGTTTAATTATATTTTTTCATATGCACAGGGATTCCATATGTCCTTCATCATTTTCTTTTATATGAAAGGATACCCGCTGCAGTGTGATTTAAGATGAGTCATAGAAAAACAATGCACATAGAAATATTGCCAGAACATTCTCTGACATTAAACATCTACCCGATGCAGTAATGCCGATTACTTTCGCTGACTTCAAGAACAACCTAGCCAGTTCAAAGAAACTTAATTAAAAAGAGAGAAAAACGTCAAATGCGTGATTTAGTCAAGTAGGTTCAACACCTGGAGGAATCGGGCATTATACTCGGGTTGACTTTAAGATGTAAGTCCGCCCTTTAGCATAGCATTGTATGATTCTGTAGCACTCTTGGTTTTTGGCTATTAAAGATTTATTTATTTACAAACTTATATTTTCTTGTATCATAGTTCAAATTACAAAGATGTTTCATTGAATTCACAAGTAAATTGGAGAGGTTTGACTGTGGTTTAGATTCACCTTAAAGAATCAAACAGAATAATATGTAGGATCAGTTCCAAGTGTACCTACCTTCGGTGTACATAGTAAAGTAGGTAGGTAGTATATTTTATTCTCTGTAGATTCTATATTATTATAGATGGAGACATTGCGATGGAGACGACACGAGCTTGGAGCAGACAGATAAAATAGTTAACGAGCACGACAACAGATATAATTTCAGCGTCTGAGGATGTGTCTACAGACAGTAGAAACCTTTATACTCCACATACAAATACTACACTTACTGACTCGTATTTTCGATTGGGGTAAAATTTGAATAATTCGGAGTTCTTCGGTAAACAGTGAAAATACCAAATAACTCGAGAACCGTGTGACTTTGAACTAAGCTAAGTTTTGATCAAAAGATCCCATAAGCCCTAAAAAGAATAATTAAGTTTTCTACATCCAACCCGAAGATTAAATACGTTCCGATTATGTTCCAATTATATTATATATTATACTATTATTGATATTTCAGGCACAATGCTTGTATTTTAGGCCCCGCGCATCTGAGCCTAATCCTGTGATATCCGTGATATCTGGATAGGTGAATTTTTCCCAGTATTAGGCTGATGAGTTTATATGTGAATCATGAATGATAATATGTAGACTCTTCTGGCTGATAATACTGAGAAGTGTGTTGGCAAAGTCATGCCTCCGCGTAAAAAAATATAATATATATTATACCTTCACAACTCAGAATTCCTAGTGGAAAAGAACAAGAACACTTGCTACTTTAGTTCACTCTTTAAAGGTAAAGATAAATGTATAACAACACGAAGTTATCAGAGAAATGGAAAGAATTTTATCTCTCTGTAATCCAACATTATTTATACAAGGCGAATTAAAGTAATCGAGTTATCTTAACAA
Source organism: Ceraclea dissimilis (assembly GCA_963576895.1). Taxonomy (NCBI): domain Eukaryota; kingdom Metazoa; phylum Arthropoda; class Insecta; order Trichoptera; family Leptoceridae; genus Ceraclea; species Ceraclea dissimilis. Next base: position 18,729,205 of record OY756360.1, read on the forward strand.
TCTGTTATAGAATTTAGGATAATTAAATTTATACAATGATTAATTGTTGAGTTAGTAGAAACTTGAAAGGTTACTCAAATACAATTCAACTATCGGCTAAGGGTGGATATACTTGTATAGTGAACTATTGTTTATATTTATAATATTGTGTTGTTGACTACTATTATTTCGGAGTACAAGAAACATCAAGGAAGACAGGTCTTTTGAAAATATCAAGACGACATTAAATTTTCCGTTTCTTACAAACGACATAAGTTTTCAGGTGACGATTCTTCATCGTAACTTTGTCAATTTTATAATGACGTTATGTAACAACTAATACTTATAAAAAAATCCCAAATATTTTGCATGAATACCTATTGTCCCAGGCGGGCTTGCGGGTGGATTATAGGTTTGATGCAACCAATAGTGTATACTTATTTTGTAAAGTTATTTTTCTCTTTAACCATAACACCCAAATATTTGATTTATTAAAAGTCGGCCGCCATACAATAAGTAGGAATATACAGGATACTGTAAACAAGTTTGACATTTTCCTTAAATTTCTTATTATTCAATGCGTGCAACATCGACACAATATAATCCCATTGAAGCAACCGAAAATATTCTGATAATGTCATTCAGATAACGTCGATACATCAAATAGGTATCTCCCATGTCATTAAAGGCTTCACGGCAAATTAATGATATAAAGTTTCTTTTGGGGAAAATTATACAGAAAAAAAATGTAGTAATCTACAGTTGCGGCTAGTATTTAAAATAACGTTTGGTTAAATACGTTACTTTATTTTTAAAATCGACGTATATATCGAATCGAATAAATTAATTACTAGGTATATTGCATACCTACCATTTATAAACTAAGTGACGTAATAATACATATAAATAAATAAATAAATCCTTATTCGTCAAATATGCAGTTACAAAAACAAGACAATGGCAGTGTGCCAAAAGGCGGAGTTATTGCAAAAGCAATATCTTACAGTCAACGCGATAGACACATATATTATTAATATTTATTTAATAAGCAGTTATCTCAACAGATATACAGCAAAGGATGGACCTTCCGTCAGACTTATGAAGATAACTTACAGTATATCCAATCCATCCTTTGCTGTTGAGATAACAACTTCCTATTGAATTAGGACACGTAGAAAATCCGATGTTCTCACAAAAAAATAATTGTGACATTCAGAAAAAAAACTATTTTTTGGTTTATTCTTCAAGTGACTACAACACAAATTTATAGACATAAAAGGCTTCCAGTTAAATAAAAGTTACTCAGAAAACAAGAAAAAACTGTAACAATTCCTCTAATGATTATAATATCTATGATACGTCGATTTTTAATGCAATCAGGACGTTGAAATTGAAATGGTGTATTCTTAATCGGTTATGATTTCAGTGTTTAAAATTTTGAAGTTTGGTTTTGAAATTAAAGAAGGATACCTAAGGATTTCTCGAAGGAGGGTAGATGGAATATGGATTACAAATAACTAAACATTTTCGGTTACGTTTCATCGCTTTAAGGAGATAAAGATTATAATAATTACTTACATTATAGAAAAACAGTGAAGATTAATGAAGAGGATCAGGATAATAACAATTAATATTAAGAAGATAAGACTACAACAGTATTAACGGATTATGCCATAAAAATATTTAAATACATTTCGTTGTACAATTAATTAATATGTCTATTTTATTATTCTCTTTCGGCAAGGCACCCGATCGCGAGTGATATATGCCATACAGAGACAAAGTCAATTCAATTCCGCACACACGATAATCAAAATATCAAATCACTTAGTCACACTATCACGCAAAACAACAACTTACCCTCCTTCAGTAGGAAGCGGGCAGTACAAGATGTTACAAGTTTCAATGCCTATCGGTATACAATATCTCTAGCGGACATCGGTAAATTCAATGCTCGTTATAAACAGGGATGTGCCGCTGCATTTCAATTACAATTAAATTATTAAATTCAAAACTTTTGCATGTACTAAATATTTTTATCGTGTTTCTTCAAGTGGTTTATTAGGGCGAAGTTAATTCTAGGATTATTCAATGAAAGGAGATGTTGAACATTAATTGGAAATGACAAGCCGAGGCCAGTCAAGTCACGCAGTAGATCATTATTGGGTAATCGGCTACAATTGAAAAAGACGTGATCCGCCGTCTCATCCTCCTCTCCACACTCACACAGAGCAGATGACAAAATATTAATCCTTTTAAGGTGCGATGCCAGAACAGTATGGCCTATTCTAAGCCTACACAAAAGAGAAACGCTCAATTTGGGGATTTTTAGATGTCGAAACCATGGGAAAGTTGGGACCGATGGTTGTATACTTCTATAATAGGAACCAGTACTAGACTCAGAAAACATAAGATTCCACTCCCCATCAACTCTTTTTTTAAATATATTAATGTAATCGTCAATTGGTAGCGAGAAGTTGCATGGAATGACGCCACACGAGCGGGCTTCTCCCGCTAGTGCGTCTACTCTTTCGTTACCTTCAATTCCCACATGGGAGGGAATCCAAGCAATCGATACATCAATGTTTTTTGTATAGGAGGTATGAAACATGTCCTTTATATCACAAATAAGTCGATTATTAATTAAAGCGGAAGTATTGTTCAGCATCAAACAGTTGACAATGCTGAGAGAGTCAGTAAAGATTATCACAGGCGATATAGATAAATAAACAATCTTCCTCAGAGCCTCGACGAGGGCCACACACTCGGCCGTAAATACAGATGTCTCCCCAGGCAGTTGAAACTGACCTACCAGGTTCTGAGAAGGTATGTAATATGCTGCACCACAAGTTCCATCGTCGCCCTTAGACCCGTCCGTAAAAACCTTGATATGTGAGGGCCAATTTTCTTCAACTGTTTGGGAAAACAGACGATTGACGTACGTGGGGTTCCAAGAAGAAACAGACCTGTTAATACCAATTGAGGGATAGATGTTAGGAACGAGCATGGTTGCGTCTAGGGGAATGCTGAAAATGGGGAGAGATGGGTTGAGAGGGCATGAAAGAACATTGAAGATGAAGTACCATGATTCATACAGCAGAGGTGGGGTGGAAGTGAGTCGATTAGGTTTTGAACTGAATAAAGCATGAAGAGATCGAAGTTTATAAAAAATAGGATGATTGCTTTGATTTGATCGGTTTACAAGAAATTTAAGGCAAAGGAGTTTTCTTCTCAAGGACAAAGGCATTTCAGCGCATTCCGCCTGCAGGGAAACCACTGGGGAGGATTTCATTGCCCCAAGTATGAGTCTAAGGGATTTTGATTGTACCCTGTCCAATTTAATCTGTAAGTATTTTGGAAGTGGGTCCATGATAAAGCATGCATAATCTATATGACTTCTAATAAGCGCACAGTATAGCATTCTCATGACAGATGGGTGAGCACCCCACCAGACTCTCGAGATTGCCCTCAGGATATTGATGTTCTTTTCGCATTTAGCTATTATAATCTCGATGTGGGCATTCCATGACAGTTTGCGGTTAAGTGATACTCCCAGAAATTTTACATTTTGCTTAAAAGGGACTTCGATACCGTTAAGTTTGATTTTAATATTTGGAGTATTATGCTTCCTGGAAAATATTACTGCTTGACTCTTGCCCGGAGACAGAGTGAGGCCCTTGCCATCAAACCATTCACACACAGATCGCAAAGCATCCTCCAGTAACCTTGAGGCACGTGATACTGATTTATGTGGTAAATAAATTACGAAATCATCCGCATATTGTAGAATAGAGACTTCGGGAGGGATACATGAAATAAGATCTTGAGTATAAATATTGAATAGAATGGGGCTCAATACGGAACCCTGGGGGAGACCCCTATAAACTTTTCTTTCTACTATTCCCATTGGGGTCTCAATCATAATCACTCTGCTGCACATTATGTTAATTATGAGATGAACAAGAGCATCTGGGATTCCCAAAGACATCATAGTGTCAAATAGTTTCGGAATGAGAACATTGTCATAAGCACTGCATGCGTCCAAGAAGCAGGCTATCACATCTGCTTTATTTTCTCTAGCGAGATGAATATCTGAAACTAGTACACTGAGGTTGTCAGTGCACGATCTGTTTTTTCGAAAGCCAAACTGCCAGGGGGGTAAAAGATTATTATTTTCAACGAACCATTCAATCCTGGCTTTGATCATTCGCTCAAGAATCTTTAGAAAACAGCTTGAGAGGGCAATGGGTCTATATGAAGATCCCAGGGATAAATCCTTGCCAGGCTTAGGGATAGGAATCACTAGCTGCTTCCTCCAAGATTCGGGGATCGAACACGAATCCAGAACAAGATTATACATTTTCAGAATCACAGTGAGAAACGATTCGGGAAAGTGTTTGAAAAAAGTGTATGGAATGAGGTCATGCCCTGGAGAAGAGTCACTCGTGGACTGAATGGCGGTCTTTAATTCGTTAAGTGTGAAAGGAGGGATCAAGTTCTGTGAGCGATTCAGTTCTGAAGAGGGCTTGGGAAGCTCAAAAGAATTTGGAACGTAGGACGGGGCCAACCTTCCAACAAAATCAGATACCCACGTCGTACACTTGGAAGAATCAGCCTTCGGAGAATACGCACCTCTAAACCTTCGAATCGAATCCCAGACACTTGTGAAGGAGGTTTCTGGCGACAAAGAGTTACAGTAATCATACCAACCTTGCCTTTTTTTCTTTCTTAGTAATTTTTTGGCCTCGGCCTGAGCCCTACGGACTTCCAAATAGTTGGCAAGTGACATATTTCTCTTGTACCTCCTAATCGCATTAGTCCTATTCTTTACCGCAGCCGTACACTCTTTATCCCACCAAGGGGGAGAGTACTTGTAAAAGGAATTACCGTTAGATATTGGAATTGCCTGGTTGGCCGCCTTGATGATGCGGTCGTGAACTACCTCGACAAAGGGATTGATATCCATTTCTGCACTATTGACAGTAGGAACCTCGGAATCCAACTCAAGCAATCCTTCAAAAAGACTCCAGTCCGCCCTGTTTGTAAGAAATTTCGTTTTGGTAGGCTTGTTATATCGAGGTCCTTGAGGATTGATCATGGTTACTATGATAGGGAAATGGTCACTGGAATATAGATCAGATAGTCGGTTCCAAGATGTTATTGTGGCGAGATTACTGGTGCACAATGTGATGTCCAGGGCATTTTGACTGTGATGAGGGGGAGCAACGCGAGTTGGAACTCCGGTATTTAAGATGCATATGTTAGTTTCTTCCACGAAGTCCAGAATCGCTCTGCCTGCAGTGTCCGTCGAAACACACCCCCAGGATGTCGAATGAGCGTTGAAATCTCCCAGAATGTAAAAATTAGGCGATAAATTACCTATGACGTTTCTCCAGTACGAGAGATTAAAACGCCCTTCAGGAGTGTATACAGAAACAATGGAAATATTCATGACGCTAACAGCCAAAATCTGCTGTCCTGGAGTTTTCGGAAGGCTAATCTCTTGAAAGGTCAGATTATTTTTTATAAGAATGGCGGTACCATTACCGCGACGGCCATCAGACCGGTCTTCTCTAACACAAGAGAAACCGGGAAATGATATAGAGGAACCTGGAGGGAACCAGGTTTCAGAAAGAGCAGCTACGTCTATATTGTGGGTACGTAAAAGGAAAATTACTTCATCTCTATTGGCAACTGCACTGCGGCAGTTCCACTGGAGAATCGAAAGAGAATTAATCGTTGCTATTGACGCCATTTTCGAGAAAAGACTGAAGAACAGGAATAAAACAGGCAACGTTGGACGGTAAGGAGTTTTGAGTGCGCAGAAGACTAAGGAGCATGGACAGAAGAGATTTAGTGAATGATTCATTGCTTGAAGCAAGATTTTCGGACAAGTTTTCGATGTTAGAGGTTTTGTTAGGAAGGTACGAAGTTGAATTTAGTGCACACCCATTGGGAAGCTCGGAAGTTGAATTTCCATTAGGGTAGAAAAGAAGGGAATTATGTTCTGATTGATCGAAGTTAGGCTTTGGCGGTGCTTTAGGAGTTCTATATACGAATTTTCCACGGATTTTTTGGGATACTGTAGTTGTAGGTGTAGGAGTTGGCTTAAGGACGCTGGCATATGAGACTCGGCTAGGTGGATGTTGCTTGGCCGCTTGAATGTAAGAAGTGTTTTGAGAAGCCATTGTGTATTTTATGGCTTTTTGCCGGCTATATTCCGGACAATCCAGGCTAATCGCTTTATGAGGTCCGTTACAATTAAAACACTTTGGCGTTTGGATTGGACATTCTAGTGAAGGGTGATCCCCTCCGCAATTGAAACATTTTTCCGCAGAACGGCAGGAGTTTCTGGTATGCCCAAATTTGCAGCAGCGGAAACACTGCATAGTCGGGTAAAAGTAAGTCTCGACGTTGAATGAATTATAATACAGGTAAACGTGGAAGGGCAGGTCTTGCCCCTCGAATGTGACCACGATTGACCTGGAGGGTTTCCATTCTATTGTGTCGCCTGATTTGTCCTTAAAATTCAATCTCCGTACCTTTAAGATCTTGCCAATGTCCGGGTTGCTTTCCGTGAGGGCAGACTCGAGTTCGGACTCGGTAAGGTCTACCGAGACCCCCCTTATCAACCCCATGCGGGATATGTTATGGGTCGGGATGAAGGCCTTGTACAAACTGTTTGAAATTAAGAAAATATTTTTGATGAACGTGTTAGCTGAAAGTACGTTGGAAAATTCAATGGATATACGGTACCTCCCTTCCGCCTTTACCGATCCGTTAACAACGTTTTGTACTCCTCTCGAAAACAAAAATTTACCGAATTCTACAGGGAAGATAGCCTTCCCTTGTTCGCATCGCTGTACAAGGACAACAAACGGTCCACTTGATCTGGGGGGGTATAGTTGTATAGGTGAGGAAGAAGAAGAGTTAGAAGGAAGAGGGTTGGAAGGAGAAGGTCCAGAAGTGAGATTGCTGTGTGATGGGGTGTCGGAGTCCGTATTCAAGCCGAGGTCAATCTTTCTCTTTTTGATGGGATCTGGAGGGAGAGGGGGGATCTCCACCCCCTCCATCCTGGTATATATTTTTTAAATAATGTACGTAAAGTCGGTAGATTACAGAAATGAAAAATTAATTAACAAAAATTAAATAAGAATAAAACAAAAATTAGTGACAACCCTGTCACCGAAACAGAATAAACAAGTTTAGAAAAGAAGAAAAAATAATAATATTAAATATTCTTAGCTGAGCTCCTAGTACACGATACAAACACCACCGCCTCGTAGCACTGTTCACTCGGGAATGTGAATTAATTAATATGCTTTATTATACAGAATGATACCAAGCACCCCTACCAGACATTTTTATCAAACCGTACAAAAATTGCACCGTGCATGGGGACCATTTTTGTGCATAACTGTCTCGAAAACAGAAACGGGAATACTGCTGGTTAGTGAAACAAAATATGGAAATAGCACCAAAGATTTTCAGGTGATTTATGATTTTTCGTTTCGAAAATTTCATGGTTTCCGAGGGAAACATTGTAGGTACCTACAAATGTTTAGAATCATTATGTATACCCACACCCAAATTTTAATAATTTCAAATGCATTTAAATTCTAAAAGTCTATGCAAGAATTTCCATTTTTTTTAATTTTATGAAAAACACTTCAGCCGATTGGTACTGTGCTATAGTAATCAAGTATTATAATTAACGAGTTTCAGAATGCCCATTTTTTTCTCAAAAGAAACAGTAATCTCTAAAGGGAAAATTCGCAGAAATTACAACATGACAATAAACGGACATATTAAAAATATCTGGAATGCAAATAACTAAATGAATATTATTAATTTCTAAAGAAACATTTCTAAGATCGTAAATAGAAGTGTATAATTGTAAAATAAATAACATGACTTTTATCGATGGACAAGCATACATGTAGCAGTGTCGTGATTTCTTTCAGTTAACCCAGTGTTTTCCAACCCTTTGCGTGCCATGCCCCACCAAAGCATTTCTAGCAGTCGTATGCCCCACCGCAAAACATATACATACATATACGATACATTTGAGATCACTCGCAGACGAGTGGATAGCCGTAAAGAATAATAATACGATACATTTGTATACCTTGTAGTAAAACCGGAGGCCCCATGTACATAACTACATACCTCATGCGATTTATTGATGACAGCTATGATTAGCGCCGCAGGCAAATTTTTTTAACGAATATTTCGCAAGTTAATGAATTTTTACAATAATTTGTGATTAATTTGAGATTCCTTTGCGCCGATGGCCATGACTGCGTATATGATCTTTCTAATTCATGAACCCCAATCATAAACAGCGCCGCAGGCGATTTTTTTTTATAGAAATGTTTTAAATAAATATAATATATCTAATACGTGAAAAAGTTGGTAATTTCTGAAATGTCCCATCTGAGGCGTGGTGTCCCACCGCTGAGGCATGGTGCCCCACCTCTGAGGCGCGATGCCCCACTGTAGGAATCACTGAGTTAACCTAACCTGTACGATGTCGCGAACAATTTTTATAATAAGTTTCATTAAAATGTTATATGAGAGTACAAAATATCAATGTAGGTGATAATAATACGTATCTAAATCTAATAGTAATAATTTGAAAGTGAAATTACGGAATAAGTTACTGAATAAGATAAGAGATTAGATTAGAGTTAATTATATGTACTTATGCGAATTTATTTTTAACCAATAGTAGGTATTATGCAATACTTATGTTAGGTGTAAAAAGAGTAACCCACGTGAGCTATGACACTTTACTTTATCATAATAAGAGCTCAGTGAATCAATTGTCAAAGATACAATGATAAAGTAAATCATAATGAGTAGAATGATATACATTGATAGCACTTTATCACTGATGGAATAATTGAGTCACTCGAAATTGTAATTTAATTAAAAAATAATTAAAATATTTTTACAGTAACGAAGCCGCAGAAGACCCTCTTTTACCGAATACTTTTCATATAATAATACTGATATTAGACTGTCAGAAAAGTTGTGGTATTCACTGTTCTGAGTGGATGCATGCCTTGCGATCTTTTATATTGCTTCAAGAAACTTTTAAGGACTGGCTACTACCAAAAGTAGTTTAAAATAGGTATGGGAAGATAATAAATATTTTCTCACAATATCGTAGATAGTGTGTTTGATTCCGGATTGGGAAAATGATACAAAATAGGAACCTATACCTATCATAATTTGCAGAGTAGGAGCATGCTGTTTTATCAAACTGCCTTACTAAAATGGAATTGGACTGGTCATACATATGTGTAGAGTTAGCACAACTAGGCCAGCGGAACAGACTAATCTTGGAGTGGCTACCGAGAAAAAGATGGCCTGACAATATTAAACGAGTGGCCGGACACCAGTGGCAGTGGACAAAGAGGTTAGGTAGTGGGCAAGGGAGGCCTATATCCAGCACAGCACTAGAGAGTGGCTGAGGATGATAGTAATAATTCCAACTGCTACTAACTTAACTGGTGACAAACATGTACATTGCACATATACAATATCAGAGGTGGGCACCGTTAATCAAAAAGTTAACTTCGTTAATCGATAATCCGTTAACTAAAAAGTTAACTTCGTTAATCGTTAAAGCGTTACATTTTGAAAAATGTAACGCAAGTTAACGTTAATCCGTTAAAGCGTTAATCTAAAAAATCGCGGTTAAATGGCATGGAGTAGAACTACATAAATACTACTACTGTCACATTCACACTATTGCGATGTATCCCGAAAAAGTGGGTACACAAATACATACAATGTGCCTACAACAAATAAAACACACGGAATGGGTGGCGAGTCTCATTATTGAATAATAAGTAAAATGTCTTATAGAAACTTTACAAACACCTAGGTACATTTTTCATTACACACGCCCGTTGACGTCGAGAGTTTGAAAGGCGCCGCAGCCGAATTTTTTTCGACAAAATTTGACTTTCGATCTGAATTTCTTTTCCAACGACCAACTCATATACGAAACCACACATAACTTCGTACAACCCTTCGATTATCTAATGCCAGCGCAGCCAGTGGATGATGTCTATGCAAACAATCAAATATTAACGGACTTAATTAACGGAAGTAAAATGTAACGGAAGTTAAATAGTCCGTTAACAAATTTTGGAGGTGAGAAAAGCGTTAAATCGTTAACCAAAATGTTAACTTCGTTAATTAACGATTAACGGATTAACGCTTTTCTGCCCAGCTCTGCGCTACATCATATAATAGTAAACATTAGGTATATATAGGTAAATCTTTACATTTTATTTTACATGCTACAGTATGTTTCTTCTAACTGTCTCCAATAAATTTCATTCATTTCATTTATCGTATGGCCAACATCACGCCAATAAATACTTAATTATAAAACAGAAACAAACAAATTAATATATTTGAAGAGCAAAACTTGATCAAAAACTGATTAATATTGAAAGTTGGTTACATTTTGTACCTGCGTAAAAATTGTTTAACATTTTATTCTATTAGGGTTTGTGTGAGTCAGTCCCACTCATTAATAATGTTGTCAGATTTCTATCTATTTAAAAAAAATAATAAGACGTTGATGTATGGATCAAAATAAATTGATAAAAAGACTTACCTATGAAAAGATACTAAAATGATTTTAATCCATAATATTGGCCTTACGATAACACTGAACAATATTTTCTTCACTATACACTTCAAACAAAACTGAAGTTACAAAAATATAACAGGTGAATATTGTTTTAAACAAATGCTTTCTAAAACTTCACAAGATAAATTAAGATAAAAAACAAAAACAAAATTTTAAGAACACAAGTTTTATTTATTTTCGATTTTAGAACTGTCACATCGTAATCGAACAATTTCAATTTGTGAACACGCGACATTCCCTCGATGTTGCCAGTGTAGAAAAACACCGAGCAGTGAGTAATGAAATAATATCAATGAGTTGCTGTATTGAATTAGCGCCGCAGCACAAGGTAGGTACCCACCGTCACCCTATGTAGGTAGGCGATACTCAATAGAAGGAGATAACGACACCACTGTTTCTAAAACTTGTACTCAATTTTTTTTTTATTTGCAGTGTTTTTTTTTTATTTGCGGTGAGTGTTTTGAGTTTCAACTGTTTCGAGAAGGTGCATAAGCAATTAGTATTAAGGTTTTCAATTGTAAACGTGACTTTCTACCATTCTGTTACTTAGCTTTCATGGGTTTCTTCGAGTTTACATTGAAGAACTCCCACGGACTTGAGGCCCTCCGCATCCCCGGGTAGCACAGGCGCATATAGCGTCCTCTTTACCCGCACTTCTTGGCAAAATATTTTTAAGAGGTGGGCTCATAGTTAGCCATAAGGGAGCCCTCCGAAAAACCTCAAGCTTAAAGAAAGCAGGTACTAAAATAATAATAGGTACCTAGTTAACAAGTTTGTTTAGACATCTAGAAGACATATGAAAGTATTGACAATCTTGTCGCTATTCGGCTCGAGTAGTTTTAGTAAGTAATCCACATAATTTATACCACTATAGTATTTGTTTGGGTGGGTAACAGTAACCTGAAATTAAGCCTTTAAAATATCCAGATAAATGCACAATTGTGTGATAAAATGTAGATTCTGATAAATATAGAAAAAATTATTACACTATGGTATTCAGCACAAGTAAAAATATTTTTTCAATTCTTTTTAAAAGTAAAGATGTTGAGAAACTTCGATATTGATTGCGCATGTGACACTTAGTAAAAATAATAAGCTTTACTACACTCCTTATCGTGTGTGGTAGGAATAATGGATATTTCTTTATTACGAATGTGCAGGTTTTATGCGGTAACAACAATACCTAGTGATTAGTACAATTACTGATGATCATAGAGTAAATAATAGAGTGATTAATGTTAATGAAACAGGTGAGTAGGCAGTGCGGTAGTTCTAGAAGACTGAGTGATAGGAAATCTTAGGACCACTGTCATAAAAAGAAAATAAATTTTAAAAAAGCCTAGCGATTGATATTGCTGACTCAGATGGTATTCGCTAATGGCTATGACACAAGCAGTTTGCTTACTGTGTCGTGTGAATATGCAGAAAAGTATTCGAGTATGAAATATTATAAAATCTATGTTTACGTCAAACATTTTTTTAACAAAATATAACCGCTATGACAGTTGCATTTGCCAAATATTTAGAAATCCGGAGAAAATAATGCTGTCATAATTGGTTGAATAATATACTTAATTGGTTAATGTGTGAATTTTCGTCACGTGGTAAATGAATGTCCATTATTAAAGGTAAAAATGACAGACCAATATTTATTAATTAGTGAAATGGTTACGAGGTAAATGATGGATTACAAATATTTTTCTCAAACTAGGTTGGCAACTTCTGCTTTGTGATAAGGTAAGTTCCTTATTTACCTAAGCAATACACTCCGTAACTAGGTACATTATTAATATCGATGTTCATGTACATAAGATAATATAGTAGTATTGGGTACAATTAAGGATTTGTAAACATTAATATTCAGGTAGGTATGCACCATTGATAGACATGTATGTATATCAGGCGCGAAGCTACTTAAGAACACGATTCCCATCGAATTACCTTTTGGAATAAAATGATGGGTATAATACTGACGTTATCCCATAAGAAATGTTAGCCCCGGCTTCCCTTCTGCAGAAATACACCCTTCGCCACTGATGTATATATATTATGCTGTTTTACCAATAACACCATGTAGTATGTATTAATCTTTATCAAATTGTATCAATAATAGTCTAACAATGTATGATTATCGTAATTGAATTAATCTATGCTGATCCTTAATTCAAATATTTCAAGAATGTTTCCACCCGTAATAAAATCTACATATATTTTATTGTTTTACTAGGAATTTATGATTGTATGGATTCATTATATTGACACGAATAATAACATTAAAATGTTCCATATTTTGCGCGTATTCGGACCACAATATTAATTTTCTTTTAAATAAAAAAATGCTATTCCCGAAGAGTTTGCTTTGTTTTATATATACCTACATAAAATACTTTTAATTTAGAAATAGCAATTTGCTTCCCTTAAAATGTGCGAAAAAAATCCGCATCCCTTTATACCTAGGGTGGCCAACCCGCGGCCCGCGGGCCTCATGCGGCCCGCCGGGCATCTAGGTGCGGCCCGCGGACCAGTGAGAAAATAAAAATATAATATCAAATTCCAAGTGAGAACACGAATGACTGATAACTGTTTGCGTGTAGGAACAACCTTACTCGAATATCGACAATCAGATTCATCGCACTTCACCCATTTTTCCCTAAAAAATTTCGCCTGCCGCGGTATTTTGGGTGTTCTTTTCAATTAGAAAACGTTTTTCATACATATTGCTACACTCAATTTCGCGAAAAAAATCACTTTTTCACTTTTTTAGGCTATAACAATAATCTCATTTCTGTGGCCTCCCCCCCCCCCCCCCCGAAACAAGCCTATTACCTATTAAATTTTTGTTTTGTAAAATTAAAAAAATTGGTTGTGCGGCCCGGTAGGCAATCTCATTTTTAGAATCTGGCCCGGCTGCTGAAAAGGTTGGCCACCCTTGCTTTATACTGTAACGTCGAGCCTCACTATAAAAATCGGCGGCAAAATCAGACATTTTATCGCCTAGCTTTGAATTTAAAAAGCATGTGTGAATTTTTTTATTTTATGCTACATAAAACAGAGTCATTTTGGTCGACTTTTTTCCTTTTAAAAAGCAAATGAAATCAATCGACCAATGAATGGCATGTCCAATTTTGAAAGTTAATATTATATTTGTCGATTTCCAATTGGTGAATCTCTACAAACGAGTTCTATTTTCAATTTGAATTTTCCGTGTTCTCTAATTAAATTACTGAATCTGTTGGGTAGATGAATATTGAATACTCATCAAATACTCCCAATCCGTCAAACGAAATCTAAAGGCGGATTTGTCTGTCGATTGATAAATAATAACATATTGATAATAATAGTATCTAACACTACATGAATGTTTAGATTTGTATCTATTGATTGAATTTGAATGCTAACAGTATCTATGGCAATTGAAATATCTATCACCCCAAATATACCAATGAAATTTTGGGAATTGGAGGATTAATTTCATTAATAGACGCAATTAAATGATAATTAAACAGACTAAACTATTAATAACACAGTCACACCAATTTTAAACTAATAGTCTATTGATTAGATTAAATATTCTATCATTGAGGGATTCGAAGAAGTTTTGTTGAATTATCTCATGAAAGGTAGAAAAATAGTTCAAGATTGATTATTCTTTATCGAGCCTAGGTAGGGAGTCGTTAATTTTGTACGATTTAACATTATAATGAATTTCAAACATAATAGTAAATCCTAGAATGGAAAAGGGAATTTCGTCAGGGAGAAACACTAAATAGGTGTTACTTATCCGTACTTAATATCGAAATTATTATTTCTTAAATATAGAAATCCTTAAGATGTTTTGTGTGGTGAGACATTGTAAAGTCGATTTGTTGTCTAGAGGAACGTTGAAGAGTGATGTAATGCCATATAAATGCATAGTTGTAATAAGTAAAATGTGTAGGTATACGAGAAGTACTTGTATAATATAATGGCCATGGAATAACAATAACAAACATGATGATTCCGTGACAATGTGTGAATTACTTTATTGTTATTATTATATTTCACATAACATAATACTGGAAGTGTAATCATTAATTAATATACTACGTCCTATACGTTTTGTTATATCATTTCATCAACAGTTTTATTAAACAATGTTACGTATTTATATAAACGCACTTTGTTTAAAAAATAAAAAGGTAGAAGAATGGCGTAGTTCAACAATAATAAGAAAGGTCTTCAAACAGATGATGTAGAGTGAAGGAAAAGCAAGCATTCCTGAAGGAATATATTACACACAAATAAAAAAACGGAATATTTTTCTGGGCATACCTGGAATTGGTGGCAGTACCATCATTTACATGTACTTGTAGAATAATCATATTTTGGAAATCAGATACCTTTGGCAGGCGCTAACCACGAAATTGAAAGCTGTGTTCTAAGCTTCGTAGAGATTAAAAAAGAAATTATTCTGAGAAACATATCAGTAACAGGATACGCCGGAGGCTGTAGGTATAAGATTTCAGCGCCGAAAATAAGCGTATTTCAAATACCTATTGATTTATCCAATACAAATTTAATGTTTCTGTTGATATTTTCAATATTATTATAACAGATAATACCTTACCTATGACATTTTATTTTTTAGGGCACCTCCCCTGAGACGGAACTTCGCCCCCGGCTATTTACAGAGAGAATTTCTCTGAAGGTTCAAGTAGGGCGAGCCTAGAATAAAGAAAATAATAAATTATATTATAATACATCACTGTTCAGGCAAAAGCATAAATCATGGAGCATTTAACATACATATTGTAAGGACAAAATAAATAGTTTTTCGTATCCCGGTACCCAGGGACTGTTCTAGGGATTGAAAAACACCAGTTTTATGTACAGTAATAAAATATTTAATGCCACATTTGTATGAAATTATATTAGCAATACATCAGATGATAATTAGGAAAAACATATCAATATCATGGGACAGTCGAATATCTACCACTAACTTTAGTCGTGGAAACACGGAGGAGTCATGAAGCCTCGACTCAGATTAGGTAATATTTAGTAACAAATAAGCATTACTTATCCTCACGTCATTCCCAACAATTCCAACCCAATCAATGTTCTCACTGTTTCCCAAAAATGTTTCATGAGTGTATGAACGATGCATGTTGGCTTGCATATTAATAATTTACATACGCGTATTACGGTATGATGTTATTGTTCAGTGTTAGGTAATATAAGCTTATGGTTAGTTAAACTCAATTAATATCACGTACTCCTCCTAGCAAGCTAGGTGACTTTAATTATAACTTGCTAATGCAAATTTTCCCTACATCCACGTCGTTCGGCATTGTGTAACAGAATATTAGTATAAGAGTTATGGTTGTAATGGAAATGAACAATCACAGTTAGCACAAATCGCTTACTACATAACAAAACGCTGAAAAATATAACATCTACATCAAGTAGATAAATATATCACAGTGTAAGTTATTTATTCAAATATTTCGCATACGTGGCATCGACATTCTAACTATCTATCTATAACCTGACCCCATGTCCCTTGCAAGATAGGCAGAGAGGACAGAGCGCCAGCCAGCCCTATCCTTGCATGCACTCCTAGCCCTCGTCACATTCATGCAATTTGTCATACACGCTCTCCGATTCCTATGGCTTTTCTAAGTTTTAGGGAAATAACAAGTCATTACTTTTATAATTAGGTTCTTTCTTTCTTTCTTTCTTTGTCCTGCCCTTCTGTCCCGGTTCATCCAGGGTCGGACTTTTATAATTAGGTTATTACCTAATTATTATTATTTGTTTCAAATTGTGCAGAGTTATTTTCATGAGAAATAATAAATATAAATAACGACATTTTTGTTCAAAATGTTAATGTAGAATTGTGTTCAGATCGATGCAATAATATGCTTACTATAATATCACAGTTACTGTGAAATGTTAATCTCCCTTTTCCTTTATAATATAAACATATACCTATAAGTATGTGTGAAAATATTATTATAAATTACCTACATGGAGAGCCATACGAATCTAACGGATTCCTTGTTATTTCAATACATATCCGTAAATTTGTAATTACACCCGGAATAACATGCAAATCAGTTGAACATATAAAGCTGATAACATTAGAATAGGATTAATATATTACATAACACAACCACATGAGATATCGTCAGAATAGGCCACCACCTATCAAACCATTATCTTATTTTATAATGTATTTTTATTATGTCATTCTTTTGCATTCATGTCTACGAGATGTACATGTACATATTTATTTGCTCTATTATTATTTATAATATTTAAGTTTTTCATTCTTTTCTCAGGTTGACTGTAAGATTTGTTTATTTATTATTTTGGCTAGATAAACTAAGATATTTATATTAAACTAAGATATTTATATGTGTATTAAATTTATACAGCAATATTTTAACTGTTCTAAAACCCATACGACAGCTCTGGAAAAGTACCTCAAAACCATTGGTATGTCATGTAGTACAAATTTTCCTAATTATGGTATTTTTCTCCAAACCTACATAGGAGAAGAGATTACCACATTAAACATTTACGTATACTACATAAACATAAATAAAACGTGATATTGTTCTCAGTGAAGGTAGAGTTGTCTGTTAAATATTTATGGGATTATGTTAAATGTGTTTACCGAGAGTTATAAAAAATACATTCATGAATATTGCCAGGATAAATTACTAAATAAGCAGAGCAAAGTAAATACAGATTTGCTAAGCTTTTAATCTTGGGAACATGGCAACACACAACAAACATAATGCACAATGGTTAGGAAGTAGTTTGAAATTGATAATTTAACGACCTGGTATGATAACTTGAACGTAGTTTTTCACTTTACTGATGGAAAAAAAGCTTTAGAATTTATTTCTTTTACAATTAACTTGATACAAGTTAGATACAACAAGTTGTATCGAAACTTCCACGTGAATACCTACTGCGAGTACCTACTTGTTATAGGATGATTGCTTTCTATTTGACAACAAGGCTTCAATGTAAGCCTCAAATATCACATCAAAGCTTCCACGCATAATGAGCCCTACACGGGTTTCGTGTTAAGGCGAATATATTGGTATCTATTTGTGGCGTGTAGATATCATACATCGAACGTACTTGTAGAAAAGTCACCCACGTTCCCATTATAGTCCAAGAGCCCGCTGCTTAATTTATGACGTATCTGTTTTTTGATCGAAATGTGGTATAAATGATTGCTTACCAATAGGGTATTACATCGCACTAGGGTTGCCTATCAAAATCTTGCCGCAACCCCCCTGCCCCCCCCCCCCCGAAAAGGTCCCTCTTCGCGGTTTTTCGCATTTTATAGGAATATGGTAAGAGATAGGAGAAAGTAGTCAACGACAAAAATAATCCTTGCTAAATTCTCTACAAAAAATGTTAAGTCAATTTTTTCGTAGAACTAGCAGTTTACTCGCAATTGCCGGTCCAAAACCGAAATTAATTTACAATACTAAAAAAATGTATTCAAACTAAATTGGTTGATAATTGACAAGAGATACAGGAAAATAGGCAGAGAACGAATTAATAACCATTGTCTTAGCTACAAAACAAGCTATAACTTATTTTCATACATCTAATAATTTCGGAGTTATTGCAATAAAACTCAGTGACGAAAATTCTTAAAATTTAGTTTTTCATAAAATAATCAGCGATATAGCGCCGCAGGCCAATTTTTTTTCCATAAAATGTTAGTGATAATGGGTGGAAGAATGTAAAAGGAAAAAAAAATTTTTTAAATATCCTGTTTTTTGACCGGCCATTACGGGTAAACTACTAGTCCTATGAAAAAATTGACTCAATATTTTTTGTAGAGAATTTAGCAAGGATTATTTTTGTCGTTGACTACTTTCTCATATCTCTTACCATATTCCTATAAAATGCGAAAAACCGCGAAGAGGGACCTTTTCGGGGGGGGGGGGGGCAGGGGGGGTTGCGGCAAGATTTTGATAGGCAACCCTAGTGCGATGTAATACCCTATTGGTAAGCTATCATTTATACCACATTTCGATCAAAAAACAGATACGTCATAAATTAAGCAGCGGGCTCTCGGACTATTACATGAAAAAGTAATATTAAATCCTTTTTGCAATTGCGTATTTGCGTAGCAAACCAACATTAGATATTAAGTGTTTCTTTTTTATCGAAATGGGTATTTCAATCATCGATACATCTATTTCAATCACCAAATGTCCCAGTTTCCATCTAACCCTCTTATTCCACGTAATTCATGATGCTTTTTGCGATTATCTCAATTTCAAGTTTTTGGTTTTTGCACAGTTCTAACTTAAGATGCCAGAATAGCCATGGCCAGGTTATTGCCAATTTTTCTGACGTTACGTTAACAGAGAAGATAATATTTTTTTTGTTCCAGACTAGGTAATTTGATACAATCCCTGTAATTTCGAAAACCTGTGATATCCCCAGCTTAATTATCAAATAACGCTGTTATGTTTGTCCCAAACTAAACTATTTTGTTAATATTATCAATAGGTAATTGTAATTCCATTATAGTGTTCATTTAATAAATGTTATCCCATCAAATAATGAAGTGGCGGTAACACCCATCCATATAAATTAGTTATTATGTAATTGCAGATAAGATTCTCAAAGTGTTTTCATAGGAAAACTGAGGAACTTACCACACTTTTTTACTAAAACTAGAACTAGAAAATAAACTATGTGATCTCTGCCTGTTGAAAACAAATATCGAAAAAAATCAAAGAAAATTGTTATTAAAAGTAAATTGTTATTAAAAGAAAATTGTAAAATATTTTATCTAAACAAGATCTGGGCTTGAATACACAAACCAAAATGCTTTAGATACTACACACTTTACAATAACATACATATGTACAATCACAATAACCAAAACACAAATATGTAAGTAGAACTCAGACACGTAAATAAAATAAAATAAATAAAACTTTATTGGCCAGTAAATATATGAAACAACAGAAACAAGATAATACGGTGTGCCAAAAGGCGGACTTATTGCAAAAGCAATATCTTACAGTCAACCCCGTACTATAGTGTTAACATTAAAATAAATTAAATTAAATTAAAAAGTTAACATATAGGGGTTGGTTGGCAGAGTTGGTGCCAAATGCGTTATAGTATTTACAACTTGTAATGATAACTGATAACATACTGTGTTCACTTAAAGTGTAAATAAATAAAGCTTGATAGTCCAAGAGCCCGCTGCTTAATTTATGACGTATCTGTTTTTTGATCGAAATGTGGTACAAATGATAGCTTACCAATAGGGTTTTACATCGCACTAGGGTTGCCTATCAAAATCTTGCCGCAACCCCCCTGCCCCCCCCCGAAAAGGTCCCTCTTCGCGGTTTTTCGCATTTTGTAGGAATATGGTAAGAGATAGAAGAAAGTAATCTATGACAAAAATAATCCTTGCTAAATTCTCTATAAAAAATGTTAATCAATTTTTTCGTAGAACTAGCAGTTTACCCGCAATAGCCGGTCCAAAACCGAAATACATTTAAAAAACTAAAAAAAATAATTTAAACTAAATTGGTTGAAAATTGATAAGAGCTACAGGAAAATAGTCAAAGAACGAATTAATTACCATAGTCTTAGCTACAAAACGAGCTATAACTTATTTTCATACATCAATTAATTTAGGAGTTATTGCAATAAAACTCAGGGACGAAAATTCTTAAAATTTAGTTTTTCATAAAATAACCAGCGATATAGCGCCGCAGGCCAAATATTTTTTTCCATAAAATGTTAGTGATAATGGGTGGAAGAAAGTTAAAGAAAAAAAATCAAAAAAATATTTTTTTTTTTTCAAAAAATATCCTGTTTTTAGACGGGCCATTACGGGTAAACTACTAGTCCTTTGAAAAAATTCACTTAACATTTTTTGTAGAGAATTTAGCAAGGATTATTTTTGTCATTAACTACTTTCTTCTATCTCTTACCATATTCCTACAAAATGCGAAAAACCGCGAAGAGGGACCTTTTCGAGGGGGCGGGGGGGGTTGCGGCAAGATTTTGATAGGCAACCCTAGTGCGATGTAAAACCCTATTGGTAAGCTATCATTTGTACCACATTTCGATCAAAAAACAGATACGTCATAAATTAAGCAGCGGGCTCTCGGACTATGAGTCGTTGTGCAGAATACACCGCCAGGGTCGGGATTCGGTCCGTTCGAGGGGCTTCAATAGTTTGGAAAACGCTTTAAATGAGCACACGTACACACAATCACAATATGCGATGTTTTTCTCACACGTATTCGTTAGTATTAGTAGCAATAGTATGTGGGTAAGTACCCAGCATTAATAAACACTTGTTCGTTTTATTAATCAACCCATGTACCACAACCGGAAGTCAAGCTTAAGCTCATGATGGGGGTCTTAAATTGAAGTGTCTCTTTCATTACTGTCATATGTCCTCGTGGTACAGAGTTGTCCTTGTATAGCGTACTGTAATAACACAGCACAAGTAAGACAACATTTGGTTACTACATAATAAAGTAAATTTTATTCGCAGATTTGCGGAACGGAGAATCTAGTGTTATCGACTCAAAAAACTCAAAACAAGGATCGGTAATACTTGTTTTGAGTTCATGAGATCCCGAGTTGTAGTTTTCATAAGACGTTCTATACTAAAGGAGAGTTTCTTGTAGGTTTTAGTGGGATGAGGTTGTGATGGGAAAAAAATGTTTGCGATTGAGCGATATTGATTGTTGACGCTACGTTAGGAGTTTGAGTAAATATTTGAAGACTTTATCGCAAAAGATTCTTAGTAACATTACGTGGAAAAATACTTGGAGGAAGATCTGCCCCAAGATATTTTCATTCAAAACAACTTTACCCAACATCGCCAACCGTCTCTCGTGTGAAACTTTTTAATTTAAAATTGACGATAGTTCCCAAAGCACGCAAGCAGTGTAAATGGAATATATTGTAAAACCTAAGTAATGTAAAGTTTGTAACTATTAGTTGGTTATTAACTTTGGATGGCGGCGGGTTAGATAACAGAATACTCAACTAATTAAAACACCGCGCAGCCGCCCCCGTGTACTAACATTTTGATTGGGAAAACTTTACCTTGCATTGTGTTACACTCAAGTTTTCTTTAACTTGAGTTATTCATTAAACATCAACACGTGGTTGACTGAGTAGAACATTGTTATTAATGGTGTACTGTATATACCACACACTACACACTACAGAGTACAGATGTACCTGTGCCATCTACCTTATACAAAACTTTTCCAATTACGCTGAATTTAGCGGAATAATATTCCATTAAACGATTTTAAAGAGGCGAAATAAATTTGCGAACCTCCTCACGTTTCATCAAATATTCAGTACCTCGTCACTTTCTTTGAGATTCTAACAATTTGAGAGGAAAATAAAAATCTGGAGTACTAAGCTAAATAATTTCAAAGATGTTCGAAAGCTTTGAAGACTACTTCACTATAAAACTATGCGACTAAGAATTCTCTTGTCTCTTTGAGTTTTGCAATGCTCTTCTTAGAAACACAAGAAAGTAAATCACTATTCAGAACGTTTTTTGTTATTTTCTCTCATTTTGATTTTATCAGGAACGGTTACATAGAGTAGTGATAAATGAGCCATTGACATAATTATCTTCGGAATACTTTAATGCCAAGACTGTTGCATTTTAAAGCCTTGGTACCAAAAATGACATCACAGTCATTTCCCACGGCATTAAGGTTCAAAATCGCGTGAACAATCGCACGATAAAATGGTAAAAATAGCGTTTTTTTTTTCATTTTTTAGGTTAATTTTGCGTCTATCAAATTTTTTTTAAAGTTATTCCCTAGATTTTAATGCATATCATCAGTGCAAAAATAAATTTACTCCGCGACTTTCGGAAAATAGATCAGAGGTGTTTTTCATTTTTTTTATTTTTGAGAAATCTATACAAGATATAAAAAATCTTTTACGGTTATTCCCTAGATAAATGTTCAATGCATCTACTCTATTTTATTCTAAAGCATATTTAGTAACGGTTGTCGAGATATAAGGTCGCTCGTTTTTAGAAATTTTGGAAATGTCGGTATGCATACTCTTAACAGAAGTACACATGTCACAGTATAAAAGAATGAGCAATATATGACAGTTTGGTGTTCCGTGTTTACATACCCACAAAGGTTTGAGACGATAGACAGATTATTTGAACAATCAATGCCAATTATTGTCGATTAAAATAGGTTAATGATGATAACAATCTTGTAATTAAACAATTAGCATCGCAAGGAGGAAATCAATGCAAGCACGAGAATCTAATGAAAATTGACATGAATATTGCTGCATTTATAACACGATGTCTATGGTACCTAGATCTGTGCAGTACACAAGTTAGATATAGATTACCTGTAAATCATATTTGCACGTATTTTCAATTAACTATGAGAAGGTAGTCCGGCGTGATTATGTTCACTGATTGAATATGTAAACATACTCGGTGGATACAACAAGTCGTAACTGAAATTAACATATCACGTTTTGCTTGTCAAATATGTTTGAAAGCTGGTGTTGGAAATAAGTTCTCCTTTCATAAAATTACCAAGTAGGTACCCATATATTCCTATATGATGTCACAGGTACGTGGAGGCGTTTGAAATTCATTTCACAAAGGATCAATGTGAATTCTAGGTACGAAAGTTAATTAGATTACATCGATCCAGGAATGTATCGCTTATAAAGTTGGTTTTATAGATCACTTCTTGTCGGATGTCGAAGTCTCATATTATTCCAATTATAATCATACCTGGTATAAAACATTTGGGTCCACCATACGCTGAATAGACATTCATAATTTTGCATAACTACTTCATTCCAGTAGTCCTAGGCTTGGTGTATTTTTATAGTTTTTTATAGTCAAGACCTGGATTTTTTGTAAATGACACCCAGTGTATTGGCTCTTTCTTAAACTGATATTCGGATATAAGTTCAGGTAATTAACAATATCTATGTATATGTTACCGGCCAAACTATTATAGGCCAAAGGCCAAACTACATAGTTTGTCCTAGGCCGAATCGGTTTGTTCTACGCGTGTCAGGGTATAATAGTTTTGTTTAGAACGATCTAGTTTGTTCATACAAAATATGTTGTAAGACAACCCAACGAACTTAACTAATACTTAGGCACAGACGACGATCACCTTTGGTCTACTCGTATGTAAACAATAATTTGCAGTTCATGCACACACATGCCAAACTAGTATAATATTATCCTGGTACGCGTAGGATAAACCAGTTTGGCCTAGGACAAACTAATTTGGCCTGAAATCGGGTTTGGTTGGGTTTGGCCGCTAACATATATTTGTATAAGATTTAAAAGAAAAATTTGTGTAAATGCACAATAATGCCTGACACAATACAATACACACTAAATGAAATTATAAAAAAGTGAGAAATCATTGCCATACTTATTCATAATAGAATCTATTGTATGTATTACATGGAAAATTCATATTGTGCGATCGTGAGAACACACGGCGTACCTCCATTAGTTGAACATTAAAACAATCAATTTAATTAGTGTACCGGATAAAAATTCTAATCGAGACCTAAAAAAACTTATGTTTTGACACAAATTTGTAAGTTATGTGTGCAAGTTGTATAGTGTATACCTCCATCATGTTTTATATAAATTATAACAATAATAGAACCTCATTCGCATAAACTCAATGAGGCAAAGTAACCGCCTATTTGTAGCGCTGGTGATTATCTGATGTCTACTTACGCAGTACGCACAGCTAATGGAAACTAATACTAAATAGTAACTATTTAGGCCACGAGTAACTAGCTTAGAATTTAGAATACAACGTATACATTTGTTTGTTAATGAAGCAGACAAAATAATACTTCACAAAGTTCGCCAATAAAGTAAACACCTGAATGTCCTATGCCCAATCCCACCAACTTACACCTAGGCAGGGGACCCCTAAGTAAATTCCATACAAAAATAGAGAAAATATAATGGTTGAATATGTAGAGCACAACAACTAGAAGAGCATAAATTCCATATAAAATTCTACATAAAACTCCTCTAGTTGGGGAGATTCTGGGCGGAGATGTTTGGGTCCCTAACGTAGGAGAGTTTTATGTAGAATTTCATATGGAATTTATGCTCTTCTAGTTGTTGTGCTCTATTCATTCATAACATTATCTCTGTTTTTGTACGGAAATTGCTTAGGGGTCCCCTGCCTAGGTGGAAGTTGGTGGGATTGGGCACTAATCTAGTACTATATAGATGTAAAGATGGACCTTTCATGCGGGAATATACAATATACATACGCGGATGATTTGCGCAATACCTATGAACATAGGCTTGTCGCTGGCTACTCCACTTTCTTTGAAATTGCATGAAATTTTCCATATTATGATCGTGAAAAATTCTACGTGGCATACATCTACATCTTGGTATATAAAACACATTTAACTCTGCGATGAGCAAAACTGAGACCACGAATGATTCTTTACAAGAAGACCGCAATTACAATTTTTGTCTACTTATTACCTAAACCGTATAAGAATGTCGCTACATTAAGAACATGCGAGAATAGCCTTAAGTATAATTTGTTTCAAAATGCTTACGGAATGATGTATCACCTATGCTATTGCATCATGTGATTTTGATTTCAGTAATCTGAATTAATATTTGCGTTCAGTATTTGTATAGGTATGTGGATGATAAATGCTTCCAGTACACACAGTAGCATGTTTGTTTGCGGAAATGGAGGTTGGAAGTCATCGGTCATCTCACAAGTTATGGTGAAGTAAGGAGACAAGAAATAATATATTAGTGTGGTACTAACTGCTAAGTGTATTATATTATACGATAATATGAATTTACCTTGAATGTACTTTATTAATAAGACGTACTTGCATACTTATTTACAAACCAGAGACAAAGCATTTAAAGCTCCCGACCCAAGTATAACGTCACGGTTATTTCTCACGACATTAAGGTTCAAAATCGCATGAACAATCGCATGATAAAATGGTAAAAATAGCGTTAAATTCGCTTCAATAAAAAAACTTTTAGGTTATTTCCTAGATTTTATGCATATTATCAACACAAAAAAAAATTCTCCGCGACTTTCGGGAAACGAGTTTCTGTCGTTCGGAAAAAAGATTAGAGGTGTTTTTAACATTTTTTTTGAGAAATTTATACAATATATAAAAAAATCTTAAACAGTTATTCCCTAGATTCAATGCACCTATACTCTATTTTTTTCAAAGTATATTTTAGTAACGGTTGTCGAGATCTAAGGTCTCCCGTTTTTTGAAATTTTTGAATGTCAATATGCATACTCTTATTTAGATGTGACATAAAAAAATATTAATTACGTTGTTTTTGCCAACTCATTCTTTCATAAATATAAAACAAAAATTACTTACATAAGCCATAACAAAGTTGTTTAAATTTATTCAATGTTTAATAAAAATAATTATTACGTTTTATTGTCATCAACATGGAGTTATTGTATACCATAAAATTATAATGATTAATAATTAAACTGGTGCATATATTATACACTCACACCTAAATGTGTTATTAATAATAACCAGAGGGTTCCAAAACCTTTTCAGTGCGCGGCGATCCATTTCTGATTTCTATAGATCTAGTTTTTTTTACTACACAGAGTTATTCATATTTTTTTGTCGACACAGGGTATTCCTAGTGGGAGAGGCAAACATGAGCAGTGTGCACTTTTAAGATATGATAATTAAATAAATAATACCATGTAATAAATATAATTGTTAAGTTTATTATTACAACATGGTATTATTGGGCAGAGTTAAGTAACTACACATTATAACATGGCAAGCTTCTCAAGTTAGCGACTTTGATTGACATGAACTTTCATTAAAAATAACTGTAAAGTCAATACGAGGCATGTTGTTTGTAATGTAGAAGAATCAACTACATAATACAATATACAATACAGGTACTGGTACAGGCTGACGTAGATTACGAGTATATTGTGGCTCATTGCTCATTGCCGAGAGTAAGTCCACGCTGCAAGACTGACCCATAATCACTAAAAACAACCAACTCTATACATACGTACACTATAATAACGTAATCACCTTCTCGTGTACACGATTTCAATTTATAAGTTTTTGACTTGTGCACAAATTTATCCTGAAATAATCTGTTTTGATATAAGAATTATTACAAGGCATACACCATCGACGGCACAAGACTTTTTTCTGAGATAATCGGTAAAATCATCTATTATCGTCCACATAATATATGCAAATACGAGGAATAGGGGGGTTAAAAATATGTTTTTTGCATGGAAACTTAATCTTTTTACGATTGAAACAGATTGATCTAAGGTAGGAATACCCAGTTTAATAAAAAAATACTCAAAACATACGAGTGGCTTTTCTTATGCGACGACACTACGAGTCTGGCATTTTCTGTAGAATAATATTGGAAATATATACGAGGGCCTTAAATCACTATTCACCACATTGGAGGAAATATAGTGCAGGAAAAAATACATATGTTTTGTTCTTCATAGATGTTTGTACGCGAGTTGAATCCGAAGATATTTATACAAGAAAAGGAAAATACAGTGATATGAAAATAAGTGGACTGAATTAATCCGTCGTGTATATGAAACCTTACTAATATCATACCATGCTCCAGAATGAATTACTATATTCAAGCGTGGCGCAGATACAAGATGGTACATACCTAGTGTCTACTTAACTCGGTGACCGGCCCAGTACAGTTTTATCCATCGGATTTGTACCGATATAATAATCACAATACCTGTAATATTATTAGGTACAGAGAATAGTTGCTGACATAATTATAAGTCACTATTACAAACTTATTTCTGCTGCCTACTACGGGTAGACTATACTACCACTACTACACCTGGTATATGCCAATAATGGGGTAACCAGCAAATTATTTGTGTAGCTATATGTAAAGACACAGAACATTCCATCTGCGCCAACATTTGGATATATGACATTCACAATGGGTGTGAAATATCTTATGGGAGTCTTAAGAAATCCTGACTCTTTCAAGACACTGGAAACATATCAAAGTAGGGGACAATTTTACCACTATTAGGTGCATTTCAGTTATTGTTACGGAGGAGCTGTAGGTACAAAATTTGTATAAAATTCACGTACTTACGTCCAATTTGTTTGCAACAGCTATAATGATAATGACAAAAATAATTATCCTACACTATACTAAGGCAGGCCTTGAATTTTTTTGGCAAAGGTTGTTAATTCACTGCTGATTTATGTTGAATATTGCATTGTCATAGAAAATGAGTAATTGAGAGTAGATTATACAAATTGATTCTATAATCTTCAAGTGAACCAACATACAATAAGGTTAGATTCACAACAGACCAACCATAAATAAATCTGTATTAGCCATAGACCACATTTAAATAACAAATAAAACTTATTAGACACAGTAGTAAGCCAAAGGGCGGACTTATTGCAAAAAGCAATGTCTTACAGTCAACCCGAGAAAAGAAAACAAAACTTATGCACACTTAAATCAACCATAATGTAAACAAATAAATACATAAGTACATACATACACATAATTAAAATAAATAACATAAGTACATATTATTATGTGAGGAAGGGGATAATAAGATAGGACTGGAGGGGGAGGAAGTATGGAAAGGGGATGCTCGAGAAAAAAATAGAAAAACAGTAGGCAGCTGTAGTGGATACATTGAAGACTAGTGTAATCTGCCTTCGGAAAGAGCAAAAGTTGAAGATGTTCGGATGGTCACGGGGAGCTAGTTCCATAATATAGCACCATAGTCATAAGGTAAAGATTTTTTTTAACCTTTCTGCACACCTTGCACTAGCCTAAAAGCCTGTATCGCGAAGTGTGGAATACATCGCCAGCGCCGGGGTTTGAACTTGTCACCTCCCGCTCGAGTGACTGCCGCCTCAACCAACTGCGCCAACCATGTACTCAAATAGATGCAAAATTGAATTGAACTTTTATCTACTGGTATTTTATATAAGTAGATAGGTATAGGTACCTATACATATCATACCTGCCTTATAATGTTATGTAGTAAGATGATCGCATTTGATAAATCATACATAACAGTTCATGCATAATATTTATTTAAGTATTGCATAAGATTTGAACTGTATTGTGTCTGGAGCCAATAGTTATTTTACATTGTGTAATATTAAAATTGTAATCATAGAGAACATAACAACGTTATCTATGTAACCCGAGGGCTATATTGTTACTTCTATATACATTACACACTATCATTTACAAAAAATCTATGTTTTTACTTCCTATTTTTTTTTTATTCTAGAATTCATACATTGCCTGCTTATTACTGTTATCAACATTTATTTATGTACATAATACAGTAAAGAATAATATGTAGTTATTACATACATTGCATCATCGATATTTTAAGCTGATTAAAAAACAATAATCGTGCTCTTTTTACAGTTCGTTTAGATATAGAAATTATAATATCAATAATTTCACTGCTAATCGCTGGCCTTGAATCGAAATTATAAAAACACACGCACTAATACTGTCTACGTAAACTAAAGCGCTTTGATCACACGTCTACATATTATTTTTATAGATTATCTCTTCTGATAAAATATCGACTGTAGAACGAATCCTGTATGCGTATTGCGTACCTATGGTTAGTTAAATAAATACCTACACTTGTTATTTGGAAAGGTTTACTGATCCATTCTCATCTAATCACCGCATCTTCATTTGAGTGATTTGAGGCGGTGAGCTCTCATGCCGGCATGCAGGTATTTAAATAAAATAAAATTTGTTTACGATGCAGCTATAGGCCAATAGATGAGAATTTGAAAATCCGTGTATTGATCCATATTTCATAATACCTACAACACCCCAATAATGGGGTATCCAGTGAATGCTGCATGTATATAAAAACACACACATTATTTTCTTCGCGCAAACATGACATATGTTATGTAGTTTGTGTCTTAAAGTTCAGAATAGGTCAACATCAGTACAGGGACTGGTACTTGGCATAACGTTGGTAGGATTGATATAATTATATCGCAGTACCTACAATAAAACCTAATTGTTTTATGAATCAGGAAGCACAATAATATGATCGATAAGAATGCATTTACATGTAATTAATATGTACCTGCATACTTGCATGATTAATAAAGGATTATTTGTATAGCCAGTTACTATGGTGTGTGAGAATGTAATCAGTGGTCTATCGATTAATTAAGTAATTAAAATCTGCAATAAAATAATAAAATGAACATTTGTAGGCATTTTATCATACGGCACAACGTGTTCATATAATAGATAACATTATAATAAAATCATGATCTATATACATGTGTACCCGTGGCAGGCAACTTGTATATTAATGATTGCAATATTTTGCAATTAATCGTTCTCTAAATCGCTCAATTATGAAACCAAATGTTTATTCATTAGTTCAGGTTAGAGTGTTTGATATATGGGACCATTTGAACCCAATTTATTAGAGCTTTCTATATTAGTCCAGGTAATGGGTATTTTTACCTTACATTTTGTATAGTAGTTCTGGTTTTTGGATATGTTATAAAGGTCGGTCCTGTGATTAAGAATCTAAGTTTTCGACCTCCCAACCCTTGTGCGTTCACTAGGGCGAGCCAAAAAGTGTCGAAATTTCGGTCATTTTTCAGTTTATTGATCATAACTTTTTTACAATGCATTTAAGAGAGAAACATTGTACCTAAAAGTTGTAGAATATTAAATTCTCTGCAACTTAAGTTCACAAAGTTTTTTTGTAAATTCAATATACAAAGAGTTCTGCGTTACCAAAATTTCAAAATTTTTCAAAAAAATGCACTTTTTTTACAATTATTTTATTTAATTCAATATATTTCCTAAACGGTACATTCTAGAGAAAAGTGTTGTAAGTAAATGTTGTGGATCGTTCAATTTCCAATAAGTTTGATGTCAAACATTTTTATCTCGGACCAACTTAACTAGAGTTGTGATCTTCTGAAAAAATATAAGACGATCATTTTCGAAACTTTCAGTATAGTACGTATGACAATAGTAATCAGAAAAATGCAATTTAGGAAAAAAATTTTTTGGACATTATTAAGATTGGTGTCGTGGTTTAGAATCCAAGTTTTCGACCTCCTCAACCTTGTGTGTTCACTAGGGCGAGCCGAACACTGCCGATATTTCAGTCATTTTTCAGTTTATTGATCATTATTATTTAATTATCCATCTTAGAGTGAAAGATTGTATGTAATAATTGTACAGTATTAAATTTACTGTAAATTAGGTTAGAAATATTTTCTTTGAAAAGCTATTATTTAAAGAATTATATAATAACAAACATATATTTATTAAGAAAAAAAATTTTTTTTCACGATTTTTGAGTTTTTTTTCAGCACGGTACGTTTTAGCGAAAAATGTACTTAGCAAATATTGTAGAATATTAAATTTGCAACAAAAAATGATACCACACTTTTTTGACTTGGACTAATAATAAAGGAGATATGCTCTCCTGAATATTTATTTAAGTTCAATATTTAATTTTCAGGACAGCATATCTCCTTTATTATTAGTCCAAGTCAAAAAAGTGCAGTATCATTTTTTGTTGCAAATTTAATATTCTACAATATTTGCTAAGTATATTTTTCGCTAAAACGTACCGTGCTGAAAAAAAACTCAAAAATCGTGAAAAAAAATTTTTTTTCTTAATAAATATATGTTTGTTATTATATAATTCTTTAAATAATAGCTTTTCAAAGAAAATATTTCTAACCTAATTTACAGTAAATTTAATACTGTACAATTATTATATACAATCTTTCACTCTAAGATGGATAATTAAATAATAATGATCAATAAACTGAAAAATGACTGAAATATCGGCAGTGTTTGGCTCGCCCTAGTGAACACACAAGGTTGAGGAGGTCGAAAACTTGGATTCTAAACCACGACATCAATCTTAATAATGTCCAAAAAATTTTTTTCCTAATTTGCATTTTTCTGATTACTATTGTCATACGTACTATACTGAAAGGTACGAAAATGTTCGTCTTATATTTTTTCAGAAGATCACAACTCTAGTTAAGTTGGTCCGAGATAAAAATGTTTGACATCAAACTTATTGGAAATTGAACGATCCACAACATTTACTTACAACACTTTTCTCTAAAATGTACCGTTTAGGAAATATATTGAATTAAAGAAAATAATAGTAATAAAAGTGCATTTTTTTGATAAATTTTGAAATTTTGGTAACGCAGAACTCTTTGTATATTGAATTTACAAAAAAACTTTGTGAACTTAAGTTGCAGAGAATTTAATATTCTACAACTTTTAGGTACAATGTTTCTCTCTAAAATGCATTTTAAAAAAGTTATGATCAATAAACTGAAAAATGACCGAAATTTCGACACTTTTTGGCTCGCCCTAGTGAACGCACAAGGGTTGGGAGGTCGAAAACTTGGATTCTTAATCACAGGACCGACCTTTATAACATATCCAAAAACCAGAACTACTATGCAAAATGTAAGCTAAGGTATGATTTTTTGTACTCGTTTCTCGGAGTATATACAGAGGAATGAGACATTTTATTTAGTATGATTGGGTTTGTCTAGAACGTAGTTATCATTTTAACAATTGCGTAGTCTCTCAACTAATGTACAGTGTAAGATGGGCATGCTGGACATACGACCAGCCATCGGTTGTTCTATATATTTTATTTATTTATTTATACTCCAATTTATCAAAATACAAAGTTTTTGTGTGAACAGAGAGGAAATCCGTTTTGAATTGACTAAAAGATTTTTTTTTTTAATTGATTGCTTTTGTTGAAGTTAGCAAAATACAGATGTTACCAATGAGATACCATGACGTTCACTAGAGCACGCTTATTAATGCTGTGATCTCTTCCAATTTATACCAATTGAAATCTTTATAAAAAATGGGCTTAATTTACACAATTTTACTCCAATAATGTCTACTCTTTAATTGGTAACCAAATTAAGCAATGGAATATGATAAAAAATTACTTTTGATAGCAAAAAAAAAAACTGAAAACTATTGTAAACGCAATCGATTATATTTGACATAATAGGTATACATATTTTTAACAACTGTGATAGAAGTATACCTATAGTTTTAATTTGGCCTTCATGAGGATATCTAATAATAATAAAATTATCCACTGTCAAAACGTAACACATTGTGACGAAGATAATCAAAGAGAAATGACAAACCTGATGGGAACGATACCTGATAAGTTGTCATTGATAATTTGTTGTTTTGTATCTACACAATGCCTTAAGATATAATAATAATTAGTATCACCAGTCAGGTGTCACTCTGAATGATGAATATATATTTCAATCAATTTGTTGTCTTTCTAAGAATCACTGATTTAGTATATATTCGTATATGTTATTTATGATTTACGAGTATCAGTGTATTCAAGACAAAAAGACTAACCTATAGAAGTATATAAATCGGTATAAAGATATAAATAAGTCGTAAATATTTTATATAATTATCGTATAATATGTACAACATATCGCAGAGATAGTGCAAAGACAAAAATAGCAGTGGACGGGTCAGGAGAACCCCCAAAATTTAAAACTGGAGACCCCGCGACAGTAAAAGAAAGGTACTCGTATATGGAGAACACAGAGGGATGGATCGAAGACACCGAGAAAATTGCGGGGCAAAAAAAAGGACAGAACGATATGGAAGAGGTCTATAACAAGATGTGGAAAGAAAAAGGCCGATACGAAGAAGATGTATAACTATGATAATACATAGGGACAATAAATAAGAATTTACTTATGTAGGTCATTCCTATGAGCCAGTGCAATCCATCGAGAACATTGCCGAAGACTGACCTCTGAGAACATTTCCTGGACCATAAGCAGATATCCTCAATGCCACACCCAATGCCCTTGAATGGCATGGAAACCTGGATGTTGCTTTGTAGGGTACATGTCTCCTGTATGTACAAATAGCATAATTCTCTTATCTTCTGACGTTGCTGCCCAACGGTGGCTGAAGTCATATGAAATAATAATTCCTAATAACCTCTACAGAATAGTATAGAAGGTTTCAGGCATGATGACAAAATAACCCTGTCATTATATTCGATGTCGATTTAGCCTTGAGGTCAATACTGACATCATCTCTACGACTAAATATGCAACGTTTTGGTCACTCAATGGTGTTGTGATTGTTGTAATAATAAAATCGCGACCTTTTAGATAATTGCTTATAATCGGATGTATGAATGATGTACATATCGAGTATGATCATACGAGTATGTATCGGAGGAACCTGGACGTGGAAGGGTCAAAACAGAGACGAGTGGAAGCAGTTGGAAGAGGTTTATATCCAGCAGTGGAGGGCAGAAGGCTAATGAAGAAAAATAAGGATGTATGGAAGATCTCCAAGCATGAGCGGAATAAATGTTCGATGATATAACATATTAATTAAATGATAAAAATGTGTAATGAGCAATTCACAACAGAAGGTAATTAATTATTATTTATTTATTTAAACACAATGTAGATTGTTTTGAATAAATACATATTATCATTATTTAGACATCAGTATGTATCACTTTCGGTGCCAATTATAATAATGAAATTATGAAAAAAGCCATTTTAGTATTTTGTCGCCTGACATATATGGTCCGTCTCGCGATTATAAATTCTTTGATTGGCCTTCGTCTACGATTAATCTCAATACCAATACCTAATAGTTATTCTACACGAGAATTACAATATCGACATTCAGGTATTGGTGGAATAATAAAGAGCAGTTTTTATTATCTGACATCGCCCAAGTAATGGAATATTCTAGCAGATAAAAAGATTTTAATTTAGTCAGGTAATATACGCAGGTACTTCTAAATACGAGTATTATGTATAAACAGAGCTGTTTAATTTTGTGATAGTTGCCAACCTCATTGGAATCAGGTTAGCCTGTCAAGCGGACGAATTATTTCACAGCACGTTATTAAGGTTATTTAAAAAAATGCATTTTTTCTATCAACCTTTGTCGATGCACAACCATAGGAATGAAGAATGAGATTCTCAGGAAATGAAGGAAGAATTTTGCCAGTAAGTACGTACAAACTTTATAAACAAAACATTAAAATGAACAAAAGGCGAGTAATCGTTTCGAAGATCAATGTCAAATACAAACGGTTGATGATCTAAGGTTCAATATTAGAATTAGATTAAAAATGATCTATGAGGATAACTATAATAATTACACGGATTAATTACGCCGATCTCATATTTTACTACTATGTATTTTTTTTGCAAAACTGAACTATGATCATTTATATCCGTCAGCACGGAATAAAATTTTCCGCAGATTCATTGAACGTTTTTTTAAAACATACTATGAAAAAAAACCTTAATAATTTATTGCTACGGTGAGAGCTCCTGAGGCGATTTTATATTAATAAACGGCGCATTACAAATTGTCCAATTATTAAAAATTGATCTGTAGAAGATCTTGAGTAGGTAAGGATCATCTAATCATCATCAAGCTATTAACATCCGAAAAATCTTGTTGTGCTTACCTAACATCATACCTACTTCAAAGACACACAAAAAATATCTCTTGTATATAATAAATAAATAATTGATAAAAAAAATAAGAATCAAGATAGTAGGTACTGGGTAGGTAAGCGTTAATATGTTTTACATACATGTACCTGTAACTAAATCATTCACATCCAATATAAAAAGACAAGACTACTCGTATTGTATATTTGTGTACGTATTTGAATTTTGAGATAGTAGTCTCACAAACCCGGCCGATTTACTTTTGTTATTAATTTCTCAACTCACTTAAGTAATTTTTATGTATTCTGCACTTCACGGCGTGAGCTTTCTGTGAAGTGCTTTCTCATACTACTCAGATATACTCTCTATTGAACATTTTAAGTAGTGTGCCAAAAGATGGGTCTATAAAATAGTGGCAATTTCTGCCAGCCATCCCAAGATTAGAGTAATTATTAATACACATATGAAACAGAGCACATTGATCGAAATCTTTTTTTTGTGTCTTCTTTCTTCGTAGGTATGTTTATATATTATAATATGTATTCCGAAGTTATTTCTTTGGGTTAGCTGGCAGAGATCGCAGCACTGCGATAAGCTCGCCTTAGTGAACAAATGTTGTGATTTATATTTGTTTACATGTCTCTGTATCTTGTTTACCAAATGTGTAAATAAATAAATAGTTACATCGGAAGAATTTAAAAGAATCGATGTTATTGAGTGAAAATTGTGTTTAATGCTAGTGTACCTAATGTATGTACGGTACGCGTATATTTTTATTTAGATACGTCAAATGATCGCAAGCCATTTATCAAAATGTTTCTCACAAGTTACCGCCGCCTCACAATGTATGCAGCCTGTGGCTATCATTACATAATACCAATACCTAGACCTATGTACTACAAAATATTATTATTGTTCATTATATCACACCGTTGTGCAGATATATAAGTCAAGTTCCGTGTGTACTACATACAGGTAATATTATAATAATCAACACACACAATTCTCATCGGAACCGGGTATGGATGTGACGCAGGACTGTGGAAATTTTTGCAAGTTTTGTTCAAATATGTACCTACGTGATTTAAAACATTTCATCAATAAATATTCCGCCACACTAGAAGTTTACTATATATTTTTTTCAATCTAGTATTTTAAAAATTTTGAATTGTAACTACCTACTGAATTTGATAGAGAATCCAAAGCGAACATAACCATACTAGATGGTATGGTTATTGGTTATGTTCGTACGTTGAATTAGTATGGAGTGTATGTAGTTTCTCTTATCTTTTCATATTGAAACTGAATAGTGAGTATCATTTATTTATTTTATTTATTTATTCAATGGCACACACATACAGACATAACTTAAAAATCAATTACAATGGAAACTATACACTAAATAAAGAGTCAAAGTAACGCCCTGTTGCAGGTGCACACAATTAGTTCAATCGTACAATATTAACAATAAATCAGGAGGCAACCCTCAAATATGGTCAAGTCCAAAATGGAACATTTTAAACTGAGTACGCCAGATGTATCTAAACTATACATATTATTAATTGGTATGCTTTTAAAGTGGTCAAATACATTGTTTCGCCTTCAAAATATGATATTTTTACATTGGTAATTTTCAAAACTAGTCAGAGTGACCTTTCCTGAACCATCCATGAATTTAGGCAAGTAGGTACTAGTATACCTATAATATTATACTACATACATCATAACCTATCGTATGATATATGACTAGGTATATTAGGAAGAACCTACCTAGAAAAATTGCTGTCTGTTGTTATGTAATATAATCGACTGTCCACTGATGGTACTGAAGATTCGAAGCTTCATGGAAGCATCATTGCTAAAGGTCTTTTAATAAGCATTATTTATGAGTATCATTACAATCTGTCAGATGCAAACTATTAGGTAGAAATGATTATAATGTATGATGTGTCTAGGTACATAATTACTTTCTTTTTTCTAATGAAACTTGTACAACCTTTTGAGGTGCCGTTTAGCAATGAACATCGCCTCAAGGGCACCTTATGTTATACACTTAAATGTACATACAAAAAAAAACACCTTACATTATACACACCAGTGTAGCACTAAAAAGCAGTGCTATGTTTTGCCTGTTCTGACAGTAGTCAAAAACAATTAATTTGCACTCGGGACTCTGTCTCGCCTGGCGCTATTATGCGTTTCTAAACGTGTTTTTTTTTTCATTTTTGGTGCCCCCCCACCTTACTCCGAAGCTGGCGACGCCAATGAATCTATCTATATACCTTGCAACTTGTAGTGGTATTATCTTCGATGATTTTGAGATGGAGAATGAGATACGATAATGTAGTGTGTATAACATTACAGCATTGGTGTTAGATATCACTAGAGCATACTGATAGTAAAGCATTAGCAAAAATTATATTGTAATTATCTATAGCAACAAAGTCTCAGGAATTACCAATGGGTACTTAATTATTATTATAATTAACAGATAAATTTAATGAAATCTACACATGCAATATTAATCATAATACATACATACCGTAGATAGTTGAAAGTCAGAAGATAATCGATTGCTATTTTTATTATTAAACCAGACTTTGTGATGAATTCTTACCTGTAAAGAAAAGAAAATAAATACATTAACAACAGGATTAAATGTAAAAACAGTGGAATTTCAACGCGGTGTTTAATTAATTTGATTTGTGAAAAGAAAAAAAAATCATTTTCATCTAAATGTACAGAGATGAGTGGAAGGAAATGGAAGAGGCCTACGTCCAGCAGTGGAGGGAGGAAGGCTGAGGAGGAAGAAGAAGAAGAAGTACATAATAAGGACACGCATGGCTCTGTAAAAGAGTTACAGAATTATTTCATAACTAATAAATATCGATGAAAGTTTGCCATATTGACATTGATTTTTCTGTTATCTTGGTGAACTAAGAAAATCTTACCCTAAAGATGCAAAGTAATTGATCTGGATATAAAATAATGGTGAATGATAATCTATGAAAGATGTGGACACTTCTAATTGGAGGGTTGACGAGTTTCTCATTTTATGTTTGTTATCACGTACTTATATGTTGTTAACTCTCTGTCAGTGTCCGTTATATGTAAAATAAAATAAAAAAACTACTCCTGGAATTCGTAGAAAGAAACATACGTTTCTTAAATTCGGCAGCGTCAACCGATTATCATATCTACCCATGGGACCAATGCAATGGTGTGAAATAAATAGATATACACAAAAATAATTATTATTTAATAGATTCGGTAGACTGCGTTCGTAACAATTAGCTTTGACTAAATGCTAGTTGTATCAAATTTCATACATCAATAAATTGAATAATATCGCCCGGACAAAAGCAATAATAATGTAGATGCAAATGTGTAATTAAGGTTATAATAATTAAAACAGTAGATAACTGTTTATTGAACTGTGTGTACCAAAGTAAAAGTAAAATAATGATTTTCACATTAAATACTGTAGTAGCTAGCTATTGATCGTTTCGATAACGTCAATAATTTTTTTAGGTAGAGTAAGATAAAATAATTGGGTCATTTATTGTTATAATTACTAAAAGTACAAATAGAACAAAGACGAAGATACAAATAAGTCAAACATCTGGACGAGATAGTTTCTCGTCAAGAATAGATCCGAGCTTTTATTGAAATCAAGCAAGTAGCTTTAGGTAGGAATGAAAAACTCAATCGCGTGAATATGATAACTTATCATAAACAGATTTTTTTTACATAGTTTCTCTTTATGGATAACTTGCAATCAGTAAAATAAATGAAAGGTGTTTACAATTTGTTCTACAATAAAAAATATATGTATTGAATACTAAAATAATAAAATCATTAGTGGTAAGCTAAACCAAGACTAGGGCTCTTGAAAAAAGAAGTAGGTGTCCTCTGGAGCACTAAAACAAAAATATTAAAGTTTAAAGCTCAATATGATATGAAGTACCTACGTATTTTTTATTACAAACTATCTACGGTTTTAGATTCACAGGTGATAGCAGTATTAGGAATATATGAATAGAGATTTTCTTGTATGAAGCATCTCCTACACCTACGGTTTATTTCAACAGGTAGGGAATATTCCCCGCAGACAATACTTCATCATAACACCAACAAGAGTGTGAAGTGAATAGAATGGATGGAACTATGGAAGCACCAATCAAACAGCCTGAAGGCAAAAATGTTATATTACTGAACAAAGTATGAATAATACACAAATTAAGTCGACTGGTTGAACATTCTTCTTGGCTCTCATAATGCATTCTCCACTATACACAATATCTGTATAGTATTTATCACTTATCTAACCAGCAAACAATGTGTCTTATAGAAATATACTACATGCCTATCGTTATTATGTGGTATTTTACTACAGAGTCAAACATTGCATAATAGGGTCAGTTCTATACTGAAGTATGTACATTAGAAGGTATATTAAAGTTGCATACATCATAACATACAAAACTTTAGTTCGTATTGCTATAATACAGATTGGCTTGCATATTTCAAAAGTTTGGGATAAGTTTATACGATTTATATATAGTTTTATTGAGCGATAAGTTTTTCCGCATATTTTGAAGATTTTGTAACAACGGGAATAAGTTTGGCGCGACTCGGTTCCAGGTTTCACAGTAATGTTTATACAATACATGGTATTGTATAAACAAGACGTGAAAACCAAGACGTGAAAACACAAGAGGAGTTCGTGTTTGTTTTAACTTTCTATTGTAACTTTTCTCTACTACCTCATATTGTTATACGTTCTCTATTGCCTATCTATAAGCAATATTTTTATGTGTTCCAAGTGGAATGATCCACAATTTAACAATAAACTCCAGTGGTATCGGGACATGAATTCTCGGGGATTTTTTACTGAAGATTTATTCATAATATTCAGATTGAAGATCGAGAGCAGAATAGTAGAGATCTTGCATTTTATATAGAAACAAGACTATATGATATGACTATTACATGTACGTATGTACATATGTATAATTATCGAGTTCTTACCACATATACCACATATGCCAGATATTACTTCTATTTCTATCATATATATGGTGTGATTTACTTCCAACGGCCAAATATATGAAATTTACGAGGCAATACAAACAATCGATATGAGTTGTTATGTCAGCGTTAATAAAAAAATAGATTACTAATAATAAGATTACTAAAATAGATTACTAGAGAAAATATGATATGTTATAAGCTTAGTACATTATAAGGTTGTTTTAATGTGCTATGTTTTTGTGTTTGCCCATAAACATTTTTTACATACTGGTTTACATAGAAGTTAAACATAAATCCAGATTTATGGTAAATATAAATGAGAACGAAGTACAGGGCTCTCGACGCCCGGGATGACCCTCTTTCATACAAGGTAAGGCACAAAACCGTTCTGAGCCTTTTGTGACTGCGTTCCCTTGGGGCAAAGTAGTAATGGCATTCATGTAGAGATGACACAGTAACACCATCACAGTAATAACTAATCACAATATCAGGAATACCTGTTAAAAAATAGTAACACATGACACACTTGGTGACATAATAACGGTTAGATAATAATATCTACATTTCTAGTAGTGCAGTTAGATACAAACTGTTACCCAGTTAAGTGATACAAATACCAGCTGCATCCAGTATGAGATGCATGTACTAAATGTACAACTATCATAATTCTAAGGCTTTTTACTACACACATATAATTATTACAGGTAATGCACTGTAGTATGTATAATACAGGAGACACAACATGTAACCAATACTATACTCGTTACATGTAGTAACAGTAACTGTTTAATAGGAGGATAATAATATACACTAGTTTGCAGAGAGTGTT
The DNA here is from genome assembly GCA_963576895.1 of Ceraclea dissimilis. NCBI lineage: Eukaryota > Metazoa > Arthropoda > Insecta > Trichoptera > Leptoceridae > Ceraclea > Ceraclea dissimilis. The sequence goes on from OY756360.1 coordinate 18,770,355, forward strand.
ATTATTTCGAGTTGGAACGCAATGCATCGCTATATTGTTTGTACTCTATCTTTATACAGGCAAGGTACTAACATAATTAATAGTACAACCAACTGGTCTTACTTATATTATTAACGGGAATATTATGAAGAATTTATAACTTATTATATACTTACATACATCGGTCAATATTATCTCGCTAGTTATTTACGAGTAAATCACACGTAATTTTTAATTAATACCACACGTTGCTGTTTAGAGATTATCTCATGGGAACTCAGGTAGGTCACGAGGTTTCGCCACTTAGAACGGTTTCCAACTACTAGTACTAGTATTGTTACTAGTTCGCCCTTTAATGTGTTTAACGTTCCTCTAGTCTTTGAAACACGCACGGAAAACTATGAACGGTTTTCTGTAGAAGACTACCTTAACATTGTACATTGTACACACATTATTTGAATTACATACCTATATTAATTTTTTTTTATATAATTTAATTGTCATCATCAAATAGCTTACGTACATTAAGTATTTTTAGGAAAATTGTAACAGCCTTGAGACAATTTTCCTAAAACTACTTTAGAAGTCAAAAATCAGCGGAGCATTATTAGTCCGTGAGGAATATGAAAGAAGAAAAACCAACGCTCGGGGAAATCACATGGAAACAACCATCCAAATTTCCATTTATTTTCACTGAATAAAAGAAAAACGAAATTTAGTTAAGGATGATAAACATTTTTTGTAAGCTAACCCTAGGGTATACGAAGTAATCACAATAAAATGTTGAATAAATATAGAAATATCTCATCTATAATATATTATAATGATATGTTGATCTAGGAGAACTAAACAAACTAAGGAACAACGTAATAAGCAAACATTATAATAAACTGAATTATATATTCTAAAATCTAAATATTTCGTTAGGTATAGAGAGTAAAACATCGCAGCGTTTTCAATAAGATTAGTTGATGATATTTATCCATCCACATAACACATTCTGGTGGGTAACTAGCGATATGTTAATATAAATCCAGAATAATGTGATGGAACCATTATGTAATTGCAATATTTATCTCCGTTTGTACTAAATTATTAGAACTAAGTAAATTTTACGAGTCCAAGTGCATGAAATTAAGGCCTAGGAACGATGAAGAGATAAACAATAGCAAACGTCATTAGAGCCCACTTGTACAGAACAATTCGGTAAAAGTGATCATAGCCTAATATGTAGATTTTTTTCAGGTTTATCGTGTAGTGAACAGAATCTCCGACGTTTCGGCGAATCTACTGCCGCCTTGGTCACGAATTGTCGAAATACAAATCTATATATGGATCATCGTGATATATATCGTATGGCGTTGGAGAGACCAGAGTCAGAGATTAAGTTTGTGAGAGCTCAGGTATTGGATTGCCTCAGGAGACGAGTTATGGATGCCTTCCATTGTGCCGCTAAACCTAGTGAACTGCATTCTTGGACGATATGGTTAACGGACTCCATCCCACCACAAGGGCAGTTGGGGTTGTTCCGCTTGCCCCATCTGTGGAGGAGAAGGCCACACCTTCCGTGTCCGGTTCTGATTCGGTTCAGGTTGCACCAGAGGTGGCGTGGTAAATGGCTAGCAGGTGGCATTGTTGTGGGGTCATTTATGAGCCCACGAGTGTCGATGTTCGCATCCCTCCAAGAGTGATACCTACTATAGCTTTGTTACTTATAGCCTGCCTGAAAATGATTTTTTTTACCATTCGAATCCAGGGTGATAACCAGCATGTAATAATAACTAAAATAACGACAGTTGGACTTGTGTCGTAAAACACATGGGTGTGGTGGTGGACTGGAGAGGTTAAACACAAAACAATGTTATGTCGCAGCCTTCAATCGGAATATCGTAAATTTGCCTTGCGCAAATGTATTACATATCAATACAGGTATTGTCAATCAAATACCAAAAGATTGAAATGGCCCTGAGAGAGTACGGACTAAATATTAAATGTCCGAAGTCTGTCCTCCTGCATGAGAGAGTTTCGCGCCAGTTTTTGGACTTTTTGTGTTGCATTGTTAGAACTATTAAAATAATAAATGAGGGAAAATAGTTTGTCGGAACCCTGAGAGTGGTTGTGTAGTGCGGAGTGAAATTAGTTATTAAAACTGTGAAACAATAAACAAGATTTTAAAAAAGCCTTGCACAATAAAGCAAGGCAGTGCAGTGAACTCAACCAAAAAAAAAAAAAAATCCCAAAAGATAGAGATTTCTTTATTGGTCTTAATATAGTGTAGGTACATAGTATACAGTGTATGTACATATAAAAAACATAGTTAGGCATTTCAATTCATTTGTGTTTACATTCATCAATACGCGAACAGCTCATCTACGAGTATGTTTAATAGCATTACCGTGGGTGAACTAGAGCTGATTGCCCTGTCGTCTGTCGTCCCGATTGTCTCACCACACGGTATAAAATCATTACAAAGCATTACGTATTGTAAAACTAATCATCACAATTTTGAAAAAATGAGGAAGGGGTTAGCTGGCAGAGGTCATAGAACTGCGATACGCTCGCCCTAGTGAACAATTATTATAGCATCTACTTGACATATTTCTGTATTCTGTTCACATAAAGTGTATTTTTATTTTATTAATTGTATTTTGAAAACCTAAAACAATATCTATATAAGAAATATCGGACTTCAAATTTTGCTATTATCGATACCTAACTTAATTTCTACGTCGTCGACAAGACCTTCGTCACCCGTACGAATTACGAATCTAACCACCTTTACTGTACTGTGACAACTTTCTGTGCGATGTGCAGAAAGTATTTGGAGTTCGTAAAATAACATTTTATGTATTTTTAAAACACGTGTTTTGAATTGAACCAAAGAATTTATTAACGGAGACTAATTAAAAATGGATGTAAGCCTCGTATAAAATAAAATCCCCGGATGCTGTCCGTACAATGGAGACCCCTGCATTTGTATTATGAATGTGTTACCACTGTGAGTGTTACCAGTTACCAGTTATATAACAACTGAGTAGTATTGCCATATGAGTATTATTTTACTCTCATAAATAACAAGATTGCGTAGGCCGGAGAGTCTATTGTTTGTAAGGCTTGAAGTATTTAATATGAAAGAGAATATTCGCACGCGGTTTGAAATGATTGATTCTAGATTCTACGGTGGGACTTGCGACCATTGTCGCTATTGCGACAATTTGTATAGGTACATATCTATTACTACGGGAAACAACCACAAGTATTAAGTACTTTTATTTTGCACTTTTTAACATTTACCAGGGAACACAGAGAGTTCAGAAAGCTTCTCCACACTAACAGTTTTGTGCAGTATGTACGTACACTCGTCAAGAAAAATTAAATTTTATTTGCTGGCAACAATGTTATTTCTGATTTATATCTAAAGTATTTTAGGTATGGAACCGGAATTTATCTGCATTTCACAGATAAAAATACAAAAAAAAACTGGAATGACATTTCTATTGAAATTCTACAAGTATTGCTAGCACGGTTTCCAAAACCTTAATAAAACCTCATTCTTGATGTAGATGATGTAGGTAGTTCTTCCTGATAGAATAATGATGTTTTAGTTTCCGATGAGGGCGCTATATGCAGTTTTTTGGCAACCATAATGGCAACACTTGAAGAATTTCTATAGAAATGTCATAGTTCCCAAATAATCCGAACGACCTCCTTCTTGACAGACTGTAATACGACATATTAATTTGATTCATAAGACATTAATAATATACTAATGACCACAACGAAGATTATTAATAAGTTAAATTATGTATATGGCAACAATTTATTAATCGTAGGCACACGTTTGACAGATGATACGACGTAACTGCGCACGTAATGTAGTCCGACAAACGATAATACTAAGTAGATATCTGTAATATAATATTATGGTAATATAATAAGGAATTATTATACCTTAATAAATCTTGCAATATTTCATACACTACGTACTTCTGTTTCTAGTATTACTTGTTACTCGCAATTTTACTCATTTGGTTGTTTTAGCCAGCACTATTTTCACTTAGTCATCCACTCTGAAATTTCATCATACGCATTATACATTTCTTGTGTTTACTACTGAACTTCACCCTGGAGATGGCAGTAGTACCGCTGCCGAAAGCTCGGTTACTCAACCACTCGACTCGCATTAAGGAAACCCGAAGAACGAACAACATGGAAATATTTCCGTTTGTGATTATAAAAAAATAAATTTTTGATAACTAGATAGGTAGTTTTATTGGGTGATGGGGGTTGTTGCTATTTTTATTCAGCCAGGACTCAGGAGAAACCTACTTTAAAACTCAGTTGTAAGCACCATATAACGAACTGATGTACCTTAATAACATAGGTTATGCTTAAGTACTTTCTTATTTAATATTCATTCTTTAGCGAACAATTAAAAAAAGTGTATAATAAAATCAAATAATTCATATAAAAATGTCCACTAGGGCGAAACATCGCAATGCTATGGTCTCTTTCAGCTAACCAATTTTATAAACTAGCTATATGTGTACAAGAAGCATTCTTCTGTGTATCCACATTTCGAATACATAGTTCCAACTAGAGTCCAATTTCTTTACCGATAAAGTTAACTTGTGAAATGCCAGTGATTGCTAAGGCCTAATAGACTCGTTTCTTTAGGAGGTCCGTCACATGTTCTTCACATATTTACTTACCTGGGTACATTATAAATTAAAAACTTATAAGTCGTTGTTACACATTTATGGTAAGTCGCATAAAACAGGTTTATAGAATAAAATATTGTAGATTATGAATGATTTGTTGATCTATGATCTAGGATGATAGTAATAGTAATTTATTGAGAATATGATTAGTTTAATGTTCGTCAAATTACATAAAGGATTTCCAACAAAGTAATTAATATTTGTATTGCTCGACACTTTGTGACGAAAATGAGTGAGAAATCCCCACCTAACCATTCACATGGGAAGGCCAATCCCAAGATTCATAACGACAGACACAACGATTAAGTGCCAGAAGAGCAACTGGGAGAGGACAGACACAAATTAAAACGTGACGTAATAAATATTTTATGAGAGATATGTCTTTATTGATTAGGGATAGCAAGGAGAGTCAGGGTGTTTGAAATGACACGAAGAAACACTGATAAAGGTTTCTTAACGTATAAACGATTTAGACTAAAATATAGTAGGAAGATTATGAGCTTTTACTACTTATTTAAAAAATGATAAACTTATGCATAAATTATAATTTTATGTACATCTTCCATGTGTACTGTACAGCGAGGCCCGTAAACGAAATATATTATCTGTTATATTACGTACTTATTTCATTAAGTTTCGATTAGTATCGCGAGAAGCCTAACCGAAACAAGAAATTTAATAGACAAAATCGTAATAATATTTAATGGTCAAATGAAGAAGAACCTGTCAGATGAAAACGATTGCATAAACTTTAAAGATAATATAACTCTTAATTCACATGATAAATTATATTTTATATAAGAAGCCTACACACTATGGGCATTAAACTACGAAAGAAATTACTCATAAAATATTAAATTGTCCATAAAAAAGGCATTTATTTTAAAATATTATCTAATCACTTTATCATTGATCGAATCAGAACATGAAACATTAATAAATATGGAGAAAATGAGTTATCTTGTAGTTATTAATATAGAAATAACTAACCTTAAATGGATTAGGGAAAAATATTTAATATTTTAAAAGTCGATGTAAAACATTTATTACTCAACTTATTAAACCATAATAAATATTATACTATTCTATCGTGTAGAAAGAAACAAGGCAATGTGATGACGGAAATCATAAGTAATACTTTTAGTATTATGGTCATATTGAACGTGTCTTGTCAGCAAACTTCGATATACAAAAATCTTATCTGGTAGTATAGAATACTGCGGGATCCATATTAAAAATGTTACAGAGCAGTTCGTGTATACCTAACAATTTAGCAATCAAATTGACAGACAGCACAAACAGGGAAATCAAATTTACTAATCAATAAAAAAATGTCGTAATAAATGTCAGAAAGTCCAGGATTGTCACTCTCTGGGGCGATGAAGGGTAATTAAAATTGAGATTTTCAATCGATGTCAAAACGCAAGAAAATTATGCAATAATTGTTCGCTGAGGATAGTGAGGATAAAGAATATTCAATGCTGCATATTTTTGGTAATATAGTAAAAAGCTCTCTAGATTTGTGAATACAAGTATCTACACATCTATGAGTAATAAACAACAATATGAGAATCTCAACTATTACGGTTGTAATAAAATCTAATGAAATTTAATTACTTTCATGCAGGTTGCCATGCACGATATAAACGTAGCTGTACCTAGTAGGTTTCCTATGGGAAGAGCTTTGTATCATCAATAGACCTTATCTACAACTCTCTTCAATTGCAATTAGCTATTTTCACAGTAGATTGACCCGAGATACTCCGCATGTCGTGATAACCTCTCCGAGTGCCAGACAATTGGCTGCCAATAATGCGAGTACCTACTCTTTGTAACTAATAACAATGGGTAAAGCTTACAAAGGAGACTAGCAGCGGCGATACAAGATTTATGTGTGAAAGAACAACAGACGAGTTTTGAATTTTAGGAGACAAAGTTTGAATTATTGGCATCGGGACAAAAGATTTACTTAGTGTACGTGCGATCGAAGTGAATCTATTATTATAAAATATTTTACTTCACATACTCTTTTTCTGCAAGTATAAACGCAGACGTAATAATATACGAGAGGACTATGAGATTATTTCGACCCCAGCGGGTAAAAACACAAACATATCCGAGTAATCTTGAAAATGAGGATAATAGCAGTAGTGTGTTCAATGGTGTGAGGAAAAAACAAGTTGTAATAAGAAAACAACAAGACATTTCGTTTCAGGCGTGTCACCAATTATCTGTTTGAGCGAGTTATAGTCGCAATAAAGCTTTTGTACGAGAATAATAGTAAACTAGCTACATCGAGAATATACCGATAATTTCATAGATTGTACGATGTTCGTGTTAGGCCACTTGAGTCTGAATTGTTACACAAAATGAACATCAGACTATAACATTATGAACTGTCTTTGCAATTTACTAGGGATGGTATATTATTTTATTAAACGTGGCAGGCTGGCAACATAATGACGACAATCAATTTAAGGGAGTGTGACACAACGAGGAGATATTTTCATACGAAAATTTGCACTTGTTTTGGTTTAAAAAAATGCCGTAACGTTATATATTCTTGATTGGAAGCGGTCCATCAAATGTATCCCTAATTATACGAAAGGGTCCTCCATAGCGGTTTGGCGACTCTCTGCACTTGCAACTGAGGAGCAGACAGGATAATTTAAATTGGAGTGATATCAAGAGTGTAGCTTTTGCATAGAGATAGTATTGCCAGTTGTCACCCTATGTACTCTAATAAATGATGATGACAGTGATCACCACACGTACAATAAAATCAACATCGTATACTTACTAAATCACGTGAAGTGAACATATTATGTATATTGTACTCAATGGTGGGAGAAAGAGCGCAGTGTGTTGTGAATGCGAGTACGTATATGTATCCTTACAAGTGTGTGGAGTTCCGTTCTCTCGGCCTACCCCGCAAAAGATATGGCGCGACACGATGGATGCGGACTAGGACACTAAGGTGAACTCATCGCAAAACTCCATCTAGTTTAAATTTGAAGAAAACGATAAATATTAATATGTGAACTAATGGGGTATAGAATTTACAATGAGATACTATTTCATATCGTTGTAAAATGAGATATAGTTTGAAATAAATTATTTTCAGTCCTTATTATTATATAAGGCGATGTACCGAGGATGAGATGTGTGAGAGGATAAATGTTAGTACGTCGTAAATTGTTGGGGACATACACTCGGTTCACGGAGTAGATTTGTCATAGATGAATAGTGGCATTAAATCTTGTGGGTGTCTGGATGTCTGAAATTATCTGAGACTCGCGCGAGTGGAAACGTCCCGCGATTCAACGACTGATATAGAAAACGCAAACCATCTCGCATACCTAGCCAAGGAATTATTTAACCAATTTTCTACATTCCGACGGAATGCAGTTGTAGTAAATTCCTTACTTCGTCAGTATGAGGCATGAATATCTCGACAACGGGTGTATTAACGAAAAAAAAAACAAGGAGAAGAAATTTAATCGTCATTTTCACAATGATCAATCTTATAAAAAGGTATACGTTTCTCGTACAACGTTTCGGAAAGAGACTCAATTGGTAAACATAAAAAAAATAAAGCGCGAAACCTCAGCATGAACGTATTCCACCAAATTTCCTAAGTTTTGGATACAAACTACAAATACATATGCGTTGAATTCGGTAAGTGATGGTTGAAGGTTAAAAGAATTAAAAGATTTTATAACATATTATAAACAAAAATACCGAACCTTTTCATAAAGAATAAGGAAGGTATATAACATATTTATTGGCTTTGTGCTATAAATATAAAATAATAGTATTGAACTATCGATGGATATGGTTAAAAAATGTCGTTATTCTCATAAACTCATTAATGTTCATGAAGATTTTATGTTGAGGATGATCAAGGCTGAAAGTGTAATAAAAAAATCGACCAATATTGTGTAGGATTCTTTAATATTAATTACAGTTTTATAATACCTACCTACGTAAGTTCAAAATCGATGAATTGTCAAGGTACAGCAATCGAGGGCATATGTAATTAATAAAATACTGACAAATAGAGCAAGTGATTATATATCTGTCATTATAGAGTCGGATGGTAGGTGGCACTGTAGCTAAATACAATATTAATATATCGACATGTCGAGATAAATATCGAACTGTCGAGATAAATAATAATGTAAACAAATTATCGATACTGAGTACATTTTAATTATTATATTGAAGCATTCGTGTGGGATTGAAATCTAGGTAAAGTAGTCATCCCGCATTTACTCACGGTTTTTACTATTGCGAATTCCAGAATAGACAAATTTAGGTATCTACGAGTATATTACTATGGTGCTTAAAACAAAAAAATAATAAATTATAATAAAGATGTCATATTGTTTACAAAATTCATAATTACGTAAAGTTTACCCAAAAGAAAAATAAAAACGAAATTTATGTTTCAAATTGATACAACTTGTCAATGTTTTTCATTCTGGATTTTCTTTGTATTTAGATCGTTATTATTTTGGGTTTTAACACAATGTTTTCATTTACTTCTATATATATATTTGCATTTGCTTATATTATATCCTCCATACAAACTCACTTTTTTGTAATAATAAGATTCTTGAACGACACGACGGTATATGGTGGAAGTCTATTTTTAAAGGTAAAAATGAAAGACTACTAGTTTAAAATCCAGTAATGACGACTAAACTTTCGTAGTTTTTTCAGTTGATGAATTCTTATTATTATTACGATATTTTTTCGGTTTGTAATATATTTTCCGAATGAAAAACTGGATGAATAGATAGATAGAAAAAGTGGATACGATTTAAATGAGCTTGAGTAAATCTAAACGGACTTTAGATTAGAATATGCGATTGCCTTGTACGATTTTAATTATCGCGAACTAAGAAGAGCAGTTATAATAATACGTTTCATATTGTGATAGTTTACATGGTAAGAGTAGTGGCAGAATGTTAGTACAATTATTGCGGAAATTGTCACAAACACCAACAGCTTTTTGCTGACAAATTACAGAACAAACTAAATATACACAAACTTTATTGCAACAATAATAACAATATTAACATACACATACATTGTAACAACTGTGAAACATTTACTAATTACATCAAGCAGTGTACAGTATGCATGTTGATATACAGAGTCACGCCAAACCTTATCCAGGTTTGTCGGCGCGTACTCATTACATCAACATTGCACACCACAAAAATACTCATAGGTATAACATATATAGGAAAACAATGAGAAATGATTATGTATAAACACGTTGATACATATTATCCAAATTACTAGCGAATTCAAGGAAAGCTACATGGCCGATCGATACTAATAATATCTTAATAACTAATCACGATAGGTTATTATTTCTGATTACTAATAACTTGGAATGTTCGCAGCTTTCATCTTGCTGAAGGTGTGTTAGCTGTGAGTTTCTTGGAAATATCCGGGTTTAACACACGCACGCTAATATTATTTTCTGAATTAATGTGTTTCTCACACAAAACCCTATGAATCCTATCAATATTCAGAATCATTATCATTCTTCGGGGAGTCTCCGGTTGTAGAATTGGCATGATATTTTTTACTTGTCTTGTAAAAGTCAGACGTAGGTAACACTCCTATAGGAAAATTCACATCTTTTCAGAAACGAGGTTTGCAATTCATTCTGAATGTCTTATATTAATGTCTGTGCAAGGAGAATGTTGTTCGCGGTTTTATATGGTTCCATACAACATTCACTAGTTACCACACATATCGTGATGGTGAAGTAGTATGGACATCCGAGGCAAAATCCAGAGAGAGAGGAGACGAATGAGGCCTATATCTAGAAATGGAAGCTGCAGGGCTCGTGAAGAAGAAGAAGAGAAGTAGTAGAGTAGATTATCATTGGCTTTACAGCCTGTTGTTGGCCCTGGCGTCCTCGAGTTGTCATTAGTTATCAAAACTAAAATTAACTGTATGCTTACCCGTAGATATTGCTGGTTTGCAAAGAAAATGCAGGAAAATTACCTGTAACAAACCAAAAAACAATGCCAATTAAATGTTTTGATGTTAATGATGTAACGTAATACGACGTGTAATTTTTGGAACGCAATAATTTTATTTAATAAATGTGTCGGTACAGTAAAATGATAGTTTAATTAATTAATTAATAATAGCGATAATCAATATAAAAAACTTTTGATAAATTTAATTACAAGTTTTACGATTATTAGATATTTATGTATTTATCGGACCCCCACGGGTGATGAATAAGCTAAGGAAAGAACACTACACAAAAGCTGCAAAATATTTACCGTATACGAGTATATTGCCAATAACCTTAAGGTAACAATTTGCGTTGCATCGAGGATTATAGTTATACTGCTGAAGCATTCAACTTGCATTGGGTAGGTAATATAATCGCTAAAGGAAATTTACATAAGAATCTAGTGGAGTCGGGGTGACGAACTCTGGCGGTTCGTGAACCTTGGCTCTCAGTGTTATGTGATGTCATCACAAGAGACAACACGTCTCCAACACTGCAGCTCGGGAAGAGATCAATCAGACATGAAACCAACGATTCTCTTACTAAGGATACGGCGCTCATAGCGTGATTAATTTTTTTTTGTGGTTTTTATTTTTGAGCATTCTGAAAGTTTATTGTAGTTTTTGACGTGATGTGTAGGTAGGTACATTACACGCAAATTAAAATCACACACTACATTATAGAAGGACAAATTGGAAGGTCAGTGGCCGCATGGATAACCCGTCGACACCCGATCGAATCTAATGGACGCAGTTCATTACGGATTCGGATCAATTTAGAAGTTCCATATGAGCGTCGTGCGGGGTGTCGTTGAAAAAAACACTTTATGAGTGAATTTTTCTCTTTTTTTCCTATTTCCATTATAAAAATAATGGTCTATAAATGGTAACATCCACGATTCGGTTTATGAGTACATTGTTTTTTTTTAAACAATACTATTTTTAACAATAAGGAATCTACAGAAGGAATCAACTAATACCAATATTTTACAACTACGATGTAACAAATGTTTTAATTAAGAGAATGGTAGATACTGAAGATTGAGAAACATGTCTGTTTACTACAAATATATGCAATATGCATACCTAATGCATTCTCATAGGACGCATGAAAACCAATGAACATATACATATACAATATGACGAATGCAACGATAGATAAACTTATTGTCATAAAATACTCGTATATACGTAATGGTACCTACATTATTGTTGTAGTTTTCTTAATAAACTTTTGAATGCTACGATTTCCCATTGATTTCAAAGCAATAAAATTATGTAGGACGTCATATGTATTATAAGCAATTACTCTAATAAATGTACTAGATGTGAGAGGTTGTATAGTTTAAGGCTTATCTGTCACAAGTTTATAAGGACAAGTCTTTTAATAGGTAATCGACCCAGGCGCCTTTTTTAATATCAGTTTTATATTATCATGTGAGATTTAATTTATAATGGTTCATATAATAGAAGAAGGGTAATCGAAAATAAAATTGCAGACGTGCGAATCAATCTGCCATAGTGAATATGTGATGTTATATGAACCGCATCATCGTGAAATAAAAGTTGTACAATAACCTTCATTCATATATTAGATAGGTGAATAAATACAAAATAGGTAGATATAACTCAAATACATATGCAATACAACTTACGTAACAATATAAGAAGAAACAAGTCTGCATACCAGAATAGAAAAAAATGGGGACAAGAATCAGAGAGCTTACAAAATATTAATTAATTTACTGTATTGTTGTGTATTGGAGAGCGTAAAAAGTTCCAAAAGTATTCGGTACTTTCTTATGATAGACTTCGATTATAAAATGACCATTCTACAAAGTGTCGATGAACTGTGTCTGTATACCGATTAGGTAGTCGAAGGCGCTAGAACTTGACATGATATCAGTCGGTAAGGAAATATACAGCAATATTTTATTCAGAGGTCGTCAAACTTTTATTGTTTCACTCATTAAGTCGTATAAATGCAATGAAACAATAAGGTAATAAAATAAGGTAAAACTATCTACTCCAAGTGTAGGCTTTGGAATCGTAAAACGTTATTGGCACTACATATAAAACGTCATTTGATGATTATTTTGTCAATGTCTGCAATAAATCTGATCTACCAGAAATGGACAGATTTCAAATTATTTAGATTTAAATTAAACTGTGCTATCCGTTTATCAAAAAGCTCGAAGTCATCGAACACTAATGTCGATGCAGGTAGATGTAGAAGTTCGAATAGACCAATCAATTTACCAGCTTCCGATTACCAATAAATCGATCGCGTATCAAAAAGATGGTGGGTTTTTGTACCTACACTAAATACTAATTAATACTAATAGCAATTACGTTAGTAGATAGGATATAGGTATACACGTTTTATCTTGTCTCAAATGGCCGAAATAGCACAGCGGTATGTGTCAGGTTTAGAGGTTTGAGTTCTCCGATTCCCGGTCGCAACAGGCGGATGTACTGGAAATACTCAATCGGAGAATGTCATGTCATCATGAAATCAGTCATGAACCTGATGGAATATCCATCCTTGGCTGTGCATCTGTGGATATGACTACTAATTAATTTGCGTAAATAGTTCGTTTTCGTCGAATCAAGGGCCGACATAACCAGAACATAAGCACTGTTTAGAACTTCGGAAATGAGAACTTTACGCGCTATTCAGGGAAAAACACAGAGGGACAGAATCAGGAATACAGCCATACGTGAAGCCTGCAACACGGAAGACATCGTAAGGTGGGGCAGGAAAGGTAGAAGATTCTGGTGCAACCACGAGGAGAGAATGGACAGTAACAGACTTCCACATGTAGTGGCTAATAACATCCCAGAAGGCAACCGCCATCAACCATCAGGAAGACCAGCAAAGAGGTGGCGAGATAGTTGGAGTTCGCTGTCCCTTGAGACCCCTGTGCAAGAAACAGATCCCAGGATCTAATGCAAGAAGGAAGAAGGTAGTTTTATTTATTTAAAGGAATGTAAGTTAGGGGTGGTGTTTGTCGGGGGGGCTCCCTTCTGGCTAACTCTTAAAAATATTTTGCCAAGAAGTGCGATAAAGAGGACGCTATATGCGCCAGTGCTACCCGGGGATGCGGAGGGCCTTTTAAGCCCGTGGGAGTCCTTCAATATTTTTATTTAATGAATTTTCAGCTTGTGTAATTGTGGTACAACTGTGCAAGACATTGTAATCTGGTGATATAACGGAATATTAGAGACATCACTATACAGTGTTGAATATTATACAAGAATCTAATATGGATGCATGTGGCAGGTTGATTAAATGCGAGTTCTATATGTGAAGAAGCATCATCAAATACAACCTATACAACCTATACAATGTAGACTATCATCAGTCAACTGGAAACTTGTTTGTGTAATAATATAACTAGATTCTTTAATGCTAAGAGGAAATATTAATCATCAAAAGTTTCTGTTAAACTCTATAATGGTGAAATAAAAAAGATCACCAGCGCACATCGCGTTCTTTAGTAGATCAATATTTTGGTAATTTTGTTCACATTGAAGTAGTGTTTTATGATACATTTATTGAAAAACTTGTTTTAATACTGGGTATAATTTGTAAATTAAATAAATCAATTAATACCACGGAATGTTGGTATTTAATTCAATTAAAGCTCTTCGTGCAGCGTTTTGCACATGAACAGAATTTCAAAATTTAGTCAATATTTCACCCCGGGATTTAATTAGTTCAATTACCATAGTAGCATAAAAATGAGATTAAAACATTTCCACATTTAAACGAAAGATTTGAAAAAAGAAGTGTTACGCTCTGACAGATCAAATACATGAAATATATAGTCTGCCCACACACGCCCGGAAGCTCAGTTAACTGAAGCGACCGTTTGCAAAAAAGCTTCGACCAAAACCTCTTTCTGAATTCAAAATCAGGGTGACACTGAATAAAGAGAGAGGTTTTGGTTGGAGCTTTTTTGCAAACGGTCGATTCAGTTAACTGAACTTCCGCACGTGTGTGGAGATATTCTACATCCATATTCTGTTAAAAACCGCAGACTAAATCTCTCATATCAGTATTGCCAGAATCATTAGAAATAGTGTTGCTCATTCGTGTAACTTTCACGGCATAGCTTTTTTTATTACTATTATGACCACACTCTGTGACAGCATCGCACCAATGTTGGCAACACTGTATCAACTACAATTATTAATATCGCAACATTATGGTTTTCTGCTAACGGATCTTAAAATCTGCGTCATCAGAATGATGATCATACATTATTATTCCATATGTGACTACTCTACGGTTGATGGTATTTTTGCCTGAGGTGATGTTCTGTCATCGATATCATTATGGGTTCTCGCAAGTCATCAAGCTTCTTGCAAAATATGCAACACGATTATTACATACTAGCTGAGTTACGCGTGCTTCGCAAGGGAAAATCTGATAAAACAACCCGTCATACTTTATAGGCTTGAGCTAGACAAAACGTGACTTAAGCTCTGAACTTCTTTTCCAACGCCCTTTTATATGATACCATACATGACCCTACGCAACGCTTGGATCCCCTCATCATCATGGCATCTCGTAGGAAAAACTTTGTCTCCAAAAACCAGCGACGTTAGAACACAGAGTGTATTATCGCGAATGTTATTCTAAAGTTTTGCAGTAATCCATCGTAAAATGCGGGAGTTATGCGAACACTTACAAAAAAACCGACTTTCCTTTAGTTAAATAGATTGGTAGGTACACTATTTTATAACTGTAATAAATAAGAAAGAAAAAACGAAGAAAACAGGCATATTTCTAATTAATACTTATAACTGTAGACAGCGGTGTATATTGTGACAGTAAATATACAATATTATTTGAAATATATATATATAAATAGTAAATATGTATTTGAAATATCTCAAAGGGCTTGGGGAAACCCTTCTTTAATAAACACTCCTAAACTGCGACAAACGAGAATTAAATAGTGTTAACTGGAGAAGATCAGAGATTTGAGATAAATTCGCTTTAGTGAACAATGCTTTACGATTTTTTTATAATGTACCCCAAATTTGTATTGCATTTGCATACACAGGTGAATAAATAACAAAAAAATACATGATAACAAAATAATATGAAGAAGAATAGCAAAATGTATTGCACAAGTACCTAATATACGTCATTTAGTCAATTTGGTTGATCATGAGATTAGGAATTATATGGGAAGAAGTAATAAACATTGTCCAGCACTGATTTAAATGACGCAGCTTTGGGATTTTACGTCGTTTCCATTTCAAAGAACATAAAAGGTCAAAGTAGTACTACATAGGATAACCTACAAATATCATTTATAAACCTCTCAATAACAAAACCTCAAAGTTAAATTACAAAGTGACCCGATTTCATGGAATCATGCCTGGACCGAACATAACAAGGCTTTGTTTATCAAAATAATGTCATTAAATCAGCAAATTCTCCTAAGAGCCTTTGTCCATGTAGGTAGGAATGCATCACAAATTTCCTATTAATTATATTTGGTCCGACACAAAAGCTGCTACAAGCGCAAAGGAGAGAATTATCGTATTTCATTAACCGTTATCATTACAATAAGTATTACGAGTATATAGCCATTACAATAGATTCACTGTGTGTTAGGTTGTATACCAGTGTGCGACTTGAGACTTTACTGATGTTCGACGGTCGCTACATGGTGCAGGTCAAATTATAAAGGCTATTGAAAAACTATTTTATACTCGTACTTTAATTTTCACGTTTCACACACTACAAAATGGGACACCGTTTCAGCAATGTACGAAAAGTAAGAGAAACATTTTTTCCGTGTTACAAGCAAATTGAATGAAGTACTACACTAGGTACCTGACGTATATGTAATAATATTAAAATGAAACATAAAATTTACTACTCATCTCCCACAAACTTTGATTTATTGAATAGGCGACTAGTTATCGGTTTACGGACATTTCCGTGTTTTTCGGCAGGCCATTACAAAGTAATCTAAGCAGTAAGCAACGATAGTTACAATTTCCAAATCTTTTTCTAAAATGAATTTCTGAATGTCCTCACTCCAGTATTTCGCGGATCCTACGATACACTCGCAGCATGTTATGGGATCCCATGGGGGACAAGAAAATACGATTTCGCAAGGTAGTATGTATTTGGAAGATTTCTTTTTTGTTAATTATTTCTTCCAGGTACCTACCTAAAACAGTCATTACCAACAAATATGGGTGATTACCACCAACTTACTTTTAAGCATTAGTCCCCAGTTCAATAAAGCTATAAATAAAAACCACACCTAGTATATCCTATAATTACGTATTAATTCAACGCATTGAAATACACACAACAATATAAATCTATCGATCTATAAGTACCTATACTTGCCTATACTACTACATGTTGTTGCGTAATCTAACATAGAGAATAGATAATGATTTCTAGAGCAACTTCTTAAGTAAGAATATCCCAAACTGGTTAACTACGAGTATAATAGCTAGACGAAAATAAACTACTTATTCTATACATATTGTTACAAGAGTATTTGAAGTAACGTATATTAATATACCAGTACTTGGAGGCCTACATGCAAAAACGTTGGCAGTTCAGGGTTTCTTCAGAAAAAATAAACTACATCTACGTATGCCAACAAACATATGCATCAGGAACCTCACTGTAAAATAAAGAGTCGATGGAAAAGTATAACAACTCTCGTTTTGAACACACATGGTTGGCGCAATTGATTGGACAGCGGGTCGCCCAAGTGGGAAGTGACTGGTTCGAATGCCGGGACTTACGAGTGACGATGTATTCTGCACTTCGCAACACCAACTTTTGACTTATCGTGAAGTGTACAGGAAAGTATTTGGGTTCGTGTATACACACCAAGTCCTCTGAACAAATTATTAAAACAGTTGTATTTATACAGTAGACCTACACTTCTGTAATCAAAGATGACTAAGTGTTTCGTGCAGGGGTAATGAGTAACGAAAAAATGTTAAAAGTACACGAGCATTACTAATTAAACAACGTGGATTCTGCATGTATTGTATATCTATACGTTCTATAAAATGGAGATGAACCATTTAAGAGAAGTTTGTATCTGGTTAATAAATTACCTAGTTATATAATCACAGTTGTAATATTTAGTTAGGTAAGTATGTATCTCTAGTGTTAAATAATCCCGTTTTAACTCAGAAATAGCGGATAGCTGTTAAGACTTAGTATGGAGATTGCAGCCAAAGGTCGAATTAACTGCAAAAGTAATAATATTCCTATCTGTAATTGACACAGGCATGAAAACAGCTATGTGACATCATTAATCATTATAATGCAAGGAATGTGGAGTTGGAGCACTTACTCACAGATTACTTATATAAATTTAATGTCTAAACCAGCTACAATTCATGTTACCTTCCTATTAAAATTTATTCCCATGTAAATCTTGAGTTGCTAACAGATTTGTTAGACTAGTTCAGCAGCAGGCTGACTCTGGAAAGATCTGGATAAGGAGATCCAAATAAGAACCTGGACGACACGACAAGGTGGGAAATGGAATGAAGATTCAACATTGAGTGGATTAATATCAATGGTCTTATTTTATCGAATTTTAATTGAGATTCCGTTGCTACCCATCCTTGATTGATAAATTTATAACACCTACGATATGTTGTAAATACCTACACTTTATTTTTTTCGTTGAATGTCAAACAGGAACATAATACAAGCACTTGACATTGAGGTCGAAAAACCTAGTACCTATACTTAATAAAATATGAAGTGTTTAACGAAATATGAGAACCGTCTAAATTTATATTGGGTACATTACAAATACTGAGATAATTAATTATATTTGTTTATCGATTATTAATAAACCATATAGTGATTCTCGAGTGATTAGACATTGAATGTATTAAGTACTTGTACTTAAAAACAACACCTGGATTAAGATCGATAATCTCAATGTCATTGACACAAGATATAAGTATTGAGAGCAAATATTTTAGTAACGAACAATGAGATACTTGCTCACTAAAGAAAAAATAACACGAAACCTGTTTTAAGCCGTTCTTCCATACAAGTCCTCAGTAGTGCTAAAGTTCACTTCAAAGGTTTCCACAATGTAAAAAAAGTCAAAGTACTCGACACCTACACGTTAAACATGAAATTCTCTTTAGTGTGTGTGATTTAGTCATTTAGTGCGTATGTATGTAGGCAGGTATGTACGAGTCAGTGATTTAAATAATAAAAACCATTATTTTTTCAAAGGACTTCTTTAAAACACGTTTTTCTTGGGTTTTTGAAAGTTTTTTCTTGGTTAGATTAGGTCTTGTTGAGTTTTTGCTTGATTTCGTGGGATTAGATCTAATATAGTTTGTGAGGTATAGGGCCTACAACCTACATGGGAAAACAGAAGATGTGTCGGAAGGCTCCAGAAGAGATGGGCGGACGAAGTGTTATAATATAACTACCCTAACTCTCTTTTATGTACCTACCTACTTTAATTTTAATTCTGTATGTACTTCGAACTTCAATGTCCAAGAGTATTGAACTTTCCCTATAGAAACATACAATTTTTAATCATTTTTATCTCATTTGTTTCACCCTTTTCTTGACCTATAGAGTTTTGTTTCTCTTACATAACAGGATGTTTCTTATCTTGCCCTTCATTTAACTATGAATGTTAACTAAGTACTTCATGGTCCCATGTATGTACCTATGTACTTATAGTCATGTAGATTCGACTCCTTATCACCTAGTTACTTTTACAAAATATACTCTCTTCTCCTAGCTTCTTATCAATGTTCATACTCCCAAGTTGATCTATGTTTCTTCAACTTTCTACTCAATTACTAATTTTGTCATATGCAGCTTTAATACAATGTACTTGGATTGTTCAATTGCTATTAACTAACTATTACTTTATTGTTATTGAATTATTTGTAAACCTTATTTACCTCATTTACTAGTGTCAAATTATCTAATTATTGTACTATAATTCAATACCTAATGATTGTGCAAATTTCACTATTGTAGTTTATTAATTTCTCTAGTTGTCAAAACATACTTCTACAACATAATAATTATTACATATGATTTATTATGATTTAAATAACATTGTGTGTCATTTCAGTGTAAAACACCTTTGCATAATTAAATATATGAAATATTCATTTCATGTAAACAATATCTTACTAAATTAATTACTTTTCTATTGACTAAATGTATTTGATGTATTTGAAACATATTTGTACTAAATGTTACATAATCAATATGTTTTAGATTATGTTGAGAATCACTGACTATTCCCTTCTTATTGATAATTTCTAACAAATGTATTATTTTTGAAACAATATACATAATTTTTACTCAGATTAATTTTAACTTTCATCGGTTACACTTATCTCCGTATTAGAATGTCGTCACATAAAATAAGTAGGTCCTCTGGACCATTGTCAATATAAAAATGTAACTTTTAAATTTATGTACTAAACAGTTAAATAAACACCTACAAGAAATATTGTGCTTTTTCATATCTTCACCACACATTGCTAGCCTCAAATATTATAACAGAAGTAACCTTAGTGGCGGGTAGACAGTGGGCGCGAAAGGAATGAAAACTCTCGGAAGAGGCCTATATTCAGCAGTGGAGGGAGCAAGGCTGATGAAGAAGAAATACCTACATAACTGGTGACACATTGGACTGATTGCAGTATTGGAAAATATGATGAAGAAGAACACATTTCACATATTTTTCAGTGGTGAGTTTTGCCGCCCATTCTCATTGTAGTCCAAGAGCCCGCTGCTTAATTTATGACGTATCTGTTTTTTGATCGAAATGTGGTATAAATGATAGCTTACCAATAGGGTATTACATCGCACTAGGGTTGCCTATCAAAATCTTGCCGCAACCCCCCCTGCCCCCCCCCCCCGAAAAGGTCCCTCTTCGCAGTTTTTCGCATTTTGTAGGAATATGGTAAGAGATAGACGAAAGTAGTCAATGACAAAAATAATCTTTGCTAAATTCTCTATAAAAAATGTAAAGCCAATTTTTTCGTAGAACTAGCAGTTTACCCGCAATAGCCGGTCCAAAACCGAAATTCATTTAAAAAACTAAAAAAATGAATTTATACTAAATTGGTTGAAAATTGATAAGAGCTACAGGAAAATAGTCAAAGAACGAATTAATTACCATAGTCTTAGCTACAAAAGGAGCTATAACTTATTTTCATACATCAATTAATTTAGAAGTTATTGCAATAAAACTCAGTGACGAAAATTCTTAAAATTTAGTTTTTCATATAATAACCAGCGATATAGCGCCGCAGGCCAAATATTTTTTTCCATAAAATGTTAGTGATAATGGGTGGAAGAAAATTAAAGAAAAAAAAAAAAAAAAATCCTCTTTTTTTACCGGCTATTACGGGTAAACTACTAGTCCTATGAAAAAATTGACTTAACATTTTTTATAGAGAATTTAGCAAGGATTATTTTTGTCATTGACTACTTTCGTCTATCTCTTTCCATATTCCTACAAAATGCGAAAAACCGCGAAGAGGGACCTTTTCGGGGGGGGCAGGGGGGGTTGCGGCAAGATTTTGATAGGCAACCCTAGTGCGATGTAAAACCCTATTGGTAAGCTATCATTTGTACCACATTTCGATCAAAAAACAGATACGTCATAAATTAAGCAGCGGGCTCTCGGACTATTGTAATAAAAATGTTTGGACAAAGAGTGCGCGAGTTTTCATACACACACAAGAGTTACTGGTTATCACTATTGGTATATACCGTGATGATATTGTAATAGGCAATGAGAAATTGCATGAGTGAAAGAATTGTCGCACAGGCTAAACTCTAACCTTGGCGATAAAAGTCTGATCACGAAGACAAAGATCGTCTAACCGATACCCATCAATATATTTGTTTCCATTTTTGCGCAATATAGGTATTTTAACTCCAAATGCAATGCAGGTGATCAAAGTTTTTTTATTCGACTTGAGATTCATGTCTGGTCTGATATTTATTGGTTACAATGTATATTACACAGTATTAGATCTAGTGGAGTTGAATTTCTTATTGAATTTTGGATGACTCATGCTTCATTGAATATTACTGTACTATTAGATATAGTTGATATTTTCGTGACGGCAGGTGACGAAAAGGTTCACGTTTACTTTGTTACGACTTCGTGTGGAAGACGTTGTAATATTAATATTAGCAATATTGCCATTTGATTTGCAGTGATACAAATCATTAAAACACGCTTTTCGTTCTATTAAATTGAAGAGTCGTGGTATTAATAACTAACGGTGCTCAATCGTCTTCTTTGCTATTGAATTAATTTGTTGTCTACTACGTTATAAGTACATATCTAAGTTTCTTCTAAAACGTATGAGAAAATTCTGTTGAACAATATAGCTTCAAACTCAAATACTAGACAGGATTAGACTTTTAATTTACACAAATATGGACACAAATGGGTCAAGAAACGTTCAAATAAAGACCAAGCTAGAAAATTATCGACACCCAACCTCTGAGGTGCCTTATTATCGGAATGATTTGGTTTAAGTCCGTTGCTGGAAACAATGTTTTTTGAATGAATGAATGAATTAATGAATGAATATTTATTTTCTTGATAAGTACATAGGTACAATACAAACATAGAGTAAAATAAAGGTAAAAATAGATAAATAAAATAAATTTATATGCATATATACACATACACACACATACATACATATACACATACATACATACACACATACATATACACACACACATACATACACACATATTTATACATATATTTTTGACCTCAGTAAGAGTGTTTTCATTTCTAACGATATGAAACTTATATTGTGACGTTCATTGTTAATCTGACAGGCGAGAACGAAAAATATATAAAGTTCTACCTATACTTAATTAGAAAATCTAGACGGAAGTGGAAAGAAAACTTAATACGAAAAATGTGACGATTACTCAGAAACAAAACTATGTAACTGCACCATATTAATAACCAGAGCTCATTTTTAACATTTTCCGTGCAAAAGTTATAAATCCATGCAACTACATACCAATAACAAAAAGTAACAAAATCCATCAAGAGACAAAAGGCAATAACCAGAAATGACCAAACACTGAATTATCATACATATTGTGTGTTATGTAACAAAAATATAACATGACATGAACGCCGAAGAACATTGACTATAAAATTTGATTTCAGCACACAGGAGATAAATTTATCTCTTTAAATTTAAGTGTTTTAAGAGTATTGTACGAATCGTTTTAATAAGCGCCCACGCAATGTGCTAAAATATATACTGATAACTTGCTTACTTTGTCGTTTTTAAAGGCTATAAACATTCGAACATGTTTAAATGATTTCAGTTGGTGATCGATGGCGGAGATAAAACCACTTAGTTATCCATCATAAAATAAGACAATGTTGATTTGTGATATAAAGGAAGTGACCTCTCTGTATTCCCTTCAGGACTTCAGGATTCGTACTTCGTAGTTTCCCAGAACTAAGTAATAATCACTTTTCACACAGCCATAAAATTATCGTCATGAAAATTGAACTGTTTTATTTTTACCATATGGGAAATCTCTAACTTGCCATCGGTCCAAAGATATATTCCATTATGCTGTACGTAATTAAAATTATTTACCTATACTTCTTCTTTGATATTAAATTTGTATCCCATGGCGAATACCACTTAATTGATTGAAAATATTAGCGGGTGCGGGGTAGAAAAGTTAAATAAGTGGAAACACATTACGAGTATATAGGCTAGTAAAAAACTTAAGTATATTGATACGTCAAAAATTCTTGACGAGTTTTAAATGAAACTTCCTTTATGCTACAAGTTTAAAGAATAAAGGAACTCTAAGGAAAAGCTGAGTATAAAATATAATTTTATTTATGGATATTCAAAATCACTCGTACAAAAATATCCTCAAAGGGATACCACGTAACCATGTATATTGTGTGAGGCATGACGTGGGCTGCTTGTTACTTTATACCGCATGAAGAATTATTCATGAATATTATAAAGAAATATTTAGAATATCACATATGTAAATAAAAAAAATTGACAGAATGAATTAGATAGATATAGCACATTTTTTGTTAAAATAATCTCTTTTTTAGGATCCTCAAAAATTTCGGACATTGTCAATTTTTCTGTACATCTGATGACAAAAAGGCTGTGCATCGACTTTGAATTAATTGTTCATGAATAAATAAACCCTATTAGAATTACAAAACATGTTTAAAAATGTATAACTAATTCTATGAAAAAAGGTTTATTTAATTATATAAGCAATTATTTCAAAGAGAGTGCACAACCTTTCTTGTCAAAGGTATAGAAAATTTGGCAATGTCCGATTTGCACCTCACGTATTCTTCCACTCGAACACTGCACCAAGGTTCGCCCAATGTTCGTTCATTCTATGATATTCTCTATACTAACATTTGCCACGATGCTTTGAGTTAGTTACTGACGGCATTGTTAATGAGTGTACAAAGCCACCGTCTAGCAAAACAAATAATAATTTATTTACTGAACAGTGAACAGTATCCAAATCGTTCACGACGATGTCGATGTATTGAGATGATGTAATGTTTTCGTGATGGGAAGTGAACTATATAGTATGGATGTAGTATACCTACAATAATATCAAGAAGTTCAATGGCAAAAACAGCATTCAAAAGTTATTATTGATATATTCAAGTAAAATCTACTATCCATCGGTTCGCCAGTTCCATTTTCCATTTCTTGAATTATCTCATAATATAATACTTTTAGAGTGTAGTATGATAGTTCGTAGTAAGGCAGGTAAAGAGATGACTCGGGAATTCAGGGTTCGTTAAAATCCGATATTTATGATAAAGATCTGATACATATCAATTACAAATACACCAAACCCTGTCCAGAATAGAGCAACTTGGAGAGTGACGACCAGTCTCCCCACGTAGGGAGCGAATGTGGATGTGACGGTGGAGAAGAAGAAGCATCGGCATAAGACATGAGTACTGAAAAACTCATTCTTTAGGTTCAGACTTAGAGTTAAAGAAAAACCCTATCTTTATCGTTGTGATAAATTATTTCAACACATTATGGCTTTTTGCAGTAATAATTGGAGACAAAGGCTGGCCACACACGTCCCGAAGTTCAGTTCCGGAATCGACCGTTTTGCAAAAAAGTTCCGATCAAAACCTCTCTCTGACTTCAGCGTCACCCCGATTTTAAATTCAGAAAGAGGTTTTGGTCGGAACCTTTTTGCAAAACGGTCGATTCCGGAACTGAACTTCGGGACGTTTGTGGCCAGCCAAAGCGGTCGTTATTTGTTTACCTGGCTACCACCTGGTAACAATGCTAGTTACTAATATAAGTACATAGTAGGTAGCAGTATAACAATAACAGTATCAGATGATAGTTCTTGCGGAATTGTATGGAGATACTTACTTTATAATAATATTATTGCAGTGTTGGTTGGTTGGACAGACTTTATGATATTCCATTTTGTATGAGAATATTATATAAGTAAAGTAATGTACGAACTATTCAGGCATATCTCTCCTATGGGTCGTTTCATCTCACAGAGAAAAGCTTATTCAACAATACAGAATACAATAATATGTAATAGTGAAATATCTCCTACATGCCAACTTAATATTATTGCAAATCATACCAACAATACATATATTTTAAATAGCTACGATAAAATTATTTTATTGTTATAGTTATTCTATATTACCAACGATTTCTTATTTTCTTTTGAGTACCTGGTGTTTCTGTTTCGAATAATGATTTTATGTATTCCTTGAACTGTTGTATAATTCAGAATGAATTATGTTGCTCCTATTAAAACTAAATGTTTAAAACAATGGTTTCATATACACGAAGTACAATAATAGGTACTATATCATTTATATGAGGTATCACCGTAATTTATTAGATAGACACTTAGATACATTTGGTTCATAATTTAGATACATATTACTAAAATAAATGCTTCATTAGTTTAACGACTCGAGAAAATCACGCTTTATGGAAAAGTAATTTTCTACTAATCAACAAGGTTCTTCTCCATCACATTGTTCAATGTACATAGTATATCATCCGTAGATCCATCTGGACACATAGACTCGTCAATTACAATAAATTTACAAATTATTGAGAGTAAGGGTAATTATAGCAAATACAATTATTATATGACATAAAAAAGAATCAATGCGGATCAGAGTGTAAAAGTACCTGATCGGCATTTCGTCAATTAATATTACTTAATATTAAAGCAGGATACCAATATTCAAGATCATAGAAATTGTAATAGAAAAACTCTTGATTTACATAATGATCTCTTTAAAATTTAATCATGTATTTGTCTTTTAAATATTTCGGGATACCTCATTCTTTATTCTCCTGATTTGAAAAGCAAGTCCTGGATGGAACAAATTAGTACCGTTTCCTATACATATTTCTGGCTACGCCTTATGCAAGTGTACAGATTTTTGAGAAATCGTCCGTGAAACTGTAAAAAAATATCCATAATACATAAAAAATAACGGCGGTGAGAGTGAGATTTTAAACTGTAATAATAAGTTGATAACAATAATGATTTTAAAAAAGTAAAAGGTTTTGACATTATGTATTAAAATAATAAACTATAAAGAAAAGAGATAAGAGTGAATGATCTTCACATTTATGAAACACATTTCTAAAAAGGAAAGTTATAGCACCCTCTAAGCGATGATAAAATGAAATCTATGTGAGAAAACTCAATAAGTTGACTGACTGCCTGCATACAGTCTACTGAGTAATGTACAGAGATTGTACTCGAGTCTGGCTATTACGTGCTGTTGACTATAAAGCCTGAAGGCTTGATAAATTTCATACAATACTGTAGTGTGGTATTATCAGCAGTTATCGTTGGGAGATTTTTATCTTTACGATGCAAGTAGCGATAGTAGCAAAGGAATTTTTATAATACCCCCCTATATAACATGTTATACGATCTGTTGTTTCGTATGTAGCTATTTGTTAATACGATAAGGCATAGTAATGAATATTTTGTACACATACCCAGGTGTCTTATTCGTAAATTTTTACTATCCTTCATCTAGATATTCTAAAAATACTCTAATTACGACATAATGGTAATATGAACAGAATGTAAAAGCTGTGATGTCATTATGGTGTTGAATCCGGACACTATAAAGAAACTACTTTTCATTTACCTGGTTAATTTTATTATTATAAACCAATGGATTAAATAATACCATCAGATATTGTTTTTACTACACGGAGAGTTTCACTGAATAATTTGAAATGTTTAAACATTGCTGTCGAGTAACATTTCGTTATGTCCTAATTGAAAATGCGAAAAACAAACCATTCCCTTCTTTAGGACCTCTGTTTATTAGCTTAACTGTTCACTTTAGGTTTAATTAATGTGGACATTAGACCCTGACGTGAGTGCTGCCATCTAGTGCGCGTTGCTGGAAGCTTCTCAGAAAACCACCCTTTAAAGTCTATCTAATCTACCTCATTATTAAGATATACCATATGAAAGTATTGAGATTGTTGAGAATAACTACAATATTTACGAGTATTATTCACAATGATTCATCACATTATTTGAACATACTAAAAATCATAGGTACAGATGTTTTCTGTTGATTATTCATTTATAAAGATGAAGGTGATCAAGTTTATATATAATGTTATGGAGATAGTGTAACGGAAGTGAATTGATTTTCTAGAAATGAAATTATCAGGGACATATTATTGTAACACGTAGTAATTAATCTTCTGTATCATGATGTATAATGAACTACTGTTTATATTGAGTCAATAATAAATACAACATATTATTCTAGTCTAGTCTCTGGAATTAATTATAATTATTCACATCACCCTGAGACTTCGACTTTGTAAATGGAAATTGATAGTTTCGTAACATAATTAAAAAAAAATGAATCTGGGTTTATCGAAATAAACCCAAATACATCTTTGTACACTTCACAGAAAGCTTAAAAGCTTATGTTGTGAAGTGGAGTTAGTCGGGGATTGAACCCGCGACCACTAGATTAACAGTCGAGCGCATTACCATCCATCAGGCTACCGACCACCTCACTCCCCATAATTGATGAAAAATGAAAAAAAAAAAACACGCCACAACGGCAAACCAATGTAACAACCAAAGTACTATGAAAAACATGCAAATGATATCGTCGTTCTCACAGATGTGATTTTCAAAAAAGAAAATATATGAAGAAAATTGAGGGTTTTTCTCATGGGATCAGCAGGTTGTAGAATAGGCCCCCAATTGTTTTTTTTATATTTAGAGTAGATACTCTGTAAGATTCAGGCGTTTGTATAATTTCCATTAGACGTTTTTCATCTTATTCTGCGACGAGGTTCTTTGCCCATTCTGAAACCAAGTTATTGTTCCGTTTAAGAAAGTTTTAGCGGGATTGCTATTGGAAAATGATGCTTTTCTCTTGAGATATAAAAAATTGAATTCTTACACATGGAATGCTGATAACTATTTCGTATGGTTATATTTTAGAAAAATAAACTTATCATGGCCCATACAGAGACAGGAATGATAATAAGCAGTGATATTAGTAAGACAACAAGAAATTATGAATATTCATATACTTATACTCGGCCATAAATTACAATTAAACATCGAATTAAAAATATAAAAAGTACTTAGATATTAGTTTAATAGATTATAAGACCACAAATACAAAAAATAAATACGTAAACTAAAATAATTTAATGAACGCTTTACTCAAACAACAATTATCGCGTTGTTGATTAATTAAATTTATGCAAATTACATACAACCAAATAATATATTCAACAATTAAGCGAATAAATAATCAAACAATCTGTTTTGATCTTGTATATCTCAACTCAATACATTTGACAGTTAGTAGTAATGTGAATACATACGTAATATCATTATTGTAGTATATTTTAATAAGGACATTATTTATTTAATTAAATTGTTTTACATTAAAACACAGAAGACTGATTAGCATTTATAATGGAAGATAAATAATAATATAATTTTGGTCAAAATTATTAATTTATTTTTCTTTCATTTTTCCGAACATGCGGCATTTCCCAGAATCAAGGAGTGAGATAAACGAAATAGGATAAACGAGTTTCTCAATTGAACCTATATATCGAAATGTTAGGTACTTATAAGATATAAAATTTTGTAAAAAACTGTAGAGGCACTATTTATATCTGAAGTCGGTAATTTTAAGTTAAATTTTGGATGAATAAGAATCGTACTTGCGTTCTACGAAAAACAAAGTTATCTTAAGGAAACGAGTCTAATAACAAGTATTAATTAAAATAATATGTCCACATTCCATAAAAAATATCTTCCAAAAAACCGGAAACTCTCAACAAATCACAAATAATTTCTGCGGGACACACGCTGACAAAACAGTTATATTTTTTTCTAATTAATTCCGTAGATAATTTATATTAATATAATAAAACAGTAGTTATGCTTTGTTAGAATAAGATAAAAAAGAGAAGAAACTGGTATACTGGTGTCCCGCATACAAGATTCGTACATAAAAAAGATAATATGGGAAGATGTTGATGCGATGTGGAAATAATAACAATTTGTATGGTTTTCAACAAATACATTATTTTTTACAATTATTTTTATTAATATGATCTTGTAAGTATACTATTTCCATTCGTTATACTGTTTGAACTACGAGTGTAATATGTATCCAACACATACGCTTTTACAGAAAAAAATCGATTCCCTAATAAAAAACGTTCACAAATTCGGAATAAGAGGGAATTGGTGTGTAAGTCAGTTGTGGGCCTGATGCTGAGGGTCCATCCTTTGCTGTATAACTATTGAGATAGCAAAAAATTGTGGCATTCAAAAAATACTAATGTTTATGATTATTACTAATATTGTTGGTTTCAGATGGCTTCAGTCACATAATGGTGGCGTCGTAAGGAGATAATGTTTTTTGGCATCTCAGTTCGGTTTCAGGAAACGATCTTAGAGTAGGGAATTGCTGTAATGTGTACTTTGTATCGGAGATCCATACACGAGTATCGTTTTTGTCGACAATTTGGTCGAGAGATTTGACGTTTACTAAATTTACTTTTAATTGATAATATCTAATTTTAATAGTGTAATAAAACATGTAAGACCGCTCAATTTCTTATTACTAATTATATGAAGACTTATAAACCTTGTCGATAACGTTGGTGGGCGAAAGGAAAAAGCTATAAAAACGGTAAAGAGACCTATGTAATAAAATTGTCGTTTTATATACCCACACTACAAGTACACACTACTGGACACCAAAAATAATACTTAGGTATTACATAAAACCTCTGTACGAGTATTTTTTTAGTGTACTTATTACTGACGAAGCATATTTTACGTTCTGTCGTATATTATATGAGCTATATAATATACTCGTACATTATTCACTTTAATCAATATTCACATCGTTGACGATCGTAAAAAGAATATTACATCCAATTCGTGGCATAATATTTTAGTCCAACTTCCTTAGATCATTCGCAGTAATAATAATATGTTCAAAGCTCAGAAAAGCTAATGTAGCAAGATGGATAGAAAAATACATAAATCAGCAGAAAGTCACTGTTACTGGGTTATTATTAATGACTAGCTGTATTTCCCGTGCTTCGCAACGGCTAAAATTGTGTACGGGTGGTGAAGTTACATCGTCTTAGAATTAAATACCTAATGCAATAAATTTTTGGCATATAGGAAGGAATATATTTGTTTTACCTAGTAAAATTATTTTTTATGTATATAGGATTCTGCTCAATTCAAATTTCACAAAAAGATAGTAAAAAAAAGAAGAAAAAAGCGTTGGGTATAGAGTGGGATCGAACTCGTACCCTCGCATCGCATAACACTCAATTTAAGTTAAGTACGCTAGCCCCTACACCACGCGAGTCAAAACAGATGACGACAGAAAGCGCCGCGGAGCAAATGTCAAAACTATTTTTTAATTATTATAGACACATTTTTAGTCATACAGAAGTATTTGTAGAGCAAAAATATTGTATAAAAATAATCCTTAGATGTATATCCTAGTTCTAGTTTATGTAACGACGCAAACAAATTTAAAAACCATATTAACGGGTCTACTTTAAATGGCTTCTTTCATTTTCACACTAACTTGATAGAATTCAGTATCTTGGGAAAATTGATAATTTTACCAAACCACGATACAAATCATATATTTTAATAGCCTATGTTGAAGCCGAGATTCCATTTGTAAGTTTATTTAATAGATGGATGTCTAAAATCGTCTGGTATTAGAGTTTACTCTGGACGCGAATCGTCAATTTTTTCAGATTCTTTCCCGGGTCATTTATAATTCATAGATGGCGGTAGTGATGTTTTATAAAATCAGAAATGAAATAAAAAATCATTATAAATCAATAATTCCCTTTGTTGGACATATTTTTATCCAAAATATCAATACAATCTCGTGCAAAGTCAGTGGCGTATACGAATATCTACTTTTTGTATTGTACGTATATAATTAAAACAAAATTAAATTAGGTGCAATGCGAAATGTTTTTTGTAAACAGTATATATACACGTTTCAAAATAACGTTCTGATGTGATTGTGACGGCGTTTTGTCAAATACTCAACGCTGCCGAAAATCCACAATTATTAAGGAGATTATAATGTTGGGTCAACCGCTGACGAGACGAAAAGAATCGAAAGTCGTATTTAGAACGTAGGTTTCGTAAATTCCACTTCGACATTTTAAAAGCATACTATCCTTTTTTTTACATGTAGGCTTGATAACATCATTAAGATAAATTTCTACAAATCAATGTTTTTTAGAAAGAGAATTTTGGTTTATATATAATACTGCGATCTAAAGTATTAGCGAGACCATTTCGATGTTAAAATATACATACATATCCGCGTCTGCTCCCTATGTGGAGCATGTGGTCGTCACCCAGTTTTTCCAGACTTTCCTGTCCTGGGCCAACTCCGCTGCCTGTTCCCATCTCATTCCAGCAAAATATTGTCGACATATTATTGGCCTGGATCGGACATGTCGTCAGATCGGGAAAAGAAAACATCTCCTGCAAAATAAATCTGTAGGCAGGAGACCTCTGGACAGGGCCGTCTCTACCATTAGCCACGGTGGGCACTTGCCCAGGGCCCCGCAATCCAAGGGGCCCCCGAGCTAGTATATTGCACTACATCCAAAAATCTAACAATAATTACTGACTATAAATTATAATACTTATCAGATTTTTTGGTATTCTAATGAACAGGGGCCCCAACAAACAATGCCTGTCTTCCTCATTTCGATCCACGGGGGCCCCTAGTTCCTGCCTAGATCACGAATTGATGATATTACTTATCAGATTTTTTGGTATTCTAGTGAACAGGGGCCCCAACAAACAATGCCTGTCTTCCTCATTACGATCCACGGGGGCCCCTAGTTCCTGCCTAGATCACGAATTGATGATATTACTTATCAGATTTTTTTGGTATTCTAGTGAACAGGGGCCCCAACAAACAATGACTGTCTTCCTCATTACGATCCACGGGGCCCCCTAGTTCCTGCCTAGATCACGAATTGATGATATTACTTATCAGATTTTTTTGGTATTCTAGTGAACAGGGTCCCCAACAAACAATGACTGTCTTCCTCATTACGATCCACGGGGGCCCCTAGTTCCTGCCTAGATCACGAATTTTTTTTAAATTGTCTACTGTTTGTTTCAAATTATTTCGTCCATTTTGCATTATTCAATCCCTGCTAAATACTCCGTCACTCATTTATAATTTCAAATGCCCCGTCATCCAAAAAGTGGCCCAGGTCTGCTATAGAAAGATAAGCAGGTTCATTATTTTACACATTTTCTATAAAAATTTGCCTGCGGGGGTATTTATTAATACGCTTTTTGTAAGAAAATAAACCAAACGATAGTTATTATAGTATCATGACCTTTTTCACTCAGTCTCAAAAAAAAGTCGCCTGCGGCGCTATTAACATTTTTACTACCATAATGTCATATTTGCATTTGACAACCTACAGCACCCCCCCGCAATCGAATCCTGGATCCGCCACTGGGTAGTTATTTTTTTTTACACCCCCCCTCCCCCCCCCGTCGAATTTATTTTTTTGAGGGGCCCCGCCAGAGTAAAGTGCCCAGGGCCCCCAGTAGGTTAAAGACGGCCCTGCCTCTGGATAGACCAAACAGAGATTGATGGACAATGTTAGCCGAGACCTGAGGGTATTAAATGTTGGTGATGACTGGAAGTCCGCTGTTGCAGACAGGAAGGCTAGGAGATCTATTGTTCTGGAGGGCAAAACTCTACCAGAGTTGTACGTTCATCGGAAGTAAGTAAGTAAGTATTATTTTGATAGTTTTTTTTTTTAATTTTTTCAGTTTTAACACAGCGGTTTCCAAGCTTAAAACATTTATAATGTAGGTATGAATGAGCGCAAGTGTTTCATAATCCCTAATCACTTACTCAAATATTACATTGGCATACATTATGGAAGAAAAACATTCTCACGTCTTTAATTTTACATTAACAAACAACGTATTCACCTAAACAAACGAATCACTTTCATTTTGTGTAATACTAATCAAGACAAGGAATCCGGACACATCTCGTTATTATCATTTGATTGCTTAATTTGTAGGTTAAATACTCTTGCTTTTATTTTTTGCTTTTAAAATACTAAATACGCATTAAACAATGGGAAACAGATTTTCCCACACTAGTTTATCATTAAATACTTCGATCTGATCTACGAGTACACTACTTCCACTGTTGAAAATAATTACACGACAATGCAGTGAAATGATGTCCAACTTATTGTACGATGTTATATTAAAAATTATCTTTTCATATTTTGCATATTTTCAATATACAATTTGATATACAAATGATCTATTATCATTTCGTTTGATTGAAAACGTTTAGGCAGATAATTTTTTTAGATAATTTAAGCATTATTTTAAAACACAATTTCGAGTGGTCACGATCACTTATGTATATTGTATCTATCGACGAAGAGATTGATAAACTCTTAAAATACAATTGAGATAATAACTCGTCGAGTCTTCATATAACAGCCGTGTAATAACGACGCGGAATATACGAGTAATATCAAATCTATCGAGTAGAAAATAATGTAATGATGCTTCGCTCTTACAATAATTATTTTCTCATCAATTCGATTCGAGATGGAATCTATTGAGAACATCAGAAACATTATTGTGTCGATAGGAAGATCCGTGTAAAATCCTCTCAAGTCCCTCCTTATAGAGTATGAAAAAGTGGATACTCCAGCGTCAGAACAGAACCTATTCAATAGCGAAATCTTGTATGTACGACAGCGTGTAAGGGTGCCTTCCCACGACAAGTGAATCCGGATTCGTACGCGAATCTGGATTAATCCCTTCCGGATGGATGATTTCGTGCACGGGGTATGGGGAAATAGTTCCCTATTTTTATAATAATATAATAATTCATTGTATTAATATTTTTAACTTTTTAACTTTAACGTTGTAAATTTTAAAAATATCTTGAGTCCGTTGAAGCAGTAAATAAATAAATATATAATATAATAAATAGATAATAATAATTATCTCTGTCATACTGTTGAATATATACTAATTCTGTTTTTGTGTTTAAAAATTAGATCGATCAGGTACGAGAATAAATTATTGTCTTTACACCAATATTAATTGTAATTTAGTAAAAAAAAATAAAAGAAAGCATTGCCTGCGTGATATTTTTTAAAGTTTGTCACACGGAGTTTTTGTATCTTGTATCACGCGTTATTTTTCAACACCGGTTTTTCTCAAATTAGCTGCTAATCTCTCTCAGTCCCGTTATGGGCCCGCTACACGCTCGCGAGTCACCACGACCTTTTGATGTTCATGAGTAAAAAGGCGTCAACGGTCGGTTACGTACATGTCAAGACAAACGTTCCATCCGCACCCCTTTTTACTCATGAACACCAAAAGGTCGCGGTGACTCGCGAGCGTGTAGCGGGCGCATTATGTGTCAGGGTGTATATTATATTTATTTTGTACGGGAAAAAATTTCTGCCATAACTGGAAATTAGAGAACCCATTAAATAATTTATTTATTTATTTTTAATATTATTTTAATATTATTAATGTCGATATTATCAGAATAAAAGAATACCGGCCCAGTAAAAGTGCAAAAATTGTGCTGTTTCAGGTCCGTGGTATTAGAAAAATATAATGATTGGTACCTTAAACTTTTTTTCATTTTAAATAAAATTATAATTTCTTTATCATTCGTGTGTTATTTAGACTAATAGATTAGGTACATAATTTTTGAAGGGAGACATTTGAAAGATTGGCATCATACTGATAAAATGCACCACATCGACTTATAATTCGATGTAACAAAATTCTAGAAAAATTAATTCAATAAATATAATGTTCCCCACTCTATGGCAACTGGGGAATCTAAATTTATACATTTTTTATTTTGATTTTATTTTTCGAATTATGCGGGTGTGTCTATCTCCCTTACTCTCGTTGTATATTGTAGCCGTACAAAACCCATAAGCATATTGCTCAAAATAAATAAACCCCACAAAAGCCGTACAAAAGCCACACAAGATTTTTTTTAGGGATAAAAGCACAAATCTAATTGGATTTTGTAAATAAAATTAATTGTATCGATTAGTATTCGAGTAAATTATATTAGGAACTAGAATAGATTAAAAAATACGAATAAATAAGCGGATCTAAAATGGGATAGACAATGATTTCAACATTTTATAAATAATTCATCTACTGAAATCCAACTAAAAAGTTTAAGCTTTTATTATTTGAGGATTTTTTATTGGTTTTTAATCATCTGTAGACCATATTTAAGGCACTTGGAATCGTCAGGTTTACAAACACAAAATCAAATGCAATAAATCAATAAACACAACAAAAAAGAATGAAAGCAATAAACACATAGACAATACAAAACTATAACACATTTGTGGTACAATTTAATGCAGGTCTGGATGTAAATTGTCCAGAACTACATTAAGTACGTCATATTTCTGAAGGGTTTTTGTGTTTTTTGGGGTTCATACTACATCATCGTAAATACTCCTATGGGTTTTTCTTCGGAAACCGTTGTGTATACACGCGCTGAAACATGTAAGTAGGGTTGTCAACATTTTTTCAGCTGATTATTCCATCTGCATCAATAAGTAATTTTAAAAAGTTATCGGAAGCCTGGTTGCTAACGCGCTCGATCCTCGATGCCGACATACCCCACTTCACGACACAAGCTTTTAAGCTTGTTATGAAGTGTACAAATATGTATCAGGGTGTAATTCGATAATTTTATGAAAATAAAAGAAAACATACACATTATCTTATTGTTCTTGATATCAGTTCTTAACTCTTTTTTTGTTGCTTCCTTCATTATCCCCTCCTTTCTTCCTCTTCTTCTTCCTCTTCCCATGCTTCCTCCTTCCCTACCATAAATGTTTTATAGATACAAGATATATATTTTTAACTATGTAATGTAATCTATTTGTTTTGCGTGTGTGCTAATTGTGAACGGATGTAATTGGTCTTGTGTATTGATATTTTTGTATTAATGTACCTGCCAATGTTTGTTTTTGTGACTGTATCTGTTCCATTTGCAATAAATAAATAAATATCTACTTATCTATTTAAATAAAAACTGTCATTTTATGAACTGCTTGAATTTTATAATATTTTTATTTGCTAGAAAAGTGTGGTTTTCTCAATTTTCAAATTAATGTAAATTACACACTCATTCGTCAGTCGAAAACTGCAGGCAATGATATAATTCTTAAACTGTGTTTAAATTTTACAAGTGAAGCGGATTTGGTTGATATTTTCTTAGTTTTAATGTTGCAAAAAAAAAAAAATATAGTATTTTGCGATCCATATATTTCTTGCAACTCACTTTCAATATTATTATTATACTCTAGTACGGTTGACAACCCTCGTTG
The DNA here is from genome assembly GCA_963576895.1 of Ceraclea dissimilis. Classification (NCBI taxonomy): domain Eukaryota; kingdom Metazoa; phylum Arthropoda; class Insecta; order Trichoptera; family Leptoceridae; genus Ceraclea; species Ceraclea dissimilis. The sequence goes on from OY756360.1 coordinate 18,807,164, forward strand.
TTAGTGAATATATATCCGAAAATATATCGAATAATAATTATTTTTATTGTAAAATTGTTACAAAAATATACAAATTACCCGACTAGCAAAAATTACAACACGTTATTTTCAGTTAATGTAGGTAGCTACATGTTATCAATTTAGTATCATATTCTTGTATTATGTATTTTTGTACCTATGAATAACTTTTGAATCAGTATTAATTTACAGTAAGTAATGTTAAGAGTATGCATACCGACATTTCAAAAATTTCTAAAAACGGGAGACCTTCTATCTCGACAACCGTTATTAATTATGCTTTGGAACAAAATAGGGTAGATGCATTGAACCTTTATATAACCGTATATAACCGTAAAAGATTTTTTATATCTTGTATAGATTTCTCAAAAAAAAAATGGAAAACACCTCTGATCTTTTTTCCGAAAGACGGAAACTCGTTTCCTGAAAATCGTTGAGTAATTTTTTTTTTTGTACTGATAATATGCATTAAAACCTAGGGAATAACCGTAAAAGTTTTTTGATAGACGCAAAATTAACCTCAAAAAATTAAAAAAACGCTATTTTTACCATTTTATCATGCGATTGTCCCGCGATTTTGAACCTTAATGCCGTGGGAAAAGACTGTGACGTCACTCCTGGTGCCAATTATATAGGTAATACCTACCGATTCGGTATAATACTTTAAGTAAAAGTTAATGTCGCCGCCACACGCTTGCGAGCGTCTACGAGTTTTTTGCGTTCATGAGTAAAAAGGCGTCAACGATCTGTTACGTAAACGAGCCAAGACAAACGTTCCATCCACACGCCTTTTTACTCATATACACAAAAAACTTTACGTTTAATAGTTATACTATAGAAAATGAAGTAACGTAATAAGCTAATAGGTACATAAATATATGTATACATAATTATATTTTTTAATAAAACGTTTTTTATTTTTTGAGAATCAACACACACACACACACACACACACACCCTCACACACACACACCCTCACCCTCACACACACACACACACACACACACCCTCACACACACACACACACACACACACACACACACACACACACACACACACACACACACACACACACACACACACACACACACAACACACACACACACACACATAATTATATTACATTTTGTAATTATCAAACTATAAATTAACATTGAAATAATTGAAAATAAAGTTTAATTTTAATTAAAATACATTTTAAAATAGAAAAGAAGAAATAAAATGAAAAAAACTGTCTGTTTGGGATGTTTCCTAAAGAAATATCTACGTATATGTATATTGGATTCAACACTTGTATTGCAAGTTATCCAAACGCTATGGATTATACGGATTCATCTGGATTCATCAAGGCGTGTCCGCGGATTCACAGGCAACCTATTTCCCACGATCCGTGCACGTCTGCGATATCACGTACCGCCATACAAATCGCTATGAAAAAGTCTGTAGATTCACGGACTCACTCCTTCCCACGGCATGCGAATCTACGGACGAAGCAGGATTCACGGACCGTGGGATATAGCCATAAGATTGCACGTAAGAAGTATTGTGTGTTTCTATACAATATAATGGGAGAGTGGTGTGAGGTACATAACATTGTATAATCGAGTATTTATTTTACTCAATGCTGCAAACTTGGACATACAAGAGGATCGCACTCAGGGAATGTGAAACAGACGTATGAAAACATTGGTTCAGAGTAAAATAAACATAAGAACCCCACCGTATTTCAACATTGTAATTAAATTATCTAAGGTTCACATCGTGACGATTGGTTTGCAGTACTCTTCAAATTCTGCGGTCATTTTCATACAGGGGTCCACCTTTTCATATCATCTACAAAGACGTCATCTGTAATTTCACTCGATCATTCCCTTGAACGATACATTTGTATACATACGAGTTCATTTACATATATATATATATATATATATCACTGGATGTATGAGTGTATTACTTTTAATACTTTTCCTTGAAATCGATGTTAAATTGAAAAGAACCAGAATGGAAATATGAACGATAAGTATTGTTTATAATAACCTAAAACCTCACATCCAGCCACTTAATAAAAATAAAATATTTACATCGTGAATACATTTTCCCATTTTTTACGGAACTAATTTTGTTCGCTACAATACATTTATTTTTTTATGTTTTCTTTAGAACCCCTGCCGCTATGAGTTCTGGGAACGCGCCTATTATATGCTTTTTGTATTTTATTTCTAGTCGTGGAATGGAATTGTGTACATCCAATGACTTTTGGTCCAGTGGCTGTGTCGTGATGCACGAAAGAGTGTGGGTTCGTATTCCAGATGGGGTTGTTGTTGCACAATGTATAAGAAACATGCACGAAGTTACGCCCATATTAAATAAATATTATTCCTCCTGTACCTATCCTATAATTGTTTGTTTCGTCTTTCATTCTATTTCAATCGATAGATTCACATAATATGAATGTTGGTTTGGCACAAAATACATAATTTGTTAACATACTAGCATTATACCTACGTGTTTAGTTTACCAAAGTCTGGCATAAACTAGAATTTAGTTAGGTTTAACAAAATATGATTCTATAGATCTGGATTTGAGAAAACCTGGTCCAAATCCTTTAAGATGAAATGTTTCTGTAAGTGCAGTCGTGTCTTGCTTGATGTGACCTTTTCACAAACTCTGGAATTCGTAAATAATTAATTTATTGCCGCGCTAAGTAACATAAATAATATAATAACTAATTACATTACAACTATTATATCAACATTAGATCGTGATACATTTGTAAGAGTCATTACTCTTTAAAAAAAACTATGCATTATATTACAATATCTACTTATTTCGTAAATCATTGGAATTATATGAAGCAATGCTAAATGCTAATAATATGTTAAATTTTATAATAGTGCTTCGATAAATTAGCCGTCGCTTAAAAATACGAGTATACAGATAAATCTTTTAAGAGCTTGCCTCCTTATTCGGTCACCTTTATAATGTGTATTACGTATTTACCCAGATGTCTTAAGACAAATGTATACAACTATTTCAATACAATACATAATAATATGTAACTCCCTTTCACCGCGTACATTCCGAATGCAACCATAACTATAATACTTATTAATAACTACTTATAATATTCGACTTAAGCTCGCCATTGTTTCAACTTTATGTAACACACAGTATACCTACATGCTATAACATTTTATATCGCTAAATAGTCAAATACTAATTCTGTAATCTGTTATACATTGAGTGGAAAATTTATGGCTGTTAAAATAGTGTTTCCTTGAAAATCAACTGATCCGATATTTTTATAAAGATAGACAATATTTGAAAATAAACTTATTGATTCAAATTTGAATCGAAGAGATATAGAGATTTTTTTTTATAAAATTGTACAATTTTTCTGAAAAATAAATAAAACTTTATTGGCGAATACTAAAATCCCGTACAAGGATTTGAGACAGTAGTGTCAAAAGGCGGCGTCAAAAGTTCAGACTGTTCAGAGAGGATTGCTAAAATCGGGGCTCATCAAAAGTTCTATCAAATGTCGAATTATGCTCGAATTATTGAATCACATGACGATTTCAAAATTGTTTTTCATGGTTTATTATACTTGGCTGAGTAAGTACAACTCTATACAAACTGAAATTCGCACATTATCATATAGTCTTCCCTGTAATTCAGTGAATATTGCAGGACGAAGTCTGCACTAAAAGAGAAAACATTTTATACCTATGCGAAATTCACACACTATACATTTTCATCAGTCTTCGTACAGCTTACATAAACTAACTATTAATTTTCTAATCTGCAATGCTGGATAGTAAATAGTATACAAGAATATTTAAATACTAATCCTATGGCATAAATTATTACCCATTCTCGTATTATTGTGAGATATTTTACCTACTAATATTTTATGTAGGCAGAGTTGTAATGTATCCATGTATGTATGAAACCTCTGTCTACAATAGTCCATTTCTCTGTAGCAGAGAAGATCAAAGGTGAAACAAATAATAACAGTTATACGAAATAGGGAAAGTCACGTACTTTATACCCAGATATGTGTATTTTCTATTTAATATTATGTGTTTACACCACATAAATTATTAAATAAATCCCAAGTTGAAAAACATAATACGTCACACATTTACGAATGCTTTTATTGCAAGTTTCTATATAATCGCAAATACATTTACCCCTAGCACAGCTTTAATATTAAAGAAATTACTGACTGCATAAAGCTTTGAATAATTCAGTACGTATTGATTGAAATCATAAATGTTTTAAAACATGATTTTCTGCTAATACAGATATGCATTATTAAACAGATATTAATATACCGCTTCCATGATATAATTAGGTTTGATGGAAGCTAGGAACTATACATACGTAATATTATAAAAGGGAATATAAATTTTTATAGTTTACATATTATAACAATATTATGTCCTATATTGCGAGTAGGTATGGTAGTAAAAGTTAAAACATCATACTAACTGTGAAATAGTTTCAGCAACAAAATTTTCGTACAAACTTTATCACTGAAACTATTCCCTAATAACGTATTATTGCCCCAGTTTCACCTAATTTTTCGCTATACTAAAAACCGAGTATAATAATTATAATAACCACTGTGAAAAGTTAGGCGGAGAAATGATAAAAAAGTGCTATTTTAAGGTACCTAGTTGTAGAATGATCAGAATCGGAAGTTTAGATAATATAGGTACCTAGTGGACGGATATGTTAAATTAATAAATGAGGAACAGATATGAACATGGAACTTCCAATGGAACTGTGGGATTTATCTTCTAAAAACCTAGGCTGCACCTTCACAATGTGCATTTGTGTGGCTTGTATTGATAAGTAACTTTAACAATCTTGTATGCACACACATAAGGACTCAATGTTCGTAAAGGATTTTATTTATTTATTTAACCTAAAGGTATTATGCAGGTACACGTACAGCACTCGGCTTTGCATCCCTTGGTGAAACAAATCAAATAATTACTCAACTAAAATTATAAAAATTGGTAACTGTGATAATATTCCCAGTTAGCATCGTTTTGTAAGTGATAAAATCGATGCATACAATTTGCATCTCTACAACAACTGCATGTCAATCATTGACTATACATTCCCCTCTAACTAACAACACTTTCTACGTAAAATGTTATTATTTTAATATGTACGTACATATGGTATTATAGCAACATTCGCAACCAATAATGCAGCCTAGAAATTATACGTATCGACTGCTTGATAGATACATGTAGGTACTAACTAATAATATAAATGCATACAATTTGCTACTTCAACTTGCATAATGCAGAGACCAGTGGCGGAGAACATAATTATTAATAAGTATATAGTCAACTGGGTTGCAATCAAGACTCGTGGTTTGAGTCGGGTTGACTGTAAAACATTACTTTTGCAATAAGTCCGCCTTTTAGCACAATACTATCTTCTTGTTTTGTTACTTAGGACATGGCAAAATTTTCTGTACCTCCGACAAAAAAGGCGCTGATTAAATAAACCTTCTTTCATGGAAATATTTTCTATTGCTTACGCATAAAAAGCACAGTTTCATAATTTATCCTTAATAAAAAATTACAATTTTAACAGAATATTTAAAAAGCTGACAATATTATGTAAATAAATAAATATTAAGCTAACTGAATTACAATGTAAACCAAAGAGAATAAATAGGTATAATATCCTACGGTAGGCATTACTTAGATGATAATAAATGTATTTTACATAAAGTAGATATAAAATTTACCGTGTATATCAATGGGTAAAAAATCTGCAAATTTTTATGAAATCTTTCATGACTCCTTATAAAGACGTCGCGGTTTCTTTTTGCGAAAAAAAATTGGTAATTTGGCAAGAGTGAAGAGCCATCATTATAATACAATGGAATCATCAGATGTGGAGAAATATAATGGAGGTAGGTCATGTCACTAGAACCTTGGATGTTAAATAGGTCAACACACAAAGAAGGACATCCACCTCTATATAATAAAATGCTAAATGCCTGTGTATCTCATTGTAAAAAATTCGATTGTAGGTATGAGTAGATGGTATCCAAATTCAAATTTAGAAAGAAAAAAGAAATATATGTACTGTTTTTATACTTAAGTACATACTTACTTTTTACCAGAGCTTTTCCGGGGGAAAATCGATTAGTTCCAGAGGAAGATCTATGTTATCTTGTCTTTACGTTGTATGTATCTAATGTTCTCTTAAAGAATAAATAAATAAATAGGTGGAGTTTCTCAATTTTATAAACGCTTTCCATTAAGTATTGTACTACATACGATTACTTTGTTTATAGGACCCTGTTGAATAATTAATGTTGAATATATAGAAGCCCAATTGCCGTTGATTATCCCGGTGGGATCCCTGAGGTTGAAGGAAATGAGGTTCGCTACCCTTTCTGAATGTCACATTAATTTTTATTATCTCAGTATTGAGATGCCATGACGGTGTAGGTTTAGTAGTATGAAGCCTAAATTTTCAAAAACAAAGCACTGTGAACGGAATCGCAGTCGATAGGCAATTGAAAACAAGGCTATTATGCCAATATTTTATTCGTTTTAGTAGGTCTCGAAATACTAGTACACTATACTTATAAATTATAATAATGCGGTGGTTATAATTATATAACAAGGAGGAGTTGATTGATGATATAATAATGTGTTTGAAAATTGCATCAATTAATATCATCACGATAAGTGTTATATATGTCTAGCCACAATACGCACAATACAAATAAGAAACTATAAAAAGTTCTCGTAGTATCCACAGATAAAAATTTAACTTCAAGAAATCTAAATGACTAAAGGCGAAGAAATAATATATGCGAATGATGATTCTCACCATACTGCAGTTGGCATTTGTCAATTTGAAAACCAAAAAGATTAATAACCGCAAAATGGCGAAGCGGAGATTTATTACGGTATTATGGGATAAAATTTACGGACATCGCAAAAACATATCGGCGATCAAAGATATTCATCAAAGATTCATGATTTAATGCGTACATAATCATTTTATCGTCAGTAGTACATCAGTAGATTGCGTGAATAATCGTGTAGTGAAGGTAAGAATACGTTGTACAATAAGTGGACAATGATTCCATGTAACTGATGCAAGTATATGATTGTATATGCAATAATGATATGTGATCTAGGCCCAACAATAAGTATCTATCATTTATCCATCCGTACACTACGAAACCCCTTATTTTCTCTACACTACTATTCATTTAAAAGAAGATAGAAACAAATTAGTCACTGTGATTTATCAAATATCACTGTGAAAAGAAAAATTCTAGCATTATCATAACAACGTTTTTACGTTGTACAACATTACAACGGACTGGTAGGAGTGGTAGGCCAACCGGGCACTGTTGCAGTCGTATTATCGACATTTTGTAATAAATATATGAGAATATCATTTTTTCGTGACACATACGAGTATAGGTACGTTTTTTGACTACTTTAGCAATATGGATAAAATTCAAGAAAACGGTATTTTTCTGAATGTATGATTGCAAATTCCAGCTTCAAACAAAGTAGGTAAGCACAATTCAATTTTCATCCCCTTTATGTTATTTTTGAGGAGATGGTCACACTCAAATTCGATATAATTCGCTGTAAAGTGTTGTTGCTACTTCAAGTTGGTCTCCAATAACTATTTATCTGTAGATTGGTACCTGCTATCAATCTATGTAATGATCTGTTTATGATATCATGCTAGTTGGTACTTCTCTAATCACACAACACACGCTCAATGCACGGAACCAATCCAAGTAATAACATTATTTATCCTCACTTCAATCAAATGTAAACTGACCAGAAAATCGCTCTACGAGTACTATTATACATCTACACGTGTGATTTGTTTGTTTGGTTAAAGTACTACCAGTAATTTCTAAAACGTCGACAGATTTCTTATGTAAGCCGATAAGTAAAAGAGGATTAAGAATCTTTTAGCTTTTTAAAGCCTGAAAATGTGAGAGGACCTAGTATTGTACATAGTAGATTTATGTATCGATATTCTATGTATGTATCGATTACCTATAGATAAGCCGTTCTTAGAAACCACCATCCAAGGATTTGTAGGACGATATTGGATGATAAATCAGAATTATAGGAGTCTGCATAAGAATACTTCAAATTGCGTATGATTTTTCTTGTTTGTTTGGATGAAAAAAAACTCAGTACGAATGTATTTTCTTCGAACATTTTAATTAAATCCTGTAGTACATATATTCCTTGTTTTACTTTCTGTTTGTGTGTCGAAGTAGATGAAGCATTATTTCCCTAGATGTCTTCACAGGGATTGAGAATTACAATATTTTGATTAAAGTTTCTTGATCTGAAAGTTTAATTAAACTCGGAACTAAATTGCATGCCGTTCTGAGATTAAACACTTGTCGTAAACTTTTTCTCGCTTCCATTTACACATAGTTTATGAGTATCTACATCTATCTACTCGTACATACTGATAACAAATAAGTAAGAAGTATTTCTGACTCTTCAATTTCGTTCACATTAAATTTGACAAAAAAAAACTTTTGACATGGGTAGAAATTTAATTATTAGTCTCTCTTTTGATGTTCAAAATTGCAACGTTTTAATTATCGCTCCAATTAATTATCACATAGCGCATACAATGTACCTGCATATAAAGTTTGGTACATTTTAATTGATGAATAAAAACTGTCAAAAGTAATTAATTCGTTTATACTGGTGCGATTCACAAAGTATAACCGCTGATCAAAGCTCAAAGCGTCAATGTTAATACATACATGTACATATGTAGAGTATTATTTCATGCGTTCAAAATTGTCGACATAACTGATTGTTAAATAGTATAGGATTGGAACATTGTGGTAACTTATATCGTTGTAATTGTAGTATGTGGAAGTATTAAATGAACTATGTAATGAAGCCAACTAACATGACCTGCTCTACAGTGCTATTATAATGAAAAAGGTTTCATAATACGAGTACATTAGTATACTCCATAGTTGTAACAATAATCCTATTAGATAAACTCTAGGACGAAACTATTACGTCCGTATTTTAATATATGTTCTATCCACATTAGTGTATGGCTGGCCACACACGTCCCGAAGTTCAGTTCCGGAATCGACCGTTTTGCAAAAAAGTTCCGATCAAAACCTCTCTCTGAATTCAGCGTCACCCCGATTTTAAATTCAGAAAGAGGTTTTGGTCGGAACTTTTTTGCAAAACGGTCGATTCCGGAACTGAACTTCGGGACGTTTGTGGCCAGCCTATTACGTACGAGTATGTATGTGATTGCAGATGAGTTTATATTAAAAAGACTATCTTTTCTAATTTCAGAGTCTTGACGGTTCAATACTTTAAGACTCTAAGCTGACTAGTTCAGATTCAGAAGAATCCTTGATGACACTTACAGTAGCCAACGTACGACTAGTAAAACACATTTAATTTTATATGTAGAAAAATCTCATGAAATTCACCAATGACATTCACAAATTCGGATGTGATGTGGTAGTAAGAGAAGAACGAGACTAGATCCATAAACATCCATAATCTCAGATACATAATATTACGAGACATTTTGCTTTAGTATAGTATAGTTATTTGCTATTAATAATATCGCTTGTGTGGGTAAACCGCCTCGTGGCATTACCAAATTGAGTGGTGAAAGATTTGTATTGGCAGATATTATGTTAATCTTCATTCATGAAATATAATAGGTGTACAATAATAGGAATAGTTGGTGGTTGCTAGTTGCTACAAATATAATACAATTAAGAGTATGTACATCGACATTTCAAAAATTTCTAAAAACGGGAGACCTTCTATCCCGACAACCGTTACTAAATTTGCTTTGAAACAAAATAGGGTAGATGCATTAACCCTTTATCTAGGGAATAACCGTAAAGGATTTTTTATATCTTGTATAGATTTCTAAAAAAAAATAATTAAAAACACCTTTGAAACTTTGAACTTTTTTCCGAAAGTCGGAAACTCATTTCCCGAAAGTCGCCGAGTAAAAATTTTTTTTGCAATGATAATATGCATTAAAACTAGGGAATAACCGTAATTTTTTTTTTGATAGACGCAAAATTAACCTCAAAAAATGAAAAAAAAAACGCTATTTTTACTATTTTATCATGCGATTGTCACGCGATTTTGAACCTTAATGCCGTGGGAAAAGACTGTGACGTTATTCCTGGTGCCATGCCCTTAAGTATATAATATATCTAGAATGTGAGCCGTCAAGGTTAGCGGGAATATTAACGTGTAAAGTTCGCTATTCATTAAGGGCATGGCACCAGGAATGACGTCACAGACATTTCCCACGGCATTAAGGTTCAAAATCGCGTGACAATCGCATGATAAAATGGTAAAAATAGCGTTTTTTCAATTTTTTGGGGTTAATTTTGCGTCTATCAAAAAACTTTTACGGTTATTCCCTAGATTTTGATGCATATTATCAGTACAATAAAAAAATTTCACTCCGCGACTTTCGGGAAACGAGTTTCCGTCTTTCGGAAAAAAGTACAGAGGTGTTTTTAAATATTTTTTTTGAGAAATCTATACAAGATAAAAAAAATCTTTTACGGTTATTCCCTAGATAAAGGTTCAATGCATCTATCCTATTTTGTTCCAAAGCATATTTAGTAACGGTTGTCGCGATAGAAGGTCTCCCGTTTTTAGATATTTTTGAAATGTCGGTATGCACACTCTTAATAAAACTTTATAGGCCACCTTCCTTACAGAGATCCGAGTAAATAAAAGTGGACGTTTAATTTTAATTTTATTGAAGTTACTCCTATCGTAAATTATTTTATTTACAACTCGATCTTATCTGGAATCGTAAATGCTATCTCAGGTAATATAGTGGTCCAGGTGTGATGACTTTATATAGGACTGTGATTTTAACAGTGCACTGCGAAGATCATCAATATCATCATCCAATTAAATTCTGTTTTTTTTTAATCACAGGTAGTAAATATATCCAAGAGACTATTTTAACTTAATGATGAAAATTCTTGCAGCAAACTCAGTAGAAAAAGTGATTATTTTTTCATCCAATGTCTTAATACACAAATAAATTAATTTTTCTCACCAATCATTGCTGCGTTGATATGTAAAGATGGAAGGCTTACCTGAAACAAAAAAAATAATAATTAAGTACTTAATTCGTACCAAATGGAAAAACACTATACGATATTAATCTTTCTTCTTCTCAGGTTTCAATCCAATGGATTTGTTTGCAGCAAAGAACACCTCGCTTTCTACTCCCCCCGGTCCTCCGCACAACGCTTCAGCTCCAAGTATGAGGATAAGCTCATATCCTGGAGAACCTGCTCCATATATTCCTGTCGGGGTCGCCCTCTGTGAGTTGTCCCCTCGGTCATTCCCTCCATTACGGTGTGGAGGAGGTTTTCGTGTCGTATTGTGTGGCCTATCCACTTGGCCCGTCTATAGGATACAAAAACACTTTTTATATAACTATCGATATTTATTAACTTTAATCACAATTTTTTCAAAAAAGTTCCTAATGCTGGCGCCAGACGCTCTCCGACCCTCGCCGTGAATGAGTAAAAAGGCGTGTGGATGAAAATGTTTGTCTTGACGTGTACGTAACCGACATTATAACCTCAAATTACAATACACATATTCAATAATTTATTAATTAATTCATATTCTTACTGTACCAAATAAATAAATAAATCCTAAATATTAATTCTAAAATTTAATCCTTAAATCTAACCAAAAGAAAGAAGTAGTAATACAACGCAAACACGAAATTCATCAGACATTTTATTATCATATAGTAACTAATCTTTATTGTTTTATAATAATTATACATTAGCGAGATGGCTAAAGATAAATGATGAGGGGTTATTAGTTATTATAATAAGAATATAATTTATTTGCACCGAAGGTTGTGTGTGTAAGTGTGTTGTATCATCTTCACACGTTAAATGTCGGATATAATTTGATGTGTAAGGGTCATTAGGTCAGAATGGAGCGGTCTCTGGTCAATGATAAATCAACCGAGGACATACATAATTATTGACTATAATAACTATTAATTTTATTACTAAAGTGTAAAAATTAAGAAGACACTTCGTCGTAATACAATTTTTCTCAACCAGCTCTAAACACATGTTTTCATTCCTGATTGATCCATACATTTTCACTTGTAGGCTATCGTCTCACTTGGAGTGCGTTCTGAGTTCGTTAAATTTTACCCATCGACTCGTTCGATTGTCTTTGGTTCTGTTGTTCTCCGTTCTATCATCGGTGCAATTCAACGTGTTTTATGTACGACAGTTGACACGCCCGGTTGTTGCGATTAACACCCAACAAAATCGTTCGCCATAAAAAATAGAGTGGTCTGCACATGCTATTCACTCACTCATATTAACATGCAATATGTCTATCTACGTATATCTATCAACTTCGTATTCTCATACCTCTATCTCATTTAACAATTCCAACTGGAGCAATCAACCGAATGTATTCTGTCTACGTGCGATAATCGCCCGTTGACTCGTGAGATGACAATAAGTGACAAAAACGCTGCCCTGGAGTTGTTATCATATTTAATTTTGAAAATCTACGTGGGCTTATTGATTTATTCTTCAAACAGTGCTTCAAAACAACAAACATTCTTCAGGTAGAATGGTCATAAAATAAAATTAGGTAAAACAAAATTATTCCCTAAGGTAGAACTATGAAAAGTAGTGTGTAAAAGTAGTACTGTCTAGTGTGTAAAAAATGAGGACATAACTAAAAATGAATATCTAGTGCTTTCTAAACTAATTACATTGACGTGTACTAAATAATTCAATTCGTAACTCTATAATAACAGTATATACTCGTATGTAAAGATATGTCCTTGGTCCTAACTTTATGTTTCAAATGCACATAATTAAATTTTATACTACGGGGCTGCTTTGTAAAAGTCGTAGTAGTAATAAAGTTTGTTTTAATAATGTTTATAAACTCAATACAGCAAAGTTAGCAGCAAAATGATGAAACTTTTTTTTTCATTATTGTTGGGGTTATTAAAAGTATTAAAGTCATCCCATTACCAATCTCAGTGTTTTACAACATAAAACAATGTGATTTAAGCACAACATAAATGGCAATCTTATTATTGTGGAAGATAGATCATTACGATCGAGTTGATTGAACGTATAACAATTTAACGTAATGAAGAACATAAACATGATCATAATTTCCCAGTAATAGTCGTAATTCTACTGAAAATCGCAAGACGAGACTCCATCGGATAGTGATGAGCAAAATCAAGACCAAAACATCTTTATTTTTTTACAATCATTCTACAACGATAACTTTAGCATCGTCTGGAAACGAATCCTGGTAATTTTTAACAATAGTTCCGAAAGCTGCCACTGATTGTAAAGGAAATTTTGCAAAAAAATGACATACATTTACACTTTAAGAGCGAAGATATAAGAAAATAAATAAACGAGTTTAAAAAATCGTAAAAATCGGTTCATATTTTATGACCTGAAAATCCTTGATTAACCTTATTTGATTAATATATCAAAATTCGTAGTAGTCTATGTCACCCGTGATTTTTAATGGTTCTAAGAGATACTACATTATATAATCGGACCTTTCTCTGCTTAGATCCTGCGCTGAAAAAAAAACAAAGGCCTACCCATTTTCGTGTAAAAAATACAGAAAACCACAACAAGTTATATATGTTATAACATCTGTTAAGTACAACCAGCACAAACGAGCAACATGAATTTTGAATGAGTATATAGAGTAACTGAAGAAAGATTTTGTGTGAATCTCGTCTTTGGTCTTTGACGATTGTTGAGATTTGTAAGATTTTTTTCCCGCATATAGTAGAAGAAAAAATACCCAGTCTGTGCGCATCACTATTCACTTCTCTATTGGGATGTATAATGATATCCAGAGTACAATGATTCTACCTGTCTAGGACTCATCTGTATCAACATATTATCGAGTACTAATAAAGGGTAGGTAATTGATCATGAATTCCTTAGTATTATTATGTTCTGAGGTATGTTTATATAATAATTACTTACGTTACCATCGGGTAATCAAAATGTCGCAGCGAATCGCCTGATGGTAATGTGTCATTGTCTATTTAGGTATATATATTGATGATTGAAATAATAATTAACAACTTGCTGATTAAGAAATATGCTTCAGCCAGGACTCAAACCTACCTATATTTGTTATTTTAGTAGAGATCGTGATCTTATTTATTTTTTATTTATTTGACATATACGGCTTGAAAAGTTCGCCGTGGCGAACATTTTGCCATGTCATTTGTAAAGTATTGGATTTATTGTATGAGAATGTTCACTATACGAGTAGGTAAATACAAAATACAAGATATTTTATGCCTCTACCACATGCTCGCCCACCCTCCACGTTTTTTGTGTGAATGGCTAAAAAGACGTTAACCGTCGATTACGTATACAATCCAAGACAATCACCCCGTCCGCACGTCTTTTTACTCATTGACACAAAAAACGTGGAGGGTCGGCGAGCATGTGGTAGTGGCATTAAAAATTCAATATAAAAATAGGGGAAGGAATTTCCGTCGACTCAATTCGTAATATAGAAATGTAAAAAAATGTATTTAAGCTTCATTAATAATTCTGAAAAGACTTACAAACTATATAGCTATTTAAAGGACTACTAAATTATTAACTTCATAAAGTAATTGTATAACTGTCTCTGAATTTAGACAGTTACGGATAGCAGGTCTGTAGCTAGGAGCAGATTTCTTATAGTGATATTTATTCTAGTTCTAAGAATAGTCACCAATTGTACAAATAGTACAATCGTCATCACTATGAAAAAATAAGGTTGTATGAATTCCATTTTGTGACCTACCCGACCGTATCACCTTTTCAAACTAACCAATTCCATTACAAATCATATAAATGAAAATCCTGGATACAATAGTTCGAATAAAATCAACAATGTAATGGAAATTGGAAAAATATAACAATGGAAACCTACACAACGAAATATAAGTACATCTGACCTAGACGAATTTGTTGAAGGGCAAAGATTTTGCAAAGACGAAAACAGAATATTATGAAAGGTACATACCTATATCAGATTTAGATCATAGGATTCTGAGAAAAAAATAATAGGCCATAATATATTGAATGAAAGCAATTTTTCCATCTCCGTTTTTAGAGAGGTAGAAAGACTCTCTTTTATCGTACACCGATCTACGTCAATGAGATTAGAGCGTTAGACACAACATAATGTGCACAAAACCTTTCCGTGTGTCGAAACCTAGTGAGTTCCCTTAAAAGGAAAGCATAAGAGCGAAGGAGTAGTGTTTTATCGTAAAAACATAAAGATCCTAGACTGTAAATGAAACCTTTTAATATATCCTCACCTCACATATGATAGAAGATGATATGAATAAACGAAAATGGTCTCGATGTTAATTTATGTTTTTATTACTCACATAGGTAATATAAAATAAGTCTGTAATATTGTAAACATTATGCTTGCTTGTGCCCGACGTAGTCCGGATAAATAAATGGGTTCACAAACGTATGATGATACTCGACGTTAGCACTTAGCATTCCAACATAGTCACGGTTCGCAAGAGAAAAAATATAAATATATCGATACATGAAGCTGGAGATGGACCTGTATCGCTTGCAAGTACATAGGGCGAGCATTACAGTAATCGTATTCAGAGCAAGGTACATACGTAACCGCTACATGTTGCGTCAAGCTTGCTCCGAATGATACGTTACGGCAGGGTTTGGGGGAATTTCCAGCTTTATAAATTGCTAAGTTCACGACGATCAAAATATTAAGAAAACGAATACAATTTTTATACCTTGTGTCATACAAATAAATTTGCTAGCTACATCCAGCGCGTAATAATGTCCTTCCACAAAGTGACACTTTCGAACTTAGAAAATCTCTTATTTTATTATTCCTATATGAATCCTGACATACGGTTAATGGTCGGATGTGTCACACACAAACACGCTATAAAAGATAGTGTTCACATGTTCAGTACTTATTGGTTCTTACTCTGAATATGACAGTTATGAATCATAACTTATATTTAATCACCTGAGGATGAAAAAGCCCTTCGTTTAATAGTAGAGTTATGGATGCACACGAGGCTTTAGATTATTTAGAATAATATTTTATTGAAAACAGATAACAAAGAGGGGCAAGGGGTCGTATGATATCATGATATAAAACATCATTCCACGTTTGATGTGATTTAGGTAAAATAGAACCGATTAATATCTCTTTTATGGCGTGATTTCAAAGTGTAGATATAATAATTTCAAAGTCATTATGAAAGACAACTTCCTAATGTTGAGTGGTACTGAAATATTTAGTACATGGCTGGCGCAGTTGATTGAGGCGGTGAGATGCCAGGTCAAACCTCGGCGGTGGCGATGTATTTGCGATACAGGCTTTTAGCCTAGTGCAATGTGTGCGGAAAAGTATTTGAGTTGGTGTATGCAAGCCCAGATCCTTTATTTTTAAAAAAATGTATTGCACGATAATTATGAGACGTTCAGTTCAGATTGGGTGGTAAATTTAATTGCTGGACGTCTCTTCCAATACTTAAGAACACAGGAAACTGAAAACATATTTAAAGATGTCTCCAGCTGTTCCTGTGGTTGGAAGGAATATTAAGAAACTATGTTAAGCACTAAGCAGCCCCATAAGCACCCCTTGTCGCTGTATTCAAAGAACTTTGATAATTTTTTAGTACAGCTCGTATTCATATAATCTCAGACGGACAAAGGCTTAGTAAATAAACAAGGATTAATGTTGTTTATAAGTAGTATTTAAGTTAAGTATGTTATGTAGTGAGTGTAAGTTATTGGGATTATCGGTTACACACTACAATGTTGCTTTGAGAGAAGAGCGCTCATTCCAGACAAGTTATTATTATAATATTTACTACATCTTTCTAGAATGTAACTAGTAATTACTTTATATGGCAAGGATGAAAGGACGAATAAATAAAACTATTGAACATTGTAAATAAGGATCAATCACAATACCTATATGAGATACATTCATTATGAAGATACTATAATCGTATTCTACTCTCAGTACTAAATGATAGTTTGGTACAAAAAGACGACTCGTTCGAATGTAGCAATTCTTACCTGAGACATTATAGTTCAGTCACTTTAGGAAATCAATGTATGGGGAAGTTGGCAAAATTAATAACAGATGGGACTCTATGCAGTATGATACCTTAGGGTGAGGTGTTTCAGAATATCAGGCGTCCCCCCCGCCACACCTGACGCGTCACCCCCCTGGCCCCCCGAATAGGTCCCCCTACGTGGTTTTCCTCTATTTATCAAAAAACTGTAACAGATAGAAGGAAAATGTTAAGGACAAAAATAGTCCTTAATAAATTCTCTACAAAATAGGTAAAGCACATTTTTTGATAGGACTAGTAATTTACCCGCAATAGCCGGTGAAAGTATCGTAATTTTTTAATAAGAACCAAATTTTTTTTATTTTACTCAAATTGCTGAAAATTCATAAGAGCTACAAGAAAATGGTCAAAGAATGAATTAATTGCTATAGTTTTAGCTATAAAATGAGCTATTATTTATTTTTGCACGGCTCATAGTTTTTGAGTTATAACATAAAATTCCAATGACAGAAGTCTTAAAAATGGAACTTTTCATACAATTTGTATTGAAATGCTGTGATATTAAAATTTAGGTTAAGCCTGTTTTTCACAAGCATGTGAAAGATAAAAAATGTATTGGAGTATGATTGGGTCTTTTTAGTATTTCAAGATATAATCCTTTCGAAGTTGAATGCACTTTTGCCAGTCATGTTTCAAAGCCATTATCCCAGTTTTCCAGAAGGATTCCTCAAGGTTAGGATATGGGTCAAAAGCATTGGCACCCGGCGATTCGAGGGTTTGTACAAGTCCTGTTCTGAAGTTAAGATGAACACTACTGATTAAAATCAGATCACTGGAATCTCTGCTATCACCTAACTAATAATTCCGCGATCTTTGAAAAATTAATCCATGTCTTTATCGACGTTCTCCAGAACTACTGCATTTTATTGCTTTCCGCTTCAAGGGTTGTGTTTGACACCTTGCTGTGCCCATTCAAAATCTGGCACTTACTTTCTAATCATGGCATATGATGGAACAGACTCCATTAATGAACCCGATATTTCTTTTATGGTTCGTGTCGGTCTATGACCTTAGATAAAATAATATTTTATCACGGATCGCAGCTGACAATTTCACATTTTCACAAAAATGTCAAACACGTTGAAATAAAAATGGTGCCAAGAGTGCCAGCGTCGTCCTATCGATCTCAAATTTTGTAAATAGCCCTAATGAAGTTTAAATTATCTATATCAATAATGAACTTAAACTGGTCTGTACATTTTTTTCTCAGGGCTACGAAGTGTTCAGCCGAACCTCGTATCTTACACAGACATACACTAAATTTTCTTCTTTAATGATCTTGACGAATCCTTCTGCAAAACTGGGATACGGCTTTGAAATATGGCTGGCAAAAGTGTATTGAACTTCTAAAGAATTATACCTTAAAATACTTACAAAATCCAGTCATACTCCAATACATTTTTTATCTTTCACATACTTGTGAAAAACAGGCGTAACCTAAATTTGAATATCACAGCATTTCAATACAAATTGTATGAAAAGTTCCATTTTTAAGACTTCTGTCATTGGAATTTTATGTTATAACTCAAAAACTATGAGCCGTGCAAAAATAAATAATAGCTCATTTTATAGCTAAAACTATAGCAATTAATTCATTCTTTGACCATTTTCTTGTAGCTCTTATGAATTTTCAGCAATTTGAGTAAAATAAAAAATTTTTGGTTCTTATTAAAAAATTACGATATTTTCACCGGCTATTGCGGGTAAATTACTAGTCCTATCAAAAAATGTGCTTTACCTATTTTGTATAGAATTTATTAAGGACTATTTTTGTCCTTAACATTTTCCTTCTATCTGTTACAATTTTTTGATAAATAGATGAAAACCACGTAGGGGGACCTATTCGGGGGGCCAGGGGGGTGACGCGTCAGGTGTGGCGGGGGGGACGCCTGATATTCTGAAACATCCCACCCTAAGGTATCATACTGCATAGAGTCCCATCTGTTATTAATTTTGCCGACTTCGTGCTGCAAAAGGACTGAGCTATTAGAAGATCCGTGCTAGACAAGTTTCTACGGTAATATCCTTCTTTCTTATCGAAACAAAATAATTTGTTCACATCAATATACTTACCTGCTTAATTAAAGTGATAACATGTTTAGGTGACACTCGTAATAAAGATATTAGTATAATTTTATTATTCTATAGTCAATAAAATGTTTAATATTATAAATAAAATTTAATAAAACTAAAGTGGTTACTAATTAGTACCTAGTTAGTATTTACTACTAATATCAATGGAGTGTTTTGATATCTAGGTATATTATGAAAATTATTCAAGTATATAAGTTGACGTATTTTTTAATCCTTTCCACCTAACGTTAGTATTGCATTCAAAGATGAATAGAAGATGAATAGAAATTCTCGGGAGTTTGGAGAATGCTTATACTTCTACCTAAATAAATAGTACTATATACCTATTCAGAATGTTTTTTAAGTGGTTCTTCAGATTTTATATAAATAATTAAATCTCTTTATGTAAAAGCATAGTTTTATGTGAATGATGAAGATGAAGAGGTAATCGAAAAAAAAAAATTTCATAGTTTTGCTAAATCAAGCAATGCTATAACTCATCCAGTAAATAACTTATTTTATCATAAATACAGCATCATCAGTTTTAATTTCATAAACCAACTAAATGCCTAGAAATGAACATAAAAACATTGTCACGATTTTAAATCATAAAAGAACAATCAGATTCACGGCAATTATTTCAAAAGTCAAATATTGATCTGTCTTTACATTGTTTTTAAATGAAATAATTGTAATTCACGGATCAATCGTGCAAGAATAATATGACAAAGAAAACTGTGTCGTAGATTAATAAAAAAAAACTATGACAGCGACAAAAAAGAACAGTCGCAATACCAATAGTGCGCCTTAACAATCCACGGAACGAATGCGACTTGGTGCAAAATAACAGATATTTGTTCAATATAAAATGACACGTAAGTAATTACTGTTCTTTCTGCTGCAAAATTATTGCACAGGGAGATGGAGCAATCTTATTTAAATATACCTTTATACATATTAACAAATCAACAAGAAAAATATACAGGGGATTATGAAGGGAACAATAATAGTTTTGTTTACATACATACTTGACCGAATCGCTATTATGGTTCATAGAAAAAAGAATAATTAGATAATTTTATATTATAATGTTACCCCCAAGGCAATTCACTCGGAAGCGAGTGACAAAATTCGTAGTAAGTACATAATAAGTTTAAATACGATGCTTGAATTAAAAATACAGGATTTGCGAAGAAATACAAATCCTAGATATTTAGATACCTGTCCTATATCTTTCCAGAAATTTGTGTAGCGGGGCTGGCAAAAGAGAAAAGAATAAGATATATCCATGTTTCTCTTTGCTAATTAAAAACTTGTACAAATATTGCTTAGTAATTGCATTGAAAAAAGCACTGTTACGAATTGAAATAAATTGTGATTTCTTGCTTTTGATCCATACAACACTAATAGCTAATAATGGTTTCTTTTATATGACAGTTGTCGTAGGGCACCTTTGAAGAAAATATTAGTTGAGTATATTATCTATAATTGCTCCAGTTTTCATTACAATGGATAAAACATGTACCCACAATTAGGACAAATGAAAAATAATTATCAAAATATTAGAAGTAAATATAATGAATGATACAAATCTGTAAGATAGCGAGTCTGTTTAAAAATCAAATTATTGATTGTTGAAACTTTGATACATGATAATGGCACCATTGTGCTTTAGTAAATTGAAACTGCTATCTTAATAATTTATATCGAAAAAGCTAGCCCACCCAGAGATATAGGTAGGCTGAAAATAATTACTGGTATGATACAGTTGTATTTACAATTTCCTTTGTAAATATTTCGTCTTACTTAAGACGAATAAAAGTCACATTTACACTCATGATTTAGTGTTCCTCTCAACACTAAGTCAAAGCTTCAGAACTTTAAAATTAAAGACATGCGTCTTGAAATGGAAATACTGAAGAGTTAACTAAGTACCTACGAAGTAAACACTGTCATATTTTTTTATGTTTTACAAAATTGAAGGTAAGCTGAAATATGCTTTATTTTTACTTCGTTTAGACTGTTTAGAGTCAATTAATCATAATCCTAAATATATAGGTATCCTTTGGTTCTTCTTCTTCTTCTCCAGCCTTGATCCATTCTCTTCTGAATATAAGCCACTTCCTCGTAAGTAGTACTCCCATTCTTTTTAATCACTCGTTTTTTCCACTCATGTCCATCTTTTGGCTTATTAACTCCTTTTCAATTACATATAAGGTTTTTGTTATAATGTTATGTTTGTGGCAAAATATTTCGTTCTAAGAACTATTTATTCTATTTGTAAATGCATCCCCGTATGTTTTTAGCTCTTTTCCAGTTTATCTATTCCAAAGATAATAGTTTCATTGAGAGTTTACACACAAAAGAAAGATTGACTGCCAAGAAATGAAGAAAACTACAAAATTTGTATGTGCACTGTGCATGGAGGAGTGAAGACTAGAAACTATACTGTCTGTCTTTGAATGTTTTTGAAAACAAATATAAAACAAAGTTCATTGGTTTCATGTGATGATAAGTTAATGTACTCAACTATGTCACAATATAAACTAAAGTAAAAGATCCAAACTTTACGATGAATTTAACTTAGTACGATCCTTTGAGTCTGGAGAAGATCAATGCAAGAAGTTAAGCAATAGAGAGAAAATACTGAACTTTAATTTTAACGTATCAAATGATTATAATGTAATATTATGAACTAGGTACCATTATAATAAACGGCACTAGATGAAACTACTAAAAGACTATTGCCCGATCCCACCAACTACCACCACAAGCAGAACCCTATAAGGAATTTCCATATAAAAACACAGATAATTTCAGTAATTTATAATGCTGGACAACAGAGGCAGCAATAAATCCATAGAAAATACAACATGCAGCTGTCCTTAGTTAGGTGCCCAAATATCTCCGCCCAGAATCTCCATCACTTAAGTAGCTGCATGTTGTATTTTGTATGGATTTATTGCCGCCTCTGTTGCCCAGCATTATAAATTACTGAAATTATCTGTGTATGGAAATTCCTTAGGGGTCTGCTTCCTAGGTGGTAGTTGGTGGGATCGGGCATATATGTTTAGTTTTAAAATCTATATAGTCCGAGAGCCCGCTGCTTTATTTATGACGTATCTGTTTTTTGATCGAAATGTGGTATAAACGATAGCTTACCAATAGGGTATTACATCGCACTAGGGTTGCCTATCAAAATCTTGCCGCAACCCCCCCTGCCCCCCCCCGAAAAGGTCCCTCTTCGCGGTTTTTCGCATTTTATAGGAATATGGTAAGAGATAGGAGAAAGTAGTCAATGACAAAAATAATCCTTGCTAAATTCTCTACAAAAAATGTTAAGACAATTTTTTCATAGGACTAGTAGTTTACCCGTAATGACCGGTCAAAAAACAGGATATTTTTTGAAAAAATAAAAAAAAAAGTTTGTTTTTTTTATTTCACATTCTTCCACCCATTATAACTAACATTTTATGGAAGAAAAATTTTGGCCTGCGGCGCTATATCACTGGTTATTTTATGAAAAACTAAATTTTAAGAATTTTCGTCACTGAGTTTTATTGTAATAACTCCGAAATTATTAAATGTATGAACATAAGTTATAGCTCGTTTTGTCGCTAAGACTATGGTAATTAATTCGTTGTCTGACTATTTTCCTGTAGCTCTTATCAATTTTCAACAAATTTAGTTTAAATAATATTTTTTTGTATATTAAATGAATTTCGGTTTTGGACCGGCCATTGCGGGTAAACTGCTAGTTCTACGAAAAAATTGACTTGACACTTTTTGTAGAGAATTTAGCAAGGATTATTTTTGTCATTGACTACTTTCTCCTATCTCTTACCATATTCCTATAAAATGCGAAAAACCGCGAAGAGGGACCTTTTCGGGGGGGCAGGGGGGGTTGCGGCAAGATTTTGATAGGCAACCCTAGTGCGATGTAAAACCCTATTGGTAAGCTATCATTTAAACCACATTTCGATCAAAAAACAGATACGTCATAAATTAAGCAGCGGGCTCTTGGACTAATATTAATGACTTTAAATTAGGTGACTAGTTTTCGAGGATTTTCACTCTCATCATTATCAAACGCCTGATGATGAGGGTGTAAATTCTCGATTAGTCGCGTCGGTAATTTGAAGTTATTAATGTCGATTTTAAGACTAAATATAAGTACAGTCATTTCATTTTTACCTTAAAAATGGACTTCCACCGTGTACCGACGGTCAAAAACCTTGAGATTAAAAATTTAACAATTTCATATTACGTAATTATAATGTAGTACCGCATTTTGTAAAAC
Source organism: Ceraclea dissimilis (assembly GCA_963576895.1). NCBI lineage: Eukaryota > Metazoa > Arthropoda > Insecta > Trichoptera > Leptoceridae > Ceraclea > Ceraclea dissimilis. Next base: position 18,830,817 of record OY756360.1, read on the forward strand.
TATTAGAAGTACCTGACATCTCATTGATGAAATAATCCTCAGGATAACTACTGTTTTTTACACTTTTTGCTTTAGTTCATAATCGGGTACTATAATTAATAAGAGGTATTGAAAAAGGATCATTATAACAAAGTCTGTCGAAGATAAATTCACAAATAAGTTCAAATTTTCGCACAAGAACATTAATATTATTAAGATATGAAATGTCTGCATGAATTTATCTATAGCGACTTCATAAAACGGAACAATGGATCATAATTTAATCTCTATGAACACTGTATGGTTTTATACATTGGGATAAGTGCAGGCCAGGCCACAAAACCATACATCGTAATATATGAAATTTTCTCACACACGTGGTTAGAGAAATGTTCCATACAAATATGCCTTATGGTTTATTTATTACTGCGTCATGGGTCAAGAATCTAAGGCGATGGTTTGAAGTAGGTACCATTAGATGCAAGAACTCTGATCAGACAAGTCCAAGATTGAGAGAAGTTCCTTAAAATGGTTGCTAACCTCCCTCAAACAGGGGCGGCACTAGAAGAATGAGGTGTATGTGTATTGTGTGTGTACTGTGTAGCTTATTATTTCATTAATTAAGTCGGCTAATATCTAGTTGTTAATTAGTAGATAGTCGTTGTGTGTGACAGTGATGATCATCTTGCGGGTTGCACTACACAATATCGAATAATGATCTGTTGTCGATAATTACATTAGAAACAATTACATGCAATAATTGCCACTTATCAATATCGGTTGTCTATGTTTATCATATTATTACCATACATATAAACCTACACTCTGCAGGTAGTTATAATAATTATATTGTGTGTTTGTGGGACGAGATATTAACAAGAGTACCATGTGAACATTTACATATGTAATTAGTAACTGCCTAGATGTAATATCTAGTACACATTGTACCTACGTACATACTTCTAAACATCTCATCGTGTATGATATTAAACTGTCAATCTTCTCTATACTTTTCCCTTTAGAAATTATCATAGGAACATTAACAAGAAAGCTACTCCCGAACCTTCGCAATTTAGAGCGGTTTTTATTAGAGAAACGTTCAATTTCCAAGTCAATCCTCAATATCTAACTTTACTCTTATAGGAAGGAGTGAATGAAATGAATTAATGATAGGAAGGAGTAGTTCTATTATGTATTAATAATAATTCCGTTTCCGAATAGTATTGATGACAATGATATCAGACATCCCAGATCAGTTGTTACGACGATGGGACGAGATGGATATGACATCCCGACCAGAAGGTACTACAAAATTGGCATCGATAACTACGGACTGCATTGGCACTATTCTTACTGTCGCATGTCGCTTCAACAGGATGCAATTCTTTTGTCATATAAAACTTGTTTAGATATAAATAGTTTAATAGCAAAGTAATGATTGGATAATTCACTAAATAATCATAAGTACAATTAACATACCTAATGGTCTATTATAATGTCTATTATATAAATCTGTAAAACTTGAAACCCGACTTAGGTACTGCTTACCTATTGCAAGATGGGTAATTATAACACTTTACCACAGATTATAATAGACAGAAGCAGTAGGTAACTTGCTTACCCGATCCCGATGGATGGATGTAACTGACATTGCGGTTCAAAGAAGAATGCATAAAATTGCAGCAATTTACTTCAATAACTCATAAAATATTAAAACTACATTGAAAATACCTCTCCATTATTATATGCATGTACACATCTCTGGGTCTAGTTATAGGTACACGATAAACTAAGATGTATAACACTACGATTTTAACATGGAAATACGCTAGCGGTGTCAATATTCTGTCCAGCCTTCTGGGATATCGATTCTTATAATATTATCATCTACTCGAACCTATAATCTTTTAACGTATTTATGTCGGTAATATCTAATCTAACTATGTAGTATTATTGATGTAGATAGTAAAACAAAACTATTGTTCTAGTTTCGAATTTGGAGATCGCATTGTTCCAAGATGATTTGCAATTTTACACCTGGGCATTATTAGTATCTCAATTGTATTTTAATTATCGTGGAATGTTTTGAACAAGAGAAAAGACCATTGGGAGTCATAGTAAATGTCGTCATCTCCGTCAAATCATAAAGTTAAAACAGTGTAGTAGCTGTTTTAATAATAGTGAATAATAAATTTTATACAGTTCTGTATAATATACAACAGTACTTTGATACTTGTATGCATAACAGGTAGGTATATTATAATAACATTAAGGTGTTGCACGATCACGTACCGAGAGTGCGCAGAATCGACCTAGTTGCGGTATAGAAAAACGAGGACATGGTTCATATCCCAGTATTGAACATTTATAACTGATATTATTTTTTACATTATCAGTTATTCAATCTTGACGTTTATGTAGTGTAGATGCATCATTTCTATGATAATAGTCGAGTCGCATATGCAGCAAGTTTGCACTGATATAATCTAAAGTGAATTACGTGACTGAAAGGACAGATCTTGTTATGAAACTAGTTGTTTAGAAGAATTAGATACGTACTTTATAATACCGATATTTAAAGTAAATGTAAGATGTTGTTAATTTTGTTGCGTTATAATGGTATAGGTATTTATCGTATGGCCAAAATCACACTCATAATTAATTAAAATTCAACATTCGTTACGTCAAAGTATAAAAAAAGTTAAAAGCGAAGGGTGAATTTTTCTGCTTGACTCAAAATCTAGATTTCTTATGTACTGTATTGCTTTATCGGTAAAGGTGAGGAAGTCTGATGCATTGCCACTGTACGCTCTGAGAAAGATAACTCGATGGGAATCGTGTTCTTAGGTAGCTTCGCCCCTGCGAATACATACGTACAATCTGGGACAATATTTAATCAAAACCTTGACCAACAAAAAATCTCCTTACATTAACTCATGTATCTAACTACGAATAAGTCAGTACAAGAATACGTGTAATGTACAAAAATGTTAACAAAACACGTACAAAAACTGACTACAAACGTGCGTGAAAAAACTGCAAAAAGGCAGTTATGTGGGCATACTTATTAGGTACTTACGCACACACATGTACAATTGTACACTTTATAGTATTGTGTAGTGCACACTTTGATAAGGTACTTATAATATACGTCTTCAGAATTGTCTCCTATTCTCCATATTATGGGAAATGTCACAATATGCCTTAGATAGGTGGACATGGACAATGCAAAGAAGTAGGACATATGAACCGATATGAAACTTTTACACTCTGATCAGCATTGATCTTGAATCATACAAAATGTTGTCATGTTTATTGAAGACTATCTTCCATCTGTCTAAAAGTCTAGTCCTTCAGTTTTACGGACACATCGCCAGAAGAGACGACAACAGCCTTAGAAACCAATGGTAGTGAGAGGAGTAGAAGGCAGTAGAGGAAGATCCACCACTAGATGGACTGACCAAATCAAACTGCCACAGGTACATCAGTGGTTCGAGTGGTGCTTTCGGCGGTATGTCGGGAGAGATGGAGGACGACAATACAAGACGTGATAGGAGAGAAGATGATCACGACCCTCAGCAGTGAGGACAACGACGCGCATAAAGAAGACAAAGTATAAAATGTTAATTGGCAATTTATAGTGTTCAATCCGATCTTGGTTCTTTTCGAGACTTTGGCTATATTACTCTACATAATTCAGAAAGGCTATGTTCAGTTGTGACCTCTGCTATTACCTTATACAATATTATGCAGTGTTTTCCAATGGATTAGTCCAATCACGTTGTCATTGATTGGTGTTATATTATGCATCAGGTTATGTTACTACTGCGTCAATATAAATTATCGATTTATTTTTATTAGTACTGGACTATTGACATGTGATCTGAACATTACCGGTCCGTCAGTCGACATTTAAAATGCATCAAGAGATTCTAGAAACGACTGCACGTATAGTAATAAAACATAAAAACTCCCATTAAAAACATGCTATAATGGGATGTTTCCATGCATTAGGTATAATAATGAAAGATAACCTTGAAATCAAACAAGTATCATTCAACATATACAAGCAATACTAACGAATGATATTCTTATGGAAGCGTGGGCGATATTGTACGCAGTACGTATAGACCGGTGTTTTAACGTTAAAAAAGGGGGTATAGCGTAGATAATTGTCGGAAAGCTGGAAACTATTTTAATCCCTTCATTAACATGCAAAGAAGGTTTCTTGAAGTTTGCACCAATTTTCCACTTGTGCTAAGTACAGGGTGTCCCAAAAACAAAAAAAAAGTTGAACTTTTTTCAGTTTTTCATTAATAACTCCTAAAGGAAGCATTCTAGACAAATTGTGTTCTTCTGTGAATTAAAGTAGATAAAATTCTTCGTCTACTGAGCATTAATACTACTCTCTACTTTGAAAAATCACTGAGAAACAGCGATTTAAAATTGTAATGTTTTTCTCGACATATGACAATTTTCTTATTTTTCTTGAATCGTTGTTGAATATCTTCTAATCCAAGCTACTTACAGCAAATTTTAGTACATATGATTCAATGGCCGGTTAATTCTCTATAAACTGGCATTAAAATTTTACCTCTATATTAAATTGTTTAGGATGTAGAGGTATTTAAAGACAGACGAGTGAAATAGAGAAATTTTTTAAATGATAGATTTCGGTATGTGAAAGGTAAGATAGACTTAATTTTGCGGCTCTCTCTTAATAACATACAATTTTTCTAGTTAAAAACCCAAATTTCGCTATTGATACGCCACTGTGTAACAACTTATATCGAAAAGACTATTTTTTTTACCTTCATCAGTTTTACTAATATAACTCCTGAACGCTTGATGTTAGGGAAAAGATATTTTACTCAAAATATAACTAAAATTAATTTACTATAACTTGATTTCAAAATTAACTCCGTAACTTAAATAATAACTGAGTTACAGTGTTTGAAAAAAAGCATTACTAAAAAAATTAAATTGCCTCGGCTATTTTTGTTGAATAACTCCTGAACCGTGATATAGAGAAAAGGTTCAAGAGATTTAAATATAAGGTGAATAAATTTTCTATAACACAAGCGTAATAAAATAACTTTAAAAGTTATAGTAAGAAAGTTATGGATGATCAAAGTCAATATTTTGTGTAGCCATTCGACGCTTGTTAAGATATATTTCATACTATATAGCGAGCAGGTACTTTATTTTCATACTACACCGGCTCGGAGGTGCTTACCATGTGCTTACTAGGCAAATATAATTCATAAGCAAACGTCGAATGGTTACACAGAATATTGACTTTGATCATCCATAACTTTCTTACTATAACTTTTAAAGTTATTTTATTACGCTTGTGTTATAGGAAATTTATTCACCTTATATTTAAATCTCTTGAACCTTTTCTCTATATCACGGTTCAGGAGTTATTCAACAAAAATAGCCGAGGCAATTTAATTTTTTTAGTAATGCTTTTTTTCAAACACTGTAACTCAGTTATTATTTAAGTTACAGAGTTAATTTTGAAATCAAGTTATAGTAAATTAATTTTAGTTATATTTTGAGTAAAATATCTTTTCCCTAACATCAAGCGTTCAGGAGTTATATTAGTAAAACTGATGAAGGTAAAAAAAATAGTCTTCACGATATAAGTTGTTACACAGTGGCGTATCAATAGCGAAATTTGGGTTTTTAACTAAAAAAATTGTATGTTATTAAGAGAGAGCCGCAAAATTAACTCTATCTTACCTTTCACATACCGAAATCTATCATTTAAAAAATTTCTCTATTTCACTCGTCTGTCTTTAAATACCTCTACATCCTAAACAATTTAATATAGAGGTAAAATTTTAATGCCAGTTTATAGAGAATTAACCGGCCATTGAATCATGTGTACTAAAATTTGCTGTAAGTAGCTTGGATTAGAAGATATTCAACAACGATTCAAGAAAAATAAGAAAATTGTCATATGTTGAGAAAAACATTACAATTTTAAATCGCTGTTTCTCAGTGATTTTTCAAAGTAGAGAGTAGTATTTGTGCTCAGTAGACGAAGAATTTTATCTACTTTAATTCACAGGAGAACATAATTTGTCTAGAATGCTTCCTTTAGGAGTTATTAATCTAAAACTGAAAAAAGTTCAATTTTTTTTTGTTTTTGGGACACCCTGTACTTAGCACAAGCGTAAAATTGGTGCAAACTTCAGGAAACCTTCTTTGCTTGTTAATGAAGAGATTAAAACAGTTTCCAGCTTTCCGACAATTATCTGCGCTACAAAGCTAAATTTCCTGGGCTAGTACCACAATACCAAACTCTTACATTATAACTTTTATATTAAAACGCAATGTTGACTAACACATAGTTGTTCCTAAACAAAACGTGTGAATTATATTGCTTGATAAAGTATATGTATTACTTAATTAGCCAAGTGACTAACTTTGTTATACAACTAGTGTATAATCAAAAGATGACGTACCTACTATCTAATTCTCTGTTCACAAACAATAATAATATGTAATATGAACTAGACCAGAAGTTGTCAGAACCCTTCAAAATAACAAATCGTGTTCCCAAATTATGTTTAAAGACCTCTTCACAGTTAATTAATAATATTATTTTATTCGCTCTTTCAGTCCAAAGTTACTCAGACGGTCCCAGGGTTAGCCGGTAGTGAACCCCTCAGCAAAACCACAAGCCATCACACTTCAATTCTACCTTCAGATAAAAAAAAAATGGATAAATGAAGTTATTTATTGCAGTTTTTGACAAGGTATTTTTAACTAGGCAATATTTTATTCAGTTGTGTCACATAACCTAGAATCTAAAGGGTTGTAATTCGTAAAATGTTTGGAATTCAACCCGAAAGCCATCATAAATTACTGCTTACATTCCTCTACTCTACAGAAATATTTTGACTGACGTATGCGTATATTGATTATTTTCAGTACAGTGAACACGAATGTTTAGTCAACACAACACACAAAAATGCTTCTATTGCCAGAAAAGACACACAAATATAATAGAAATAATGCCAACTAGTATTTGAAACCAGGCTTAGACCGGATAAATAAACGCAAAAATATGTTGATTTGCATACAATATCTACATTATTATGCGTGTTTTATACGGTATTTAACTTATACCTAACCGAAAAACGTCTGCTGTTTTCATACAACCGAAGTGTAAAGTATGCACAGGTTATTTAAAATTCAAATGAAATTGCAAATAAATGTTTCATGAGGTTCTACTGCAACTATACTCCTAAAGTATGAGCTTTTTTAAGTACTCTTACGAATCAAACTTATTCCCAGAAATGCACATACCAAATGCACTGTATAAAGTATTATGAAATATTGATTATAAAGGTGCTTACCCACAAGTATAACAACATTATGACCTCAATTTTTTATTTGAAAAGAATTTCCGTATGCATTCAAACTTCAATGGGAGTAGTAATCCGGTCTTAAAAGAAATGTATACTAATAAAATATAATGAATGGGAATAATTTAGTATAGACGACGATAGATAATCATAATATGGACTTGGATGGGAATGTTTATAGTAAAATAATTAGAGAAAGTCGAAGGATGAATCATACGAGTAAGTCGCCGTATTATACTGTGAAGCTGTATGGGGAATTATGTAAGCAACTCTATACATGACTTGGTCTATGAGAGAAGAATTTGTATGGAATGTATAAAGCAAGAATGTTCCATAATATGAGAGAAATTGTGTTAATGATATGGAAGAGTTGAGTACTGGATCCACGGAGCAGTACGTAGATATGACATTTAATTTACTATAAATTTTATATTTTATATGATTTTCTTTTTGACCTACTTACAGTTTTATCGAGGCAAAAGACACTGTGGATTGTAAAGTAAATGAGTAGTATAGACTCTGGGAGAAATTTATTCCAATATTAATAAAGTACACTTAGAAATCGGGTCATGTTTATAGGTAAGAATTGGGATAGGTAATAAAGTGATGTAGTGATGACATAAAGTGATATTGATGAATGTTTAGAAGATTCAGAATGATAACCGAGATAATAGCTATGGTCCAAATGAAGCTGCCCCTCCACCAAGACATGCAGACAGAGTCACTATAGAAGTCCAGAAAACCATCTCGAATATATACGCCATACCGATGAGGGGTTTAGTAGCGTACACTCATGACAAGATGAGTAGAGCAAGATGAGAGTGAGGCAGCCTATATGACCCGCCTCGCAAACTATGGACATCCCTGAAGAGCATCCACCGGAGATGTGGGCGCCTCTTCCATAAATGGGGCAAGACTCAAAAGGGTACATCCCCTTCGCGAGTGCGGCCTGATCGAGAATATCGACAATATTGCGGGGCACTGTCTCATCAAGAAGTTATTATCTAGAAATGCACGAGGAAATTACAAAGGTAAATGAATACTTGAGAAATATTGTGCTCTGACTCCCTCATTTGTACATATGTATGAAATACGAAGGGCAGAAAGAGACCAAGTGGTATAAAATTTTTTTTTTTTTATTTATTTAGTAATATAATACAAGTACAGTTGTAATTTTTCAGCAGATAGGTACAAGATTTACATAGTTTAATGTTGTCCTTCTCTCTCAATAAGTAAATAAATACTTGAGTAGAGAGTAATTAAGAAGAAGAAGAAAAACATTTCGATTAGGTACTCGTTTGTTCAAAAGATGGTTTACGATTTCGTGTTGAATTAATCTAATAAAACTTAATATAATAAGCTGTTTGTATAAAATATAACTCACGTACAACAAAAAGAACCGTGAAGAACAACAGTTCAACTCGAGACCATTCCACGTCAATAAAAAGCGATAAACAACAACATGGCCAATGATAGAATAGAGAAACCACAATGTTAACAATACAAATACAATACAACGTAGAAGGTAATAATTTGTTAAACGAGTTTGAAACATTTGAACACAATGATATCCTTATGAATATCCGACATCGTGGAGAATTCACTCCACAATATAATTCAAGTTAGTTAGACGTTAGAATCAAATAGAGCAGTCACGCGATAAATGCACTAAACTAAACTGTTTGCCGATTAACAACACGCAAGATAATTTAGTAATAACTCTGTGTACTAAACTAATACTGAATAATTCCCTCCTTCGCTTAAACCAGAACGGATGTATTATGCGACACTTAATATACCTGCTGGATTATTGAAACTTTGTCAAGGACGCATTACGATAAACTATTTGCTTTAACTGTCTCGTATTCTGTGACTAAATTCACATTATCGCGAAATACCTACATCTTGAATTTTAATTAATCGCAGGATGTCTAAACTTGTTCTACCTAAAGAGATAATAAGTTACATTCTAGGTAGTTACTATACAAGCACCTATGTGAATTAAAATTTTACAATTATTGACCAGAGGTTCACTAGCACTACTTCTAAATGAGTCTTTTTACGGTTTGATGAGGCAGTTGTGTGGGAATACACATGAATGTATCGCGAACCCTCTGATTTAATCAAAACTTATGACTACATACCTATTAAAAAAAGTATATACTTATTAACGAAGTGCCAAGATGTATCGGGAGGAAACAGATAAACTATAGTAATACAACTATAAGCCCGACCTTATAGTTGTACAGGTATTAATCTAGGCAAGATCGTACAAAAAAATATCATTTACGAATCAATGAAATTAATTTATAAAAAGTCATATTCCGTACGTTAATAAGATCAGAACTTTAGTTATGAAAAGTGCATGAACATTATTGAACAGTTAGTGTGAAATACATCGCAATTACCTCACAATTCTTTGCATACCTCCATGTCTTTCTTTGTCTTGTTTTTGGTTTATTTCGTACGTACCTATTTATTGCAGGAATTGCTCACTGAAAGAGTAATTAAATATACGATAAAAAAGTGTCTTATATGGCATGAACGTGTTATGGTAGAAGAGTATTAGAGAATGCTCCATATACTTCACACATTCCTTGAGTTTTCACATGTATGTTGTTCACACAATTTAAAAACTTATCTTCACGCAAACCTTATTCTTACATCATTCCATCTTGTCTCCACATAATCCCTGGGAATATATTTATCTATTAATTGCGGTGTGATTAAAATAATTCCTTATGGACAAAGGATGATCTTATCAGCGACAAATTAAATAAAAAAACGTATGGAGTTGAAACTTAATCACTCTTCTTCAACTTCTATTTGTACCTACGAGTATGTGATCGTTCATCCTCATACAGGGTTCACAAAATTCATAATCCTGTCACAGTTACATGTAAGTATACATAGAAGAATACGCGAAGGAATTTTTACTACTAGATATAGATATACTTAGACACGTTAGTTGTGCAAATTTTGGCAAAATATATTTCTTCTACAGTTGTAGGTCAAGTTGTGTAATTCAACGTGATACGATTTAATCTAGATTCCATCAAAATAAAAACACGTTTTCATTACATCCACTCGTACTATTGTTGTTAAATGCTTGGACAGCCTTGTCTATATATTTATAGTTGGCTCAGTCAGTCGGTTGGAGCGTCAGATCCGTCTCACAGGCAGTGTAAAATCCTAAGACATAAAAACAGCACCCTTTTCATTCGAAAAAAATCTTTGAAATGACGACGTTTTATTTTTTTAGTTATCTTTTGACAATATAAGCTCAAAATCAACTCTACCCTTTAAAAATCATTTAGATACAGGGATTAAAAAATACGCATTTTTTATCAATAAATTGCAGCGACAACAGTAGTAACTCAAAACTACAGACAAATTTTCTCAAGCATAATTCAACGATGGGTCAATTTTTAATAAACCTGTTTCAAATTACACGTCGAAGACGAGTAATTTGACTGAATAACTGAGTTTTAAAAATAGATAGATAACAATTTTTTATACCATTGCTGATCACTGCCTCAGAACAGTCATATATATAAATGTCTACCAAGAATAACAAGACCTCATTATAAAGGAAATTAATTTTCCAATGAAAGCGAAATGTACATTATTTCCGTTCGTATCAAAGAGCGTTATTAATTTACTTTCCAATGAAACCACAACATACAACATGATACGATATTCAAAATATTGAAATCAATTATCGCTTTTATAATTAATACCATACGCTTTCAAAATAGCGACTCAAGGCGAATCTTTTGTGATGTGGTGCGCACAATATGAACAAACCACAAAATACAAAGCAATAAAACAAGTAAGCAGTATGGAATATAATATTAGACTTATAAATATCACAGAAAATATCACCTACCGCATATTGAATAATGACTCATTTTAATAACACAAGCGAAAGTATAAATATAATTAGAGCAAGCATTGTTTTATATAAAAACCGCAACAAATAATATGCACCTGATATGATTATAATGGACACAGAAAAACAGGTGATCAGAATATCATATCTCCTAACAACGAATTTATATTGACTGCTTCTTATGAATAAATAGCCTGTAATAGGTCTAATTCTGTTATGAATTACGTGTGCAGGAAGGCAGGAACTACAAGAAATTAACTCATTTCGTACAAAATTGTTCACGCCGGCGCTGTAAGAAAATTTACAGATGACTATACATAATTGAAAATTGAATAAATGCCAATAGCTATATGTCGAAGATTTTCATAATGAACCATTATAATAATTAGTTGTTGTCGATCTAACAAGTTATTATTGTCTGTTTTAGTAAAAATTTTTCTTCGCATATCCACTCTGTGACTACATTAAGTTTTGGATTCATGTCTTGTGACACAAAATTTGTCACAAGACATGAGGTGATGGTATTAGTAATAAATGAAAATCTAATGAGAGAATTGTAAGTAGTTCCGTATCCTAGTTCATATACGGTTTTATTTGTCGTATCGGTAATTACATTTACTAACACCATCAACGACATGTATAGCGGCGTTATGTTTTTAACCTGGCTTTTCACATAATACGTGCTTTAAAAAGCTTTCTAAAACGTTTACAGAGTTGAGTCTGGAAAATAAGTGAACAAAGAATTGGAAAACTTAATGTTTATAATGAAAATCCACAATGTGTGTGTCTATTTTATACGGTGGAGGAAAAACCAATACAGTAATAAATTGTTGGGTAAAAATGTAAATCGCTTCAGGCCACCGCGGCATGTCAGGGTGAGGTGAGAAGAACAACATTCATGCTGTATAATATATTTCGCAAATTAGCGAAGATAGAAGAGATGTCAGCGTTTCCTATAATACATCGAGCTTTAAGTTTGGGTGAAATAGTTCGTGATGTATCATGACTTTATAGATATGTAAACTTTTGCTTTATATGAAGTCCCAATGCAGAGAAATGTAATTGAATTTATAAAATCTATTCTATATTATACTTCTCGGTTGCTTTATTTTTTTTAGTTTATATTTTATGATTTATCATTGGGTCAATGTTCTGGTAAAATACTTTTCATAGAACAACATGGAGATGGAACGAAAAAATTTTGCCAAACTGAAGGAACCAAAGATCACATCATACTTGTAAAGGGAAAATTTTTAAAAATGCACGAAATCTATATTCGACTTTAAACTAGAGATTAACAATAATAATTGGACTATTTTGGACGCCGTTTATCGATAAAATCGCTCCAAGGGCACCTTACATTTATCTTTATCATCCATACATTAGATGCTTTCGAAACATCGATATGTAACTAGCATACCTTACTGCCGTGAGATACATACTTACAATACAATATTATGTATTAATGGTTCACATTATAGTATGAAGGTCAAAGGCGGTGTGTGTTATTAAATAATAACATTGTGTGTCCCAGAGGGCAAATTCTATTCACTGGAAGAAAGACTTAGCGTGCTGTGGAGTTAATATGCATACATACATGAAAATACTACACTGGCATGTTGGTAATAAACCTTAGGAATTTAAAACATACGCAATATTACTCTACCTATATATTACTTTTATTTTTATACAATTACCTACGATGTTGTAAAGCACTGGACATCCAATTCAATTATTTTTTTACAACACAGACGATATACGCAGGTTTCCAAGGTTGATACGTTTTTTTACATCCACAGGATTATTATTCTTATTCATTAAATGGGGCAAAAGAGACCATCCCTTTTGTGAATGTGGCCAGATCGAGACTGTTGATCACATAGTAGAGAGGTGTCCTGACAAAAAGTTAGCAGGGGTTCTTGAGGAAATCTTTGAGGAAAGCCAAGGGCAATAGATTACTTGCAAAATATTGACGCGGAGCTTTGACTCCAAGACAACTTGTACAATGGTCTTGTGCAACGTGCATACGAAAGAAAGAAAAAGAAAGGATTATTATGTTCTTGAGGATACTGGAGTATCGATTCTGTATTGGAATAAATCATCTTCTACAACACGATCAAGTCCTGAACTGCATACAACATGGTCAATTGTGAAAACCTTAAACAACTATTGGAATATCGATTGTGCAGCAAAAATTCACAAAATATGAGTTTTCGCATTACACTTTTCTCTACTCATACTTGAAAAATTTTGTATGTCGTGACTACCGGAATACACACTCAACACTGAAGTCTAACAAAACTGAACAAATATTACCCATTCCATTAAAAATCAAATCTATTAGTAAACTATAGTAATAATTAATAATTATGATTGATATCCAATCAAAAATTGAAGCTTCAATTATCAAATCATTGTACATTATTTTCATTAAAATTATACACTACAAAGTAAAATAAATTCTGCGTGAAAACACGCATAATGGAGCTTTATTTTACTTTAATAAATTACATGTCATATCTGTCAATACCGGCGCACCATCATCCACTGGGTGCTTTCCCCAATGTTTAATAATAATAAATATCTACGTTCAATATCACCACAAGAGATGTCAGTTACATGTCGAACTCGTCATTAAGTCTGTCTCAGTTTGAAAATAAGTAAGGTATTATTTTGTTAAGAAACGGGCATATTAAAGGAAGAAGGCAGTAAAGTAAAAAAGTTAAGAGGCGCAAGACTGGTCTGGTGAGCGACTCTGTTTTATAGATCACTCTTTTTATGACATCATTAAATAAACAGAAAGAAATGGACCTTTGGAAAATTTCTGTGTAAGACGAGACCTTATACTTTTACCTACTTGGTATATCGAATAAATGGGGTAACCAGTTTGTGTATAAAAATGACATTCGGAATGGGGGCCTTATTGCTTGTCCTTGGACCTTGTAACTTGTATGCATTTCCAAAAAGAATGTTGAAGAGCGATGTCAAAAAATGAGGTAATAGGGAGGGATACAAAACGACTTGGATACGCAAGCTCAATTATTATCTAGAAAAGAGGTAGAGCTTTAGGTGGTGAAGCGCACTATAGGTTATCGACAGCGAAATTACGTTCAGGTTATGCGTATTGTGACACTCTCAGCAACTTAGCCAAAAATATTTCAATCTTCATAGTACACAATTCCTATTTGCTGTGGAAACATTTCAATGTTTATAATATACAAAACAATACAAATCTTTTGTGAAATACGAGTAAACAGAAATCATACTATCTTAGGTGTAAACATTTCCACTTTGTAATTTTATCATTGTTCATACGAATATTTCAAAACATCAGTATTATATTAATTGATAAACCTTCATTAGAGGTTTATAACTATCACGGTATTGTGAGCGAACTGTAACAACCATACCATCTGTCAAAACAAAGTAAGTATATAGTGACATAGTCTACATATAACAATAGGCAGGTAACACTTATAGTACACATTAGAATCGTTATATTAAGAGTATGCATACCGACAGGCATATTGATATTTCGAAAATTTCTAAAAACGGGAGACCTCATATCTCGACAACCGTTACTAAATATGCTTCGGAACAAAATAGGGTAGATGCATTCAACATTTATCTAGAGAATAACCGTAAAATATTTTTTATATCTTGAATAGATTTCTCAAAAAAAAAAATATTGAAAAACACCTCCGATCTTTTTTCCGAAAGACGGAAACTCGTTTCCCGAAAGTCGCGGAGTTATTTTTTTTTGTACTTACTGATAATATGCATTAAAATCTAGGAAATAACCGTAAAAGTTTTTTAATAGACGCAAAATTAACACCTAAAAATGGAAAAAAAACGCTATTTTTACCATTTTATCGTGCGATTGTTCACGCGATTTTGAATCTTAATACCGTGGGAAATTACTGTGACGTCATTCTTGGTAGCAAGCCCTAAAAATATTTACAGAAGCACACCGCACAGTGGGTGAGTCAATTTAATATAGAACAATACCTACTTCCAAACAATATGATTACCCAGGTGTGGAAGTAATTACGTTTTGAAATCACATTTGTATTTCGCTAAGACCTGCACGTACATATACAATGAATTTGTGGAGACGAATTCTGAATCTATTTTTGGACTTTAATATTTCAGTCCTTTGAAAGATGTTTATATTGAAACTTCGTCGACAAAACCTTTTTGAGTTAAATTCATCGATTCTAATTAATACAGTAGCGTCAAAGCAACATCATCCGCATTATTGTTTCAGCTTCAGGTTAATTAACTTTTATTATACGAGAATTACACTATAAGGGTTCATTCCTACTCGTATACTACATACATAGAATACGAGATTCGAGTTATGGTTCGTGAACACTCGTGAACGGTCAGTTTCTACACAAATCAATGGAAGTTTGCCACAGGCGCTTGCGAAGCATCCGCACGTTTGTCACTTGTATGTGAGCAGAGTTTGTTAACACTGGTTCGAGGCTCGGCGAGCGTGTGGCGTGTAGATACAATATTTAGTGAAATAAGAAATAAGCTAATTTTAAACTCAGACAACTCCCGTTGTTTTGATAACTTACATATTAAAACGGTATAGCTATGTAAGTAAATTAAAAAATATTAAAAATAAACGAAACCTCTTAAGTTTTTCAATATCCTTCTGAATAAACAGTAGATTCTATTCCCCTCATCTTGCTTTAGCAATTACGACATATTATATTCGTTGGTAGTTACAAAAACAACTTTAAAATGATGTCGACGACTTCAACAGAAAATTAATTATAGTTGAAAAAGTAAAGTTCTAGGAAAAAACAACTTTAATATTCTGAACAGGAAAAATAATACAAAATTATAAGTAAAGATTAAATAACTCCCTAGATAGGCTGTGTAAACATTATGATGGGCATATCAGACAACCCACGTGTAGCTGTAATATTATAATGAAGACACCTGCGATATCAGCCAGAATATAAGTAAATAAAATATGACTTGAATTTTATGGAAGCATCATAAAACTGTATTAAGATTAAATCCCATCTTGATGTAATATAAATGGTGTACCTACTACACGTATTCATAGGACTTAAGTCTCGTCCAGAACAACAGAGATGAAAATCTTACGATAACTGTTGCAAGCATCATTAGATAATTGGGATTATAGCTGACAGAGATCGCAGCACTGCGATAAGCTCTCCCTAGTGAACTAATGTTTTATCCTCTATTAGTTGTCATGCTTTATTTGTTTTGAAGTGTAAATAAATAAATACGAAACGACGAGTATGTGAAATAAATGTCCGGTAATCAGTACCATAAGAATACCACATTGTGTACTAGAATAACTTGTCAAATAATCTTGTATGGCTTTCGCAGCGTGATGAATCCATATATTCGTTGTTGGCTCTTCGGGTTTCCTTACTGTGGCTTCTACAGGTAACTAAAGAATTGTAGAGACCACTGGTCTATCATAAATTCAAGCAAATCTTGGTATTTGTGCAATGTCAGTTCACCGTTTGCAAGACAAATTACTAGCTGATTTTACACGATTGTGATAACACAACAATGCCTGTGGCAATAATACATTGTATCATAAATAATTTCATATGCGCACATACATACAATATTGCCGTACACTGTACAGTGTACACAGATGTGACTAGCTAGAAAGACAAATATTAATATAACGGATGACTGAACAACAAGACAGTTGCACAGAGTTGCATGTGTACAGTACTCAGTTAGTAGGTAACTTTACTGCCTGCTATGTAAAGTTTGTATCATAGAAATGTCACTAAAATAGAGGATGAGACGCAAAAGCAAGCGAAGAAGTTGGCGGCAATTTGTGATAAAGTGCGTCCTCTTGCAAAAATGTTCGAATAAGAAATTACTTATTTATCTTTCACGCGCGATAATAAAATAACACAGACTGAACTAGATAGAGATATGTTGATTCATTATATAATTATATAGACATATCTAGACTATTAGAAATAGATTAACGCTATCTGCCTTGAAACTTTGCTTTCATTAAATCTTACTCATATAACAATCTATATTGTCCTTACATGACAAATGCATTTAAAGTTAGGTACATTGAATGTAACTAATGTATGTATTTGTTTAAACATAAAAGGAAACGATAAAGTATCATGGATTATCCCGATGTTAGATTAGTGACCACATCATCCGGAGTCTCATAAGGGACTGATGTCTATCGACATGTCTCACACAAGTCTATGCAATGGAATGCACTATAATAATAAAGGAACAGAAACGTGAAGCGGAATGCAAGCAGGTAAAACGGATATGGCGTTTATAAAAGCTACCAATAAATAGGTAAAGTAAAGGCAGTAAATCGCATTCAGATACAAAGACTCAAATAACATAATTCACGATGTTATTTCCTGAGTAAACAAACGTAGAAAAGAATAATCAAATCTTGAACAGTTTCAAACAGGGATTCTGTAGTTTAGTCAAAAAGCAGGCGACACTTTTATGTACGAGTAATAATTTCTATGAACTGTATGTTAAAGTTTCGATACTTTCAATGACTAGAATTCCTATGTAATGTGAACTTTACACACGAGAGATAAGTAGACATTAAATACGAGTATACTCGTAAATGACGTGTAGTGTGAGAATTGAAGGAAAAAGTCGTATTTTACGTTCGAAGGATCTTTTTACAATTTCGCTTTAAATGATGAAACTATTCAGTTTTATGATTTACACGTGCCATAATATTGGGTACGAGAATATAAATAATATAACACGTAGACATTATACCTAACATTGAGTGAGGTAATATTCAAATAGAAATATACAACATCAATATTTCGAAGGGCCGAATGTTTACATCAAATACCATTAAACGGAAAAGCCTTTTTCCTTACCTACTTCAGACCTTTTTCTCCATATGTCATATTATTGTTGTTGTTTAATGTTTATTTCTTTAGGCACTTTGATGAAAGAGGCGACACTTTATTATGAAAGGAAATGATATAAACCTATAAATATTATTAAGTATATCAGAATTGGTTAAAGAAATTAAAAGCACTTTCCACGTACAACAAATCCATTATAAGCTCCAAAGTTTTCTGCGCCGTTAGAAATCGAGGGGTTGTAAATAAATGTATTATTCGTGCTAGTATAACAGTTGCTAGTATCTAATGTTATTTATTTATATACTGAGTGAACAATCTCACACAATATTTCCAACAATGTCCATTTTATAATATTGAAATATGTATACCTAATAACAATTATAAATGTATACAATATACATACTTGTGTACTAGTTAAATCCAATCATAATGCCACAGCAAATTGCGCGTAATTGTTTAGGCAATTTAATAATACTAATCTGATATTGGTAACCAATGAACATAGTAATAATCCTCTAACAATATCCGATACTATAACAATACGACTGAAATAATTAATAGCTAATTCATACATCTAGTAGAAATAGAAATATTATAGAGTAAATACAATGAATAAAATTGTTATTTGGGCGTACCAAGTCATTGTGGTCTGATCAAGGTGAATTGAATTTACAGATCGTAGTCTTAAATATTTCTAAAATAATTTGCTAAACATAATGTATTTTGCAACGTTTATGAATATACAAATGCGATTGAAAAGTTTTGCAGGGTAAAAAAGTTTCCTCCCAAGTTAGTTACCGTTTGGAGATATGTACCAAAGCGTGTATTTTAGGTACAAAGGGGATGGGCCAATGATATTATCGGGTCGTCGGGAAATGGGGGGAGCCAGAGCGCCCAAAACAGAAAATTGTGGAAAAGACAAGAAGAGGCCTATATCCAGCAATGGAGGGAAAGGCGCTGAAAAGATGAAGACGTACCTACATAGAAGATTATGCACAGGTACGCCCAAATTATCTCATGCAAACAGTTTTTCCAATAGTCAATACCAAGACCAGTATTGCTTCTTAACAAACTGATAAGTACCTACTATAATTACTTCGGATTTACAAAACTGAGATCCTTAAATTGAAGAAGGCATTTGAAGATCAGGTCATCAATTTTGAAACTCTTGATCTAGGTATCTTTATTTATATCATTAAATTAAAATTAAAAATCAAAAAATAAAGAAAACGAAAAACGATATCGATTGCATGTCCCCGAGTTCATATGAATTTAAAATTAGAAATACAATACATACAAAAAACGGCTTCTATGTACAATAATACCTACTATGCATTTAAAGGCGGTATACTCCATATAAAATAATCATTACTATATTCGATGAAAACGTGACCTAATCTAAATGCGCTACAGTCGAATTGTATCAACGCAAAACATAACGTACAATGTACTAATACTAATTCTACTACAAGTTAGTGATACACAAACGTAAATAATAATAAAAAACAATGCCAAGTTCACAGCGTTAATGATTCTACATAGTCTCATAAAGAATTATTATACCAACCTGTACTTCTGAGATAATTATTGTGTACGAAAAAAATAAAAGTAAATGATCAAAACTTACCACACACTTTGTTGGTCTTGAGTCAAGACTCTTGACGACTGAGTGATGTAATGAAATTAAACTAATGGTAGACTCACCTGTAACAAATGTACAACAATTTTTAAAAACAAATGATAATAACAGTTAGAGGCCTGCCCAAAGGCGTATTTTGACATAAAAAATTCAATACAACGGGTAATGGGGTAATGTATGTTTGTCTTTCTCCTTGTAAGACCCATTGTAAAGTATCTATTAGTAACTGGCAACAATTAAGTGAGTTTTTTTTGGTACCATTTTTTGTTGGTTTTTAATAATATTGTGAGATATGAACACAGACACACAAAGGTTCCCAAAAGTCTCATTGATCGAATATTTTTGTGGATTTTGACACAAATTTTGCCATTGATTAGACACTTATGTACCTATTTATGATTTGAATACAAGCAAGGTTAAATAAATAAATAAATAAATCTTTATTGGCCAGTAAATATGTATATTAACAAAAACAAGACAATGCAGTGTGCCAAAAGGCGGACTTTTTGGACTTATTAATTATTGGACATATTAAAGTTCTTGCATTTAGGGAGGTTAGGACACTACTGTGTAGTATATACGGAAATTTTAATTGTCTGGGAGATCTACAATCGGTAAATTAGTTTATCATAATAATAATTAAATACATGGACAATATTTTTTACACCGGTTTTCAAATTGCTCATCTCTGGAATCAACTCAAATAGTTTCAACCTAAATGGGTCAAATGCCCTTTGGTATTTCAAAAATTTAACTTCATCAGAAACTTCAAGAATTTTAATCCTTTTGTCAACTACAGATACTGTAAAAAGAATGATGAATAAACAATGTTTGCGTCGGGAACTATAGGTACGTAGCGGAGAGAGACTTAGAATCCCTCACCCTTTTGGAAATGTTAATTTTTTTTACACGAAAAAATGTTGAATATTAAATTTTAAATACTCGGTTGTTATATTTTTCAAGGATGTTCTCGCTAACGAATGTTAGCGTCTAGACTTTGGACTGAATAATAAACTTAGATGGTTTCAAAGTGGGAAACCAAATTCAAAGCAATGAAAAATAATAAAAAAATAAAAAAATATTATGGAGAAAAAAGTTCCCGGGAATAATAACGATATTTTCATTACGTACCTACTAGCTTGGAAGGAAAATAATAAAGTTATGCCTTGAAAATGTATCTCGTATACCTACGTTTAATACTTTCAATACAAAATGTACTCGTATCTCATAAGCATAATACTTACAATACAAAAATTTGCTTCAAAACCAATTACAGTTGAATAATAAAAACGTGATCTGTTTGTGAGTAGCTGTAAGAAAACGTTAGCTATCTTTATTCCATTCTAATAACGTGATAAGTGTAGTGGATTGAAGGAAATGAGTAAATTATATATTTGAAAGAAGTATAAAATAAATTACTTAAAATGCCAATAAGCACACAAGTTTAATAACTTTAATGACAGGTAAAAATATTATTATCAGTGAATGTACGCTACATATTATATTATAATATACCTACTCACTTTAGTATCCAGTGGCGTATATAGGATTTCATTTCGGGTTGGGGGGCGATCTAATATTTGACGTTGGGGAGGTGGAGGCAACAAAAATTTGAAGATAGATGCACAATAATAAAATTGATAATAGCGCCGCAGGCAAAATTTTTTCGTGAATTAAAGTGAAAAAGGTGGTCGGTAGCCTGGTTGGTAACGTGCTCGACTGTTAATCCAGTGGGCGCGGGTTCAATCCCCGACCTACTCCACTTCACAACACAAGCTTTTAAGCTTTCTGTGAAGTGTACAAAGATGTATTTGGGGTTATTTCGATAAACCCAGATTCATTTTTTAAAAAAAAAAAAAAAGGCGTGTCTTAGGTTGGTATTAATATTGTGTGCAGAAAATATAAAGAAGAATAGCGCCGCAGGCGAAATTTTCTTTTAATAATGGGCGAAGTGATGAATTTGAGTAACTTTCATGCTTTAAAATAACGTTTTTTAAAGAATTGTCCAACATTTCGGGGGGGCGGGCCCCCTTGCCCCCCCCCCCTATATACGCCACTGTTAGTATCGATAGAAACGTGAATTGGATAATTCTTGATTACGAAATGAATATGTTAGTAAACTATCAAATAGTTAGTTCATTATATTGACCTTACGCCAAAAGTAACGTTGCTTATTATTACAACATAATCATGTGTTACAGTAATATTGTAATAACATGCAGTGGATTATTGGAAAAGGTGTTAAAGTTTTAAGTATACCTTAATCTAAGTAGATGATATGAATGGTGGCTTTAAAATCTGTAGTCTAAACACAAAACTTTAATGCTGTGTTACATGGTATGAAGTCCATGTGTTATTACTTTTCAGTTGTCAGTTACTAAAACATATTCCTAATTCTCAAAGTTTTTAGTTTTTAGATGATACCACCAATATTAGTTGAGAAAATTTAAGTTGAGAATAGTGGAGACAAGTATATGTACATGTTGAGACCGGTCTCTTTTCAAAGTGCCTTAAAAAACCCTATAGGCAATAAAGTTTAGGATAGTTTTCATATTTATTTCAAGTTATACGAGAAACTCTTATGTATGTAGTACCTACAGCAGCGGATGCATGCCGTGATTTGGCTTACGTACGTTTCTCCAAGCGATAGTAAGATTTTTGTATGCGGTGTAATAATTCCTGAAACTATAAACATGGTTCTGTACAGAATGTCCCCTAAGTCAACGATAACCCGTGAATGGGTGATAGAGGCCAACTCATAACTGACCAGAAAATCGAAATTGACCTTAGTAAAAAAAGTGGCGATATCTCGAGAACGAGCGATTTTTACTAAGGTCATATTTCGATTTTCTGGTCAATTATGAGTTGGTCTATCACCCATCCACGGGACGTCCTGTATTTATAGTAAGTGCTACTACAAACAAAATTTTACTAATATATATGTCTAGAGGGGCAGTACAATTTCCCATGTATCTTGTTGTCTTATGTATGTTTATTTTGTATTTTTTTTGTATTTATATATTATGAGTGTGTATATGTATATGTATATATGGGAAATAAATCTTCATTCATTCATCCATTCATTCATTCATATCAATATGCAGCACTATTATAAGTGTTTTAATAGACTAATGCCCGATCCCACCAACTACCACCTAGGAAGCAGACCCCTAAGGAATTTCCATACAAAACCACAGATAATTTGAGTGATTATTATAACTGTCAAAACCTTAAAGATATAAATCCATACAAAATACAGCATGCAGCTCTACTTAGTTAGGTGACCAAATATCTCGGCCCAGAATCTCCCTCACTTAAGTAGCTGCATGCTGTATTTTGTATGGATTTATATCTTAAAGGTTTTGACAGTTATAATAATCACTCAAATTATCTGTGGTTTTGTATGGAAATTCCTTAGGGGTCTGCTTCCTAGGTGGTAGTTGGTGGGATCGGGCATAAACCTTTCACTGCTGATGTAACGACTAGAATATAGTACTTACTTAATTAATCATAAAGACAGATGCTAGAAGATGGTCGATAAAAAAAAATAGGTAAGCATATAGTGGCTATCTCACGTACCTCCTTAATAAAATACCCGTCGGATAAAAACCTTGGCTTATTGATAAATGCATCAGTCCCTCCTATAAAAAACCTCCAAACTTCAGTAAGTAAAATCAAACCTCTACCAAATTTACATGAACAGATATAGAATTTCCGGGGTTATATGTTTTACAGCCTACATAAAGAGCAAATTTAATCAGATGTGTAATGATCCAAAACAATATTATATTGGTACTTATATATAACTTGCGATCAAAATAACTATTAAATATTTAAAACTTAGTGAGTACAGTAGGTAATAAAAAAAAAACAATAAAGGAGCGCGTCCAAGGTCTACTAAATTTCAATGTTCTCAAGTTTCAATATCAAAACGTGATTATAATAGGTGTTTGTTAGATATTAATGGAGATTTTTATTGTAAACTAATAGAACTGTTTAATCGAACATAACGTACCGATTTTTTCACCTGTTATTCGATATTTTTTATTATAATCGATAATTTCCAAGGAAAATATACGTAAGGTGAATACGTGTGTAACTTAAAACTTAAATGAACCATAAAAATATCTCACACATTAGAGTGATCATTATACAAATCTCTAATACGTTTTCTTACTTTTAGATGAGCTTTTAAAATATGCTTACTTCTTATACAACAGATGACCAAATGGACCATAAAAATATAATTAATTTTTATACGTTCAATAATACTCCCAAGAAAATTCTACAGGTAATTGAATACCTAAAATTGATTTTTCTAATAAAATTAATGTAAGCTTAATACTCAATAAATCGGAATTTAAAGTCAATGAATTTAACATTCAATACTCATCTACATATTTATTTCAGTATATAATATGTCGTGTGTACAAAATCACACATTACGTTTGGGCGATCATTAATTTGAAGAACTCTTATGCCGGATTTCACCAACTTTTTAGGTGAGGAATAGCGGAGACGGGAGTCACCAGCACATTTTTTTATGAAATACAATGATAAGTGGCTACTATCTCCGCTATTCCTCACCTAAGAAATTGGTGAAATCCGGCATTATTCATCGTGACAGACCAACTTTTGACGATTTCGGACGAATAGATTAATGAACGATTATCAAAATAATTCTTAAAATTAATTATTATATTCGCAAAAGCGCAAAACTACGTATTATCATTTTAAGGTTCTAGTTGTGTTATGTAAGAGATAATCGCCTAAATTATAATAACAATCCAAAATAAAATCATAATACGAATGACTCACGACAGAATCTCAAATGTCACAATCATACCTAACATAATAGGTACCTATAATATAGAGACTCGATACAGTTCAAGTCTCGCATTTTTTTTATTCGCGGAACAAATTTCTGAATTACGACTACATGCTTTGGTAAAATGGCGCAACGACAATATAATGCGCGAGTAATAAATAGATTACGAGTAATGCATTTCAAGTGCCATGTGGTATTTCATAAATTTATGCAATAGAAAGACCTTGGCTTTGAGAACAATATGGCGTAAAATAATGTTGACGTTACAATGTTGTTGTCTATGAACCGCAACAAAAGGATTGCTAAAACTCTTGTAGGTATAGGGTCTGCTTTATACTTCTGTCTTCACAGAAGCTGCGTTTCACATTGCTTACTTCAATTATATTTTAGATCGTTCTACTATTTATATATTTTTTTTATTTTTTGACCTTTGTCTACAGTAAGTATATTTAAGAAGACCACCCATACGATGGAGAGATAAGCTAGTTAAACGTCGGGTGTCAACTAGATCCAGAGAACCCAGGATAGAGCACCGTGGAAGGAAATGCAGGAGGACTTCATCCAGGAGTGAGGTCACAAGACATTCAAAGAATTAATAACCAGGATAGCTTCGCAATTTCTTCATTTAGAGGTATTCTAAATGGTTCTTACGCTATTCCGAGTACTATGTAGTACATTACATATAAAAAAAAACTTATCCGATTTGTAGAATTCTCTATTATAATTCGGTAACATATTTCAAGCTTAGGAGTTGATACTTACGGATTATCTTTCGCCAAGTGAAAGAAAAGAGGAGTTTAATAATAATCCGAACTAAGATGGTTTATAAAAGTCTTTTCGTACATTCTAAAGTTAAGATTACATAAAAAAACTTTCCCATCTTTTTGCTGAAGAGTGATGGTTCATACATGCTGCACGATTTTAAATCGTTTGTTTATTTAAACAATATTTCGTGGCAGACACATTGTATTTACATTCGATGATGGTAGTATAAAATATTACAGATTCATGATAATTAAATGTATGCACAATTTATTACCACATTACAAATCATCGATATTATATTACTAAATAATTTAAAACGTCTTGTAGTAAATAGATCACCTGTAACGTGTAGTCCAATTAACATTAAATTTAATGTTTGTTTTTTTATATGAAGTACAGACATCCCTCGCTAAAGACTATTACACCTTAAAAAATGTTTCAGTTTATCAGTTATGGTGATTCAAATTTCACATTAGAATTTGTCCATTGCCTCTAAAGTTGGGATTCAATTAAAACTACAAGAAGTATACATATGTAGGTAGACTTTACCAAAACATTGATACATTTTTTTTTATATATAAGCCGTATCCTATCGAACATCCTCGAGAATATTGTTAATACAATAAATGTTTCTAGAGCTGCTATGTTTCATGGCACTTTTTGTCAAAACATCGTAAGGTATAAAAAAAATCACGGTGATATGAGAAAACCAAAAAAATTGGGGTTAGCTGGCAGAGATCGCAATGAAGCTCCCTGTAGTGAACAAATGTTATAACAGGCACGTATTTTAGTTGTAGTAATGTTAACGTATTTCTGTATTTTGTTTGCGAAAAACGTAAATAATTATAAAACGATGCTAAAATACTGATTTTTTTTTTAATGCGTAATTAAAAAAAAATATGTGTCCAACAACATCTAAATACGTTGTAGTTTTTCGTTACACTGTGGACAACAATTTAAGATGTAGATATTTGTATATAATACATATTTATTATATGCAATACATGACAGTAGTTATAAATTGAGAAGTGATTTTGTAATATATTTTCGTTTCAACCTTCATCTCATTGTATGCGTTTATTTGTATTATGTACAAAGTATAAAGAATTGCTTGGAGGCAATCTACGAATATCATAAGGACATTTGTAGTAATAAATACAAGGAAGATTGAAGTATTGGTTGGTTGTTATATTTTATGTTCTAACACGTTAACAATAATGTTATTTTTTTTAAAGTTAATAATTTAACAGACGAAACAAAAACGCAATAACAAGATCGTTATTCAAAAATAGACAAGATAAAATCTGAATTTAATTAAATGAATATTTATTTTTATAGTTCGCTTCTACAGGAAATATTTGAGCATGTCTTTGAAACAAACATGTTAGGTATAATATTTAACACACTACAAACTTCCAAAATGTAAAATATATATATATATACACCTACGACCTACGCAAATTATTCCTCTGTCCCACAAAAGACTCAGTACTCAGTAGGTATAGTTGGCTTAGGAATTTTCCAAACCACAATCTTGGATTTTCATGTGTATTCTATTGTATATAACTATTATATGCACATTAGATTGCTATTGTGCTGAATGTTTTTTGTAAAACAGTGCTGGGGTAGAAATTAAAAAATATATTTAGGTATTTGTTCATTTCATTAAAAAAAAAGTACAAAATCGGGATTTTCTTCCCAGATTTAAACACAACGAAATAACGTAATATGTATAGTAAATCATCATACAGAGATGTTGGTACAACTACCTACTCGTACATGTTTTGCGACTTTGAAATTTCGTTGATTAATTAATAAATAATAATCAAAAGAATTAGTAATCCAGTTAGTAATAGTTTGTAGTACTGGCAATAATTACTAACACCAAAAAAGAAATTATGAAGTTGCAAGCCATGATTACCTTTGTACTTTTATAATTTCGCTCTGAGAACAAAATATACTACGCTAGATTTATTGATTATTGACAATTTATTAGCATAATACAATATCCACTTAGTACCACTGTTTCTCTATATTGAGTTTGAGAATGGGTTTAGGTACTACATATTAATTTCCTTTCCTTTGTATAAATTAAGGGCTTGGTACCAAGAATGACGCACAATATATTTCTTAAATATTACATTGGTACAATTATAATTTTTCAATAGATAGGTATAAAGGTAGGTATACATTTTACGTTGTACTACTCTCTCAATAATAGTAAATGAATACTTGAGTAGAGAGAGGAGTGTTTACAAATTAGTACATATATTATGATATGATTACTAACATACATTTCCCGTGGTATTAAGGTTCAAAATTACATGAACAATCGCATGATAAAATGGTAAAAATAGCGTTTTATACATTTTTTGGGGTCTATTTTGCGTCTATCAAAAAACTTTTATGTCTATTCCCTAGATTTTAATGCGACTTTCGGGAAAAGAGTTTTCGTCTTTCGGATAAAAGATCAGAGGTGTTTTTCACATTTTTTTTTTAGAAATCTATACAAGATATAAAAAATATTTTACGGTTTTTCTCTAGATAGATATTCAATGCATCTACCCTATTTTGTTCCAAAGCATATTTAGTAATGGTTGTCGAGATATAAGGATTTTAGATTTTTTTGAAATGTCGGTATGCATACTCTTAAAAGGCAAGATCTAGTCTACATAGCTTTAGCAGACAAGTGTCGGCCTAATCAATATAATATTGAACATACATGATATATAAAATACAATGTAGATTGGTTGGTACCGCCAATACAAATGTAATTTAAGTTATTTGTAATTTATGCATACCTCTTTTTTAGTTTGACACATCAAGGATAATCAAGTAAAACGTTGTATGAAAACGTAATTTATTATTCTAAAATAAAATGTACTTACATACGTACAAACTATGATTTGTATGAGGATAGATATTTTATGTAAGTAAACATAAAAACATATCTATAGATAGTTATGTAAGCTCTTTATAATCTTTTTAATTTCTTTTTGTTGATTTGTATCTACCGTTTTTTATTAATTTGTTCTGCTTGTGTAATTTGCATATTTTCTGTGTTTTTGGTCTAGTTTTAGTGTGTTGGGTACGGATATTTATAAAGTTTAAGCATGTTTGTTCTCATGTTTATGTTGTTTTTTTAACATAACTTCTCGAAATATTACCGAAAAAAAATCCGACAGTAAAATATATTTCTTCTTTCTTATGCCTGCGACTGTTGTACAAGTAATCTAAGAGTCATAGCTCCGCGTCAATGTTCTCTAAATAGTCTATTGCCCTTGGCGTCACCTCGTGGATTTAATTAAGAACCCCTGCAAACTTCTTGTCAGGACAGTTCTCCACTATACGTTCCACAGTCTCGGAATGGCCACATTCACACAGGGGGTGATCTCTCTTATAGCTACATACATTTCTGATCCCAAAATGATGACAACATCAAGAAGTAAAAAAATCATGAATTTACTAACTGATGATAATATCCTCTGTGACTGCGGAGCGATCCAGGACGACAGCCACCTACTAATATGTCCCCTGATGGGAGAGAGCTGCACCCCTGGGGACCTGATTCTATGGAATGACGAGGCGATGTATATCGACGCATATTGGAGTGGCACTCACTAGTGGCAGGATATGGACCCACCCGGACACGTAGAGTAAGTATCAATCCTCTTACGTCTCGTCAGCACACTCGTTGCTTCCGTCACATTCAAGCAAATTACTTGCGCAATACACTTCTAAAAAGCACACATCGTAAAGTAAATTCATAAAAAAATACCACTAAGGTGAGTTTACTCAACACTGGAATTGAAATCTCTTCAGTTGGAGACCCTCCAGAACCTTAAAACCCACGGAGAAAGCATTTACATCTCAATTCAATATAAAGTTTATAGGTATTAGGATATTGATATATTTTTGAACGCCAATTATTGCTTTTGTCTAAATTTAACAATAAACATTGTTCAACCATTTGTTGGAGATATAAGAAGCCTTTCAGCAAAAGGAAATGTACCCAAGTATAATAAAACATATTAAGAGAAAACACACAAACATAATAAACATTAAACAACAACACAAAAATAGCAAAGAGTAAATTATTAGGTAAGCCGATAAAAGGAAAAACAAAGCTTTCAGATTATAAATAAATACTAAATAACATATTCAATTTCCCCTAATAAAAAAGCTTGGAGAAGACACAACAATATATTCCTTATCATAGGTAGTATTATGTACAAGTAAATTTGTTTTTCTATGGTTTACTTTGAACGCCTACTTGGACGCTTCCAATATGGATCATAATGGGTAACCGACATTTTTTTTAGAATAATATAAAGTAGGTAATTATGAGTTACTTTCTAAAACTTCATTAAATCATAAAATTATAGCGACACGTGATACAAAATAAAGCGCAACAGTCAGTGGGCGCTGAATAAAATTATAATAAGATAAATAAATTCACAGATATTAGCAAACAAGACAACTAGGTTATAGATATACTTATTCACGCATTTATTGATTTGGTCAACCTTATTTATTTAGTTAATTATATTTCTTTAGGTCAATAGTGTCATCGTTTACCTAAAATAACCATAAATTATTTATTGTTTGCAATAAAATTTATGAATGTAAATAAAACGGTGATTTCGCGCAATATGTGGACACAAGAAATACTATCAATTACTGACATTTCCTTAAAATGTAGAAAATCATTTGATAAACTATTTAGAAATATACCTACTTACGAGGGTGGAGTGAAAAGTTCTCGGCCTGACTGTGAAAAACTGTGTTTTCTGGCTCAAAAATATATCTATATTTTTAAATGATCTTCTATTAGTTCAGTGTACTTGGTCCGATGTCTCTCCGATCAGTAGATCCCGCGTCTGAGGGTAATTCTGCAAGGCCTGCAAAATAGCCATCTACAGTTGATACCATTCTCTTCATTTGACTAAAAACGTTATCTAGCTAAAAAAAATTTTAATGTTTGGGGATGCTTAAAATTAGAGGATGCCAAATCTGGTGAATGAGGTGGATATTCCCATAATTCATACTCGATAACCTTCGATTTTCCCTATGCCAAAACACTTCAATGGGCAGGTAATTTTCTTGATGAAAGATGATTTTTTTCTTCTGAATTCTAAGCCTTTTTTGGTGATTTTTTTTGTTCAGTTGGTCCAAAATGTTTGCATAATATTCTATAATCATTTTCAAGGCAATGAGTAAAAAGGATTCCCTTTTTATCCCAGAAGACACTAGCCATCATCTTTTCGGGAGATAAAATCGGCTTTGCCATTTTAGTGAGGAGCCACTAGCTTCCAAGCACTGCTTTGATGGCTCTTTCAATTCTAGAGTGTAGTGATGGACCCACGTAAAATCCACAGTAAAAAATCGGTGCACAAAATTAATTGGATCCTTCTTAAAACGGCCCAAACATTGTTTCGAAATTCGTTTTGAATTTGTTTTTGGTTAGTATTAAAAAAATGCGGCAGCCGATTTTCAGAGCGGCTTTTCATATTTGATCATTGACGTAAAGCGAGTCCAACTTTTTCTTATGATATGCCTAGGACCTCAGCTATCTCATGCACCTTTAGTCGCCGATCGTTCAATAGCATATTGCGCACCTGCACAGCATTTTCCCTTGCGATAGCAATTTTCGGCCGTTTTTCACGTGGATCATGTTCAAGAGAATTACGACCATGTTTGAATTTGGTCGCCATTTTTTTCACTATGAAAACGAAGAAGAAGAATCCTAGTTTACCTTTATTAACTTTTGGTGAATTTCCGTTGGCGATAAACTGTCCAAAATGAAGAATCTATAACAGCACGATAGTCCGGTTTATCCATTTCAACAAAACATCTCCGACACGTCTACTTCCAAACGCCGTTAAATGAAAACTATTCGACAGATCAAGCTGAAACTTGTCTTATATTGTTTTCAGACACGTATCATCGTAACAGTAAAAAAAAATTTTGGTAGCAATGCTGCTTCTACCTTAGGCCGAGAACTTTTCACTCCACCCTCGTATTATATCAAACATATGAAAAACAAAAAAGCAAACCTCGTACGAAATACAAAAGTCACTTTAAGTAAAACTCACACTCTTTCCCAGTTTCATCGAAAGATTTTTTTCTAAAAAAAAATGTTGTGTACGGCTGTCTGAAACCAGTCAGAATTTTATTATGTATCATTTTCCCCAAGGATCGGAAACTGTCTACGTGCTTAACCTTCCTACCGAAAGCCCGAAATAGAAAAATCAATAAATTCTTAATATTTGCAAAGCATATGTGCGCAAATTGTTTAAATTAATATCATTACGCAAATTCTTTAATTTATTTCAAGTATCGCCTCCTACGTACATAAATAAGTAGAAACTTGGATAATAATTAGTCTTCTTCTTTGTTATCCGAGAATCTGTTTGTTGCACAGGGATCTCCTGAGATATTGAACATTCAACTGTTTCGCCATCTCTTTGCTGGCCTTTCTGGTTGGCTGCTAACTTCTGGTATGTTCTTGGCTACCACGTGTGGAAGTCTGTTGTTGTTCATTCTCATCACTTGGTCGCGCCAGTACCTAATCCTTTCGTTCCCCAACTTGCACGGAGGACCGTGGTGCAGGCTTCACGTACAACAGTGTTTCTGATTCTGTCCTTCACCGTTCTTCCCCAAAAGAGTGCGTAATTTGCGTAGCGTTCTAAGCTGTGTTTTTGAACCGATTGTGTTGGCTCGTGATTCGACTCCGTGGGTCAGCAAACACACACATCAGCAAACACCGATTTATTTGAACCCAGAATTTACGTCATTGTATAAATTGAAGCAATTGAAGTCATCTGGTCATCACAAAAAATATCCAAGGTATGCCGCTTCTAAGGATACGCAGCGAGGCTCTATGATGATAAAAGTGTGCTCATCTCACAAAAATCTCACATCACGTGCATGTCGTACAATCATATCAAAACAATTTAGTTATTGTAACGGTCCCAGATGTACATAGAATAATAATGTGTAGGATAATAAAGTCTAACAAAAGTCATTTTCTGTGCCAACATAATTAAGTACTAGAAGGCACCTGTGCCTGTGCGTCTCGCACTAACTCGTTCGGTATTTACTCAACAAATAATGAAAGTGCGTGGAGTTCATTAGGAACACACATTGCACAAAATTGAAATCAGAGTACAAATTGATAAACAAATTGAAAACATAGAAAGCTAGATTTAGAAATCCAATTCAATCTTTTCACAGATTTTGAAATAAATATTAACTACATAAATTAAAAAGGTCAGGTCTCTTAATTTATTATTATTGCAATAATAAGCCTTGTCTATTCGCTTCACACTAAGTTTTGCAACATTTTGTAGATAGAATACTTGTATAGAAGCAAAGTGTACGAGTATAATACATACAATAATGTCTGTATATATCTAGTACGTGTATGAATAGAGAATGTACTTCTTTACTTTAGTGTGGAGATGCACTCTTCGAGATTGTTCTGTGTTGTTCAATGCCGAGGTCACGATACTTAATTACAATTAAACATATTATAATGTACTTCACTTAATTCAATTATACATCGTCTACTATTGATTTCATTTAGATATGACTTGAAATAGTATGCCCTGCTATTTTACAGAGAATTTTAAAACACAGGCGTGAATTTAGACTTAGCCTGCGCTTTAGACAACTTTCTTGTTTCATTTCGGTTACAGAATGATTCAGAAATGACGGATTATTTAAAATAGGTGGGAAACAAAATCTTTGAGTGGAGATGAAAATTTGGACGAAGAACACAGCCGACTAAAGGTCGAAGATTACAGTCAGAGCTCAGAGCTAGACGGAAAAGGACGAGGCAGAGGATGGTGGTGTATGAATAAGGAGATATCCGAAGTAGAGGTACCTAGTGACAATAATCATTGCTACTGTTCCTGATTCATTGTTCCTTTAAAAATACCGTTGATTTCACCATTTCACGGATATTGTTCACGGTAGTATGTTCAGAGACAATTTATTGTTCCTCCAATGTACAACACGAATGTCCTAACCTAACCTAATAAGTGGTAATTTATATTGAATACGTAATATACCCTTACAAAACATCTCAGCTAGTAAGCGATCCTGTAGGTACACCAATCCTTAATACAAAAAGATTGCTTAGGTAGTAGCTAGATACATATTCTAAACATACCTGGGTACATTACTTGTAGAACAATTACTGTAAAAGCTTCCAAGACACATATGAAAGAACGTTGTATCTTAACTCTTGGAGACCGTACCTACTCTCCTCTAAATTCTGTATAATGCGAGAAATTTGTATAAATCAGAAGTAAAATTGTGTAGAACGATAGAGTTTTATCGTATTTTACGCATAATCCCGTCGCTTACAAGTAATTCTAATTAAATCGTCTTGAGAAAACTTACAGAAGCAATTCTAATAATAGTCTTACTGAGGCTTGTAGAATAGTAATTAAAATATATCTTCACGCAAAGATAACCATAGAAATAACTTCTAATAAAGATAGTGATCCCTTAGTAACACATGCGAGAAATATATACATACCTAGCTATTACATTCGAAAGTTCAGCGCAAACTTTAAACACTTACGTTCATTTTTTTTACACGAAATTGAATTTGTTTAATCTTTGTATCGCAAGAAAATAATTTGTTTTCTAACATTGCTAATCTGGAGATATCTAATCTACGTCTGGCCCGTGTCTAGAATTTCTAATCTCCCTAAAGTAAAGTCTTTCTCTGTGGGTGGTTTTGTTGTTGTTTTCGCCGTAGAGGGGTAATGAAATATAAGCTCAGGATGCGGAAGGAGCCACATTATAAATACGAAGGAAGAACACTAAACGTAGAATCTAAGAATGTATCTATTGTAGGTACGATGCATACAAATCACGTTGTTTGTGAATATTTTATAGATGCCTAGACACGATACGACATAATAGTTTTGTATACAAGATACAGCGCCATCTAGGAAAACGTGAGGAGAAGGAATAATGTATTAAATTGTAAATGGAAAGGATGTAACATACGAGGAACATACCTAAGCCATATTGAAAGGATTTATGATATTTTCCTGTGTAAACTAAACTAAAAAGCAGCATCCTCTTCCTGAATGGAGAAAATCTTGAAGTGCATTCAATTTGTAGATTTTTAATACAACATTGAGCTTCATACTATATCCTGAGAGAAGATATAAAATATCAACGTAATATCAAAAACACACTTGCAAAATTATTCGCTACGTCCAGGAACCAGTCGAACACTATTAAACACATACGAGTACATATGGGAGCTAATCAAAGAGTAGAATTTTAATTTGATAACAGTAAAACAGAAAAAAAGTATATCCCTATTTATCTGTGACAATAATAACAAAGATAGTTGACAATTAAATGCAAGCTCTATAAATCAACGATTTCCCCGTGGGATCTCAGGTGTAGGCCACTACTCTTTTTTTTTTTTTTAATGTCGTGTAAAAGTCAATTATTGGTTTTACTCACATCTTTAATATCTACACTCATCTAATGATTCAACATACATACGGTTTCATATCAAACAGTGATGTGCTTAATAATTATTAAAAACTTAATTCACTATGTGCCATAGAGAAAGACGTGAGATTAATAAAGAAAAGTCGTGAAGATAATTAGTAGATATATTGTTATAATCTATGTGGTGTTTTGTCTCGAATGATAATGAATATAATTATTTGTTTAATATGTCAACGACCTAAATGATGATTCAACCTCACATCAATCTATCGTATGAACTTGCATGTTGCGTGAATTGTTTCAATAGCTCTATAAAACGATAATTGATAGGGGTGGGTGAAATGTAATATAGGGGTAGGTTTAAAACTACACCCCCATTTACACATTGTGTGTGATGACTATTATTATTTATCAAAGACAACACACAATAAAGGAACGAGCGGGAGTTTTTTTAAGTGAAGAGGGGAGAGAGAATAAAAAAATATTGCCCATTAAGTCGTGATAAATGCAAAGATAAAAAAACAATTGAAACAATGATATGGATTACACAATTAGAAATTATAATTTATTGATTGAACAATTTAACGGATTTGAATTTTTTTCTTCATTTCCAAAAAAAAGGTATTATTATATTTTAAATTATTTACCATGCCGCTTAATAAATATTTTTAACTTACATTTAACATAATACCCATAATTTTTTACTTACCTATGTATACCTGCTTTGGGGATTCGGTGTTTGTACGAAAAGAGCTTTTTATACTTACGTATTCATGAGGAAAACAAAATTATTTACATAAATATAACACTAGATTTTGTACCCGGCGTTGCACAGGTACGTAATGAAAAATAGAAAATTTATATGTTGAAATAACGAGTTTATTATTCTATGTAATACGTCACTTGAGTTCGATAGACAACGCTACCGCGGTTTCAACGCTTGAGCGTCATTAACGAGCGTAGATTATAAACTAAAAACAAATACAGATAGTTTAACTTATTTAAAGACACTAATCTGTATTTGCAAAAAGTTTTAAATACATTTTGCCTTGGTATATGTTGATTCTAATTTTGAAAATATTCTGATATTCTTGAAATAATGGAGATATATTACTTATATACTCTGTAACATTAAATTTAATTATTATGGTATATCTACCACCTACCTTTAAAATCGATAAACTGAATTTCTATTCGTTTTATTCGTGGCAACACGTCCACGATAACCATGACCGCGGCGTATAGTTTGTGAAATAACATTGTTGTAACAATACTAAACGCACGTACGTAATAACTACTAACCGATATACGAGCTCATTTCAATGACTTTATTATTGTTTATTATGTTTTCCTAAACTGACAATAAAAAAATCTGTTTTTTGGTTCACTTGTAGGTGTATTGTAATAACCGTAGCGAGTGGTGAATGACGGTGACATAACCGTAACGGCAAAACCACAACCAAAGTGACTACCTCTGTTAGAAGCCATGTTATAATTAAACGGGTGTTCTTTTTTCGAATTTAAATTTAACACGTAGTGTTGCCATTAAAAATAATTTATAATTTCCCAGGTGAATAATAATCTCTCTAGAATAACATTTACCATATTATGTCTACCGCGAAATGTTTTGTGAAAACTGAACATTTACAAATATAAAGGTACGAGAAATCTCCATTGGGAATACCTTCAAATTGTTAGCGAATAAACTTAGGGCGAAATTTATATAATTGATACACGAAAAACATGAAGTACAAAATATAAAAATTTAGAATGCGTGGTTAGAAATAAAGTAATTGAAGAAACCCTTATGTCATTTACAATGAATATTGAATTGAATAAAATTGAGCCAGAGACTTAAACGTAAAGAACTCGTTACGAATTATTCATAATTTTTATAATCAACTATTTTGATGTTTCACATTATATTACTTCACAGTTTGATTATGACATGGAAATGAAAATAATACTGCGTACCGATGTAACTATAAACAAATTACAACAAGAAATTACACCTACATGATACCGATGTTTGAAGTTCTCTGTGAATATTTAGCAGGTTCATGCTAGTATTCTTATGATGGACTACACATTGATTGGTCAACTCTTTTTCTCTCTTGGTTACGAAACAAAATAAATCAAAACAAAAGTAGGTGCGTAATATTTTAAGCGAGCGGAAATTTTCTAAAAACGGTCTATGTTTGAAATTGTAAACCTGAAAAAAGAACGGTGGATTATTACAAACTTATGTGCCCATCACGGTAGCGAATTAGTTAACAGATTAACAAACATAATATGTAAGTACATGATTAATAACATACAACGTTCAATATATTTAGAGGTTGATTTTATGTGACCGAAGTGTAACAAAAAAATTGAATTAGACACATATTGAGATAAATTAGATAGTTATTAGCTGTTTGTAGCCTGTGACGAAGCCAAAATATCATTCAGTGGCTAACGTATTTTGCATGAATCTCTGGTGGTAACACTACACAACTGGGATTGGGTTTTGGCACGAACATAAGAAAAATAAAATAATCTTTATTAAATATAAGAAACATACAAAGGGCAGACTTATTGCTAAATGGCATTTCCTGCCAGCCAATCCATATCTAACAGTAACCACGATGGGACAAAACTAATTATAAACTTGGTACCGAAAGGGTACCCTAACTTAACAATACCTGAGTGCGTAACATACTATGGAAACAAATTGATTTTTTTCTGTACATATAACGTAGGCATGTACCTATTCTTACAGATTGATTTTATGAGTTAGCCACTATATTACAATTTGATAATAACACGAATTAGCAAACATTTTGTTTGTTTGTTGTTTGTTTTAATGGAAATGTTAACATGATTGATGGCCAATAAATGAACAAATAATAACATACGCCTATGTGTTTTACATCAAAAATATACTTTTTTATTGTACCATACATATACATAAAGAAACGGAAGTGTATAAATAGTAATTATGTTGGTACACAATACCTCTATATTAAGGGCATGGCACCAGGAATGACGTCACAGTCTTTTCCCACGGCATTAAGGTTCAAAATCGCGTGACAATCGCATGATAAAATAGTAAAAATAGCGTTTTTTTTTTTCATTTTTTGAGGTTAATTTTGCGTCTATCAAAAAAAAATTTATGGTTATTCCCTAGATTTTAATGCATATTATCATTGCAAAAAAAAATTTTACTCCGCGACTTCCGGGAAACGAGTTTCCGTCTTTCGGAAAAAAGATTAGAGGTGTTTTTATAAATATTTTTTGAGAAATCTATACAAGATATAAAAAATATTTTACGGTTATTCCCTAGATAAAGGTTCAATGCATCTACTCTATTTTGTTCCAAAGCATATTTAGTAACGGTTGCCGAGGTAGAAGGTCTCCCGTTTTTAGAAATTTTTGAAATGTCGGTATGCACAATTGCACACTCTTAAAATGGCATTTCATTAGCATATCACGATATGTTTAGCGCACGTCTAGCGTTTTCCCTTTCGGAGAAAAAGCGGCGAATAATAACAGAAATCACTTACTACTTACATACATACGCACGTTTTGATCTTTACATTGTAATACAAATTAGACTTCAAAAAACGGTATAATGTAGGAAGTAGACAAAATGAAATATCACTCGAATGACTAATGATGGACAGCGTCGGATGAAAAGAAGAAATAACATATTATTCAATATGACAAGTGAACTTAATGTATTTTAATGTAATGTCTCAAGAGCGTAAAATTAATTAGTCACAACATGTACGTACACATATTTTTATACATCACCGATGATTACATACACACTAGACACTACCATGCTTCTCTTTTATATTTTGTCGCCTCTTTAAATACCTACGACAAGTATCTATACTTTTGTTTTTTGAAAGTACTAAACTAAGATTGACGAAATAAATTAGAGTACCTAACGCCAGAGTAGCTACATATTAGTGCTACTTCAAGCACAAGAGTTCTTTTACGTTATAATTCTCTGCAGAAGGCAGCTTACGGTACGTAGCTGACTGAACACGAAAGCGTATAGTTGAGACACTGATTTAAAAAGGCTGGTCCCAGAGGGCAAAATACGTTCAGACTACATGGAAACATATTTCACAGTCCCCAAAATCCCTTTTATTTTGGACTGATTTAGTATCCCTGTCACGTTTAAATGTCAAATTCCTACAATTTTTTTTCATTTTCATTCGACTGCAGAATCCATTAAATCTTATGGCGATTCTCGTTTAAAAGCTTCTAAATCACCTAATATCAATACATTTTGTACTATGCACTTTATAGCTATAACCTCAGTAATCTTCGAAACAATCAGATGACATCATACGTGCGAGAAATTATATCACAATATGGTAATAAAATATGTTATAAGTTATAAAACACACTTTTAATGTACGAAAGACGCCTACGTTTTCATACAGAATATTAGTAATAATATTCTTACATCGGCATGTTATGTTATTTTATGTTATGTTATCGTGTCGTACATTTTTTTATGGATGTCATATCATCTTGTTACCTGCACAACATCCTGAATGTGAAAATTGAAGATTTGGCTCAATACTGTGGGCGTGGCGATACTTTGAAATTACATTTAACATAATACAGTACGAGAGTACGCAAATTACAACTCCGAATTTCTGATGAGTAAACCGGTAAAAACATTATCATAATTATGCTTTCTCGTCAGCATTTTGTGCACCTCTTTCTTGCTTACGATTTTGTTGCCTGTGTAATTATTTGTACCACAATACTTCCTTTTCATGGTGAAAATGTGTTATTATTGGAATTCTGCTCATTTAGCGTTAGTCTGTTGATAAATTGGTTATGCGATATTTCCGCCCCATGATGGTACAGTGATATAATAAGTGTGTAATGAGAATTTTCTGCATGATTTTCTTGCATTACCGACAGGTAATGAACTAAGTAGTAGTCGAATGCTTTTGATACATTTTTTATTGTTTCCAAATTGCATAATTTAAATGAGTTTTATTTACGTATATCCGCCTGGAATTAAATCAGTAGCAATAATACTATCTGTCAAGTCACTTGCCGAAGCATCTATCGTTTATTTAAATCTACGAAAAATTGTTTTCGACGTCCCGAGTAATATAATTCACCAACAAAATTTTATACGGACAATGACAGTATAATAAAACAAATAATGAAATCCCGTTGAAATATAAATTACATAAGAACGGTTTTGTTAAATGTTTATTATTATTCGTATATAAGAAGTTACTTGAGAAGAATTCGACAGATTGAAATATTCATACACAATGCAAAGTAATTTGTATCAGTAAAGTGTTTTGCATTTACGCGGATATATTTGCAGATTGTTCGATGGAAATCATTCAATATCTCAAATAAGTAGTAGGTATATAAATGTTGCTTCTAAAAGATACGAACAAGTACGAGCAAGTATATGGAGGCAATCTTTACTTATTGTTATCCATTTATTAGATTGAAGCGAAATGTACTTTTGAAATGTCCCATAAATCTTTAAATAGAAGAGGACATTACGTTAAACTCCACAATAGACAAATGGAAAACAGTTAAACGGACAAGAGTATAAATCAACAGAAAGCCACAAAACAGAATGATCGAGAGAATGCAATGTCCTTATGTAATAACGTACTCGTATAGATATTGAATGAAACTAATAAAATAATTTTATTTTGTAGTTCTTCACGAGAATTATAGAGGTTACACAAAGTTCTATAATGCTTTATTGGGTTCTAATCATCCGTAGGCCTTATTTAAGGCACAAACATTACAAAGCAAAATAAAATACAATATACACATGGTGACAAAACAAAATTATAAAACAGGTGTGGATTAGTTCAATGCAGATCTGAATGTAAATTGTCCAGAACTTCATTACGCCAATGACAACTTACTAACTTTACTTTACGGGTCCGGACTCTAGACCTTGCCACTCCAATGTGCAGCAACAAAAAATGACAACTGAATTTGATAAAAATTTCAATTAAGACCGTTGGGTCTGAATCCTGGTGACCATGTATTCTGCACATCATGACCCAAGCTTTTTGCTTGCCGTTGAGTAGGTATTTGGATTTGTAGTATATGCAAGCTCAGATCTATTTTTAAAAAAGGCTGGATTAAAATTTATTTTACATAAGAATAATGAGAATAGAATAACACGTATATAGAAATAGCTTAAGATATATTCTATAGTACCTAAACTTGTTTAACACACAGTCACACTTTGTATAAGCCATTCTAACAAACAACAATAATAATTATATAACGTTATACAGATTATAATAATCGTACTACTTTCATAATAATATGTTTGTTCCTGTTCTACAAATACTTGTGAGCAAATTAAAACAAATAAGTACGGATTATTATCATACATTCATACATACGTTCAAATAAATATGACATTGTATTATGTGGAATACCTTATTGAAATCTTTCTAGGTCGTAGTATTATGTTTATTCATTAAATTGTTATTAAGTATAAATATTAGATACAATGACACTGGTAAGATATTTAATATTTACAAACGGTGTTTTGGAGAAAGTACTTCAGATCCAGTTAATACTTCGATTCAACGGGAAAATCGATTATGATAATCGAACTGAATATTAAGTGAGTATAAATAATATAACACAATGAAATGAACGAATGAACTCTTGGCAGACATAAAAGAAAGATCGCTAGTGAAATTATTGAGAAATCAAAGCAAGTACTAAATAAACTGATCAATATGCTGACACACGGTGCGAAGATAAAGTCACTTGTCATTGTATTCTTATGCCTCCTATTTAGTATGCACCCGAGTGAAATCATTTTCACCTAGAGAAATGAACTAATCAATCACCAATTCCCATTGTTGAATTTTATCGCCTGCAAGAGCGTCAAGTTCATAAAACACTAACATAGTCGCGTGTCTTATTTGCATTAAGAAATGTACTATAGAAGCGCTGATCATAGGCTAACTAACACCCGAAAGGAAACCACCACAATGAAAGTTTACACATATTATGTACATAAGTATAAGTTCATACGTCGCTACAGGATTACCTGGCAAAATCTTGCCGTGTTATCTCTGCCTCCCCAAAAAGGTCCCCCTTTGGTTTTTCGGGGTCAATTACAAAAATAATCCTTACAAAATCGTCTACATAAAATTATTATTAACGTAGAAAAAAATGGCAATGGTTAAAATTGTTTCTGTACATCTGATAGTTGTGACATTTTTTTAACGAATTGTCGAAATAAACCCATCAAATACATATTTTTATACTTTGCAGTAAGCTATAAAATCTTGTGTCTTGAAGTGGAGTAAGTCGTTATTAGGGATTCGATCTTCACCCACTGGATTGTCAGTCGAGCGCGTTACTAACCCAGCTACCAACAACAAAAATTCCAAATACATTTCGATTATAAAAGAGTTGTTGCTACCACTAATGTACATTAGTTGGTTGATACCAATAAAAAAAAGCTTCCATAGGTAGGTATATTGTCCACATTCTAAGTCTCTAATCTCCTGAGTTCCATATAATAATCCTCGTATATCTCCTACTTTACTAGGTACTACTCGTAGTCTGTTGACGATGTGTATTGTGTGTCAGAGAGTCAGTGTTGAGTGTTGTTTGTTACCGATATACTGTTAGTTAGTTAGTTAGGTAACATCCAACACACCAACAGTCGACTATGTATCGGTATAACCCATACTGGATATTATTTTATCTCGCGACAACAGGAATTGAATTCCTACATATTTCATGTGTTTCTAAACCTTGCCTACCACTTATAATCAATATACAATAACAATTATATGCACGTAACTTAATACTCATTTACTGCTCATTATTTTACACATATTGGGTTTCTAATATGAACGCAGGCGCACTCCACATTTCGATTTCCCGTTTTACAGTGCACACTGCATAAGTGCATATCTCATTTCATATAAGGTTTCCTTTAGGGCAAATGATTAACATTATAAACTTAAACTAGAGGCATGTTTTTAAATTACAGTTTCCGAATGTTCGCTTTTACGAAATACCATTTCTACGACAGTGGATAATGAGCTTCAGGAATGATGCAGGTAAAGAAATGGCGAAGTTCTTTGTATTATGCTAAAGAGCGAATTGTAAAAGATAGAAATTAAAAAAAAAAAAGTAAGTGTAGAAGTATCTAGCGTATACGATGGTTTAATAATGTTAATATTTTATTTTAGCCCAGGAAATTTAGCTTTGTAGCGTAGATAATTGTCGGAAAGCTGGAAACTGTTTTAATCTCTTCATTAACAAGCAAAGAAGGTTTCTTGAAGTTTGCACCAATTTTACGCTTGTGCTAAGTACAGGGTGTCCCAAAAACAAAAAAAAAATTGAACTTTTTTCAGTTTTAGATTAATAACTCCTAAAGGAAGCATTCTAGACAAATAATGTTCTTCTGTGAATTAAAGTAGATAAAATTCTTCGTCTACTGAGCACAAATACTACTCTCTACTTTGAAAAATCACTGAGAAACAGCGATTTAAAATTGTAATGTTTTTCTCAACATATGACAATTTTCTTATTTTCCTTGAATCGTTGTTGAATATCTTCTAATCCAAGCTACTTACAGCAAATTTTAGTACATATGATTCAATGGCCGGTTAATTCTCTATAAACTGGCATTAAAATTTTACCTCTATATTAAATTGTTTAGGATGTAGAGGTATTTAAAGAGAGACGAGTGAAATAGAGAAATTTTTTAAATGATAGATTTCGGTATGTGAAAGGTAAGATAGACTTAATTTTGCGGCTCTCTCTTAATAACGTACATTTTTTTTAGTTAAAAACCCAAATTTCGCTATTGATACGCCACTGTGTAACAACTTATATCAAAAAGACTATTTTTTTTACCTTCATCAGTTTTACTAATATAACTCCTGAACGCTTGATGTTAGGGAAAAGATATTTTACTCAAAATATAACTAAAATTAATTTACTATAACTTGATTTCAAAATTAACTCTGTAACTTAAATAATAACTGAGTTACAGTGTTTGAAAAAAAGCATTACTAAAAAAATTAAATTTCCTCGGCTATTTTTGTTGAATAACTCCTGAACCGTGATATAGAGAAAAGGTTCAAGAGATTTAAATATAAGGTGAATAAATTTTCTATAACACAAGCGTAATAAAATAACTTTAAAAGTTATAGTAAGAAAGTTATGGATGATCAAAGTCAATATTTTGTGTAGCCATTCGACGCTTGTTTAGATATATTTCATACTATATGGCGAGCAGGTACTTTATTTTCATACTACACCGGCTCGGAGGTGCTTACCATGTGCTTAAACGT
This sequence comes from Ceraclea dissimilis, assembly GCA_963576895.1. Classification (NCBI taxonomy): domain Eukaryota; kingdom Metazoa; phylum Arthropoda; class Insecta; order Trichoptera; family Leptoceridae; genus Ceraclea; species Ceraclea dissimilis. The sequence continues at coordinate 18,875,010 of OY756360.1, forward strand.
CGAATGGCTACACAAAATATTGACTTTGATCATCCATAACTTTCTTACTATAACTTTTAAAGTTATTTTATTACGCTTGTGTTATAGAAAATTTATTCACCTTATATTTAAATCTCTTGAACCTTTTCTCTATATCACGGTTCAGGAGTTATTCAACAAAAATAGCCGAGGAAATTTAATTTTTTTAGTAATGCTTTTTTTCAAACACTGTAACTCAGTTATTATTTAAGTTACAGAGTTAATTTTGAAATCAAGTTATAGTAAATTAATTTTAGTTATATTTTGAGTAAAATATCTTTTCCCTAACATCAAGCGTTCAGGAGTTATATTAGTAAAACTGATGAAGGTAAAAAAAATAGTCTTTTCGATATAAGTTGTTACACAGTGGCGTATCAATAGCGAAATTTGGGTTTTTAACTAAAAAAAATGTACGTTATTAAGAGAGAGCCGCAAAATTAAGTCTATCTTACCTTTCACATACCGAAATCTATCATTTAAAAAATTTATCTATTTCACTCGTCTCTCTTTAAATACCTCTACATCCTAAACAATTTAATATAGAGGTAAAATTTTAATGCCAGTTTATAGAGAATTAACCGGCCATTGAATCATATGTACTAAAATTTGCTGTAAGTAGCTTGGATTAGAAGATATTCAACAACGATTCAAGAAAAATAAGAAAATTGTCATATGTTGAGAAAAACATTACAATTTTAAATCGCTGTTTCTCAGTGATTTTTCAAAGTAGAGAGTAGTATTTGTGCTCAGTAGACGAAGAATTTTATCTACTTTAATTCACAGAAGAACATTATTTGTCTAGAATGCTTCCTTTAGGAGTTATTAATCTAAAACTGAAAAAAGTTCAATTTTTTTTTTGTTTTTGGGACACCCTGTACTTAGCACAAGCGTAAAATTGGTGCAAACTCCAAGAAACCTTCTTTGCATGTTAATGAAGGGATTAAAATAGTTTCCAGCTTTCCGACAATTATCTACGCTATACCCCCTTTTTTAACGTTAAAACACCGGTCTATTTATATATGGCAGTGATTTAAGGATAACGCGAATGTGAAAAAAAAAGAAAAAATAAATCATTTCAGTATTCTGGAATAACTTACTTTTTTAAAATACGTATTACAATTCCCTGGTAGAATTGTTTTTCTTTTTAGAATCTGTCATGTTTTATGAACGTAGAGAACATAGCAGTCACGTTTCTTTAACTGTCAGTAGAGCACGCGTCTCTCACTTTGAACAACATTTGACTTTACAGTTAAAGGCAGTAGGTAGTAGTGAATATGAGTACAAAATCTCGGTAAAGTAGTGAAGTATGGCGAGGTGAGTAGGTACAATGCAGAATACTGTTGGTTCGCGTGCTCCTTCACAGGTGTCGCTAGAGGCGCTCTCTGATTCAAATCTTTCACTCGCCATTATGATACTTAGACGCTGTTGCTGAATCAGATAATGAACACGAATAATTTTATTCACAATATAAATCAACGACATAATGTTTTAAAACTTATTTGTAAAAGACGCAGAGGACGACGGTCTAGCTGGGTTCTAAGAATTCTCGATAATTTGGAATGCAGGCAGGCGTTTTACATCCTTCTTCCTTGCCGCTCCTACCGGATGTTAGCGACCATCAATCTGAACTCGTCTCGATCCTGGGCCAGTCTTAATCACCATTCCTACATTTGGCACACCTAATCACTGTCTGTTTCTATGCCATGATGCTCATTTACGTCCAATACCCCGACTGCTCTCCACTACAAGTTGTGGAAAGGAATAAGTGACCAAAGTAAGAATTTTCCAACCTCAGAGTATTATCGACCGTGGCTCAAGCCATCCATCTTTCATCATACACATATTATTATCCTGTTTAACGTTTAATAGATACAGACAGCATGCATGATGAGAAAGGTAATTCTATGACTGAGCATGCCTGATGATCACTTTGTTTCCACAATGAACTTTAAAGGCTACAATTCTAGTTAGTTATAGAACAAGGGATTCTGAAGTAATTTTAATAGAATGTATTCAGTATCAACCCTTAGTACCTCATAAAACCCATTTATCACCCTTCAAATGGGTGAAATTTACTATTCAAAACAATACATTTTCATCTAGGGGGAGAACAGCTGGGATTAGAACTGAAGATGTGAATAAAATAAACTTTTTACTCTTTGCTATGATGAGGGGAGCTGAATATTATATTATTAGTTTTAATTTGTTTATATTAAAGGACCAGGATAAAGCACAACTATGGAGATAGAGGGTCACCTTAAATGTTAATACGAAAAAGCATAAAAAGACAGTATTTTTTCAAGGATTCCATCATGTGTAGAAGACGATTGCTTCCGACTAAACGACGTTTCGACGAACCATCTACCGCCTTGGTCACGGATTTGTAATGCAACCAACACAGCAGTAGGGTGACACGACATAAAGTCTACAGACAAAATGTCTCCCGGCAAAATGTCTCCGGACGAAATGTTATCACGACGAAATGTCCACAAACAAAATGTCTCCCGACAAAATGTTTACAAGACAAAATGCTTACGGACAAAATGTCTCCGGACAAAATGTTGCCGCAAGAAAATGTCCCCACGACAAAATGCCTCCAGACAAAATTTTACAGACATAATTAATTAACAGGATTTTTTTCAGGGAAATTATGTTTTTAATAAAATTAAGTATCGAAAAACGCAATTTGTCTAAAAATACATTTTGGTCAACATTATGTCTGTAAAAATTTTGTCTGGAGACATTTTGTCGTGTAGACATTTTCTTGCGGTAACATTTTGTCGGGAGACATTCTGTCGGGAGACATTTTGTCTGTGGACATTATATCGTGGAACCGGCAGTAGGCATAAAAAGTGTACAGAGCATGCTTACCTACAGGTCATATTTCGGATGCAATTTCAAATTATAAAGTCGGCAGCTTGCATAACTTCAAAACTTTGGGCACATCAGTAATAAATTGTCTCGAATTTAAGAATAGTATCTATGGTTAGGTTATCTATGTATATTAACCAGATTAAAAATTTAATATAACTCGAAAAGTGTGTCGCATTGCATTAATATTCCATTTCATGATAGTTCATGAAACAATGTCCTCCGTGGAGCGGAATGGGAGGGTACCTTCTTTCATATTCAGGGTAGGGACTCCCTGGGTGACCCTTGGGGGAAACTCCGTAAATCGAGGAAATTAGAATTCAACATTAATGTATTTACAGGATGTTACGTACTGATAACAACTTTACATGGTCCATTCAGTTTTTAAAATTAATAATTTGATTTTTTTGTAGTAGGTGTACGTACTTACGGTAAAAATAGCGTTTTTTTTCCATTTTTTCGGGGCTAATTTCACTTCGATCAAAAAACTTTTACGATCATTCCCTAGATTTTAATGCATATAATCAATATTTAAAAAAATCTCTGCGACTTTCGGGAAAAGAGTCTGTGTCTTTCGGAAAAAAGATCAGAGGTGTTTTGCACTCTTTTTTTTTTTGAGAAATGTACACAAGGTAAAAAAAACTACATTCCCTAGAAAAAGGTTCAATGTATCTACAAGTTCAATGTTGAGAGAGCAAAGCATCCGCCGCGGAGTATACAATTTTCTTTAAACTGCTACTTAAAGCTCGTCATTCACCCTGTATCCATCATCCTATGCAAAATAATTAATTTGAAAAAGCATTTTCAGAGCTTCGTACTCATTCTGAGATACGGGCGCTTTTGTCGTCATTTCCGTTTTTAAACAAGAAAATAGGACACAGTATAACGTGTCATTTATTTAAAAGAGATTCAGCATTCGTTAAGTTTGCTTTTGCCACTAGATTTTGATTTTTATTATTTTCAATCATTATCACCTGAATTATCATAAAAACACAGTAAACTCCATCTCATCTGAGTTTAATTTAAATAAGTCAATTAAAATACAACACGATTGTATCAATTTCCCAATGATCTAGAACCATAACAGGTAATTTTAAATCAGATATTTGATACTGAAGTCATACAACAGAGAAGGGGTTAATGGAAAACAATGAGAAACAATGTGTTTACCTGGAGTTTGTAATAGTTTAGTTTGTAAGTACACAATATTGCTGTGAAATAACATAACAAAATGTTATCTGATCCATTATCCATAACTTTAAAGTGAAGTGGTCAAGATAAAGGGAATTAAACTTTAATAATTGTAGTACTTACTAACAACCTCACTAGGTAAATGTATATTAAGAGAATATAACAGTTTATACTTTGGAGCAGGAAACACGATTTGATTTCAGTGATGCAATATCAGATAATTAAACTGATATTGTTAAAAGGATAATAAAGTTATTGCATACCTATCCTCTTGTGCAGAAATACACACTCAATATAACTCTACAATTAACTTTGTAAAACCATAGATCTGCCACCACAGAATACAATTCAAATCCAACCTGATTCAAACACAATCATTCAAGACACTAATACCTTCAAATTTAAATATAGGTATTCAATTTAAGATTCATTATGAGATTATTTAAGTAGATACTCAATCATTTAATAGTGTTTGTCAACGAAAAATCTGTTCAATTGCGAATATGTAAATCAATCATTGAAGGCGTATATATTGCAATACGTATATTTTAACCTTGAACAAATAAAAAATTGGGCAAATGGCTATTAAACCGCTAAGCTAACACATTAATTAGGAAAAATTATGTAAAAAAAAAATTGCAAACACCCAGATCCACTCTTATTAAAATAAAGGTCGCGAACAAATAGCGAAGACATAAATGAAATGGGATCAATATTCTCAAATTAATTAGTCGAGGAGGTAATAAATTACACTCCAATCTGATTTTAAATCTTTACTTCTCTCACTATATTTCAATTTATCATATTTAGTAACAGAATATTCTGCCTCCTTGGACCGAGTAGTGGTGACAGGAATTCGCTTGCAGCTAAATATTTTAAAGGTTAATTCATGCATATTATTATTTTGATTTAAAAATGCTGTCTGATAGAGTACGTTAATTGTATTTCTGAATCAGTACCTGTACAATATACCTACGTATTATATTACTTTATTATATCCATGGTTTGAGTTCATTCGAAGCATGTAAATATTTAGTGAAACAAGAGCTTCAAGTGTAGGCATATTGACATTTCAAAAATTTAGATCTCGACAACCTTGCTAAATATGTTATGGAAAATAGATATATTGAACCATTACCTAGGGAACGATAGTAAAAAAATATATCTTGTATGGATTTCTCAAAAACAAAAATTGAAAAACACCTCTTATCTTTTTTCCGAAAGATACAACTCGTTTCGAGATTTTATTGTATTGATAATATGCATTTAAATTATGCATTAAAAAGTTTTTTTTGATTGAAGCGAAATTAACCCCAAGAAATGGAAAGAACACCATTTTACCATTTTATCATGCGATTTTATTTACTAATGAATGGCTAACTAATTTTACCATTTTGTCCTGCAATTTTGAATGTATTTGTATATATGTAGTCTAACCTGTGTCAATGCAAGAAACTTGGAAAAACTTTCGAACATTGTGACAAGTAGGGAGGTAGATATAAAGGAAGGAAGAGATAGATCACGAAAGACATAATATTCGCTCTTTTACAAAATGAATTCACAATCCCAAAGTAGGTATTTAGATTACGCCCAAGAATTTGTACAAATTTTAAAAGCATAATATAGTAGTCGAGTAGTGATATCTAGATATAACAGTTTTCAATTTACTAGTAAATTATCTTGCATAGGAAATCCGCGAACACTTAATATTACCAACCAACAGACCTATTACATATTCAATATAGCCTCTAGGTGTGTAATTATTACTTAACGATATTATAACATCGATTATGAGGTTAACTTGTAAAACTTATTGATGTTTTGAGGGTGATTAGGTTGTGCTAATTACTTCCCAGGTGTCTGTCTACCTTCTGCGGTGACACAACATATTCTATAAATAATTAACTTATCTTTGTTACCACTAACTGAAATGATTTTGATTGCTTTTGTTGTGTGATTGTTAAAGTTATTTGCAGAATCCATAATAATTTCTAGTCCTAAATGTAACTTTAATATGATTGTCGAATTCTGTAATCATTAAATCAAATGCTAGGAGACTTGTCAGTATTTTATTACTGCGCGCTTTTGGGTCACATAATATGATGAAGATTTCACGATTCCGGAAGCAATAGATAGATATTTATTTATTCTTATTTATTAACATTATGATTTTTTTAAAATGCGTCGTGTATTTTTCTTTTGCAATGACTGTGAAAGACTTAACGAAATCATCATCATAATCATAAAAAATGCATTTCTTACGCAGCGGCAGGGTTTGCCAAAACACTTCTCAGTATTATGATGTAGAAAAGTCTATACATTATCATTCATGATTGATCCTTACTATATAAACTTATCAACCACAAAACGTAAAGAAGGAAAATAATACGAAAAAGGTGACATTACTACCTGAAAAGAAAACAGCAATAAAAAACGTGTGAAAATGAAAAAGTGTCCTTTCATACAAAATTAAATGCTAATTTACTTCAGGAAAGGTAAAAACAAAACATAAATTGTAATAAGTAAGAATTAAATGAAGGGACGGGATGCCCGTATCCAAAATAAAGTTGGATCAATCTCAAGATGCCGGGGTCTCCTTGTAACCGTGGCGTGGAGAAAACAATTGGGGGTGAACTTGGTTAAAGTTACAGGGGGTGGCGGGGGAGAGCAGGAAGAAGGATCGTGAGGCAGGGGATGATAATAATATTCCAGTAGTTGGTGTGACGTAACTCTATAGGGGTTGTGAGTCTGCCAAGATCCAAATAACTACCTACATACATATACAGAATATCTAGGTAAAGTAGGCATTATTTATATCTATACTTAATCCATACACTTACAATGCGCCAAGCTTTTTATACATATAGATACATCGCTGCTGGTGGTAAGATACAATAATGTTAGAATGTATTCTCGATAATTCGGTAATTAATTATCGATTTCACGATAATTTGCGCAACTTCATAAGCATGATATTGATTAGTTTTGTACCTACATAATATTGACATTGTAGGATTCTGTTTAAACATATTTTTATTTCAACATTCTTAATTTTAATCAGATTTGCAACTATGTGGGTCTACACGCTTAGCACTTGCCGCAAATTCCAACCCTCAACAAACGCACAAACGTGAAGACACTTTGCAATCGTTTGCCACCTTTGATTATTGAAGTAGAATCTACCTAATTAAATAATTCTCCACACGGTTTTTGCCGTGAACTTCCTTCGATTTGTGAAAAATAGACACTCAATCGGATCACAGGTGCTAGAAAGCCTACACAAGTCAATACAATCGTCCTGCCCATACATTTGAATTTGTGTTTGACAACCATGTAGACCCGGCATAGTATTTTCTTCTAAAATAAATAAATTAAATGCTTATCAGCGTTTAATTAATTTAGTTTAGTGTGATAATACGCAGTAATTCAAAGATGCACTGTTTTATTATTCCGGTTCGAAATGTCACATAAAAGTTTGAGGCAGGTATAAAAATATATACCTGCCTCAAACTTATAAAGTAACATTATTAATTTATTATCAATATTATAAAGTAACATTATTATCTACCAACAATCTTATTTTTGCACGAAATCGGTAACAAGTACATACTGCGAATTTATCGAGAAATCAAATATGTACGTATACAGTTTTCCCAGCTACGCTTCATTAGACTTCATATTATATTCTCGAAACATCGAGCAAAACGAAGAAGACAATAACGCGAATAATAACTACCCATACTGCGAGGGTTTATTCTATGTCATTCACCCCGTTAAATATATTTTCAGCCTGAAGGTTATGTATAGAAGTAAATACAATCTATATTTATAAGATGAAAATTTTGTAGCTACATAATAATACTGTAACCCAGTATTTCTACAATTGCTGTATCTTTGTAGTCGGTAAATTACATAAAGCTAAATATTATATTTTCATGTTATTTCTACCAATGAATCTTTCTAAGATTTTTTTTTCACGTTACGACAATCCATTCGACAAGGGATGATTTAAATGTCACCTTATAAGGGAGGAGTAAATTATAATTTAACGGAAAGAGCCTCATATTAAAACATCAAAAAGTCCATTTTAAAATAACAAACTTTGTTTTTAAATTTATTTGTTTATTTCGATTGATCTTGCAACTGCTGTAGTATTGAAAAAGGAAAGCATATTTTTATCATATTGCCAAACTTAGTAAGGTCGATATGAAAGTTTGCGCAAGAAATTCACTGTTGATTGCGCTGAATGTATTTTTTATTACATAGGTACTTTATTAGTACCCAGTCTCACAAGCTAGGTCCATAAAGACTTTTTTACATCATCTCGTGAGAAATTAACTTTTGTCTCTTGTATAGAAATATTTGATAGGTATTTCAACTTATCCTATAAGTACGTATGTATAATGTTATCGCTTTTTATTACGACATGCTAATGTATCAATTAATTTACAGTCCTCGGCATTCATTCTAATGATCTTAAATAAGAATTGACTTTTTACAGTTTTTTCCTCAACAGAAACGAGAGGCGTCTTCATTCACATAATGAAGCGTTATGTGAACTCCCTTGGGGAGGAAGCAAGAAGGGTGTGATTCGTACGAGCCGGCTTTGGCTGGCTTAAGTGATCACTTTTTGCCCAGGGCAACGTTCACCCATTCCACCACATCCTGCTGTCAATTGTGTAATTTTTGAAAGTTGTTTCAACTTGTGATTTAGGTAAATCTCAAAACAATTGACTTTTTAACAACAATTTTATTATTTTACTTTACAAAGGATACAAAAATATGGAATCATAAAATGGAATTAGTATGGACATATATATTTAGGACAGCAGACGACCAGTGGACCAAGTGAACCTTAGAGTGGCGACGGAGACTCGGACACAAAACCAGGTATAAAAAGAGTGGCCGAACACCAGTGGCAGAGTTGTGGAAGTCTGGAAGGGGAGACCTATGTCCACATTCGACTAGCAAAGGCTGAAGATTATAGTATATAATTCAATTTTGTATACCTAGTAAGTAGGTACAATAAACTAGGTATATAAATAAATCGAATTTCTTTCAGTTGACTCCATATTTACAAAAAATGTAGGTAGATACAATATACCTTGTCGTACAATTGAATTTCTATATCGCCGCTCGTTTTTTACTTTGACTTAAGCGCCACTTAGGTATAAAATGAGTTATATATATCGTTGGAATCGTCTCGGCGAGCTTTATCGAATGGTCCAAGTTCAAGGTCAATCAGACAACTTTTTTGGTCGTTTAGCCAAATAAAAAACCAACTTTTATCTTTCAAAAAATAGGTAAAGCGACGAAAATAACAACTTATAAATCGCGAATGGCGCTTTGTTTTGCCAAATTTTCACAATTCATGAATCTTTGGTTTATAAGAAAAACAAACTTAACACATAAAACAATGCGAGTGGCGCTTTAGCTTTTTTGACTTATCAAAATTATTTAGACAGATGCACTTTAGTCAAATCGTATAATATTAAATCTAAACATGTCCTTCGTTTAGTCTCATTTACATGATACTAAATAATGTTAAGTTGTCGTTTAAACTTTTTGAATTTTGGATATTACTCTTTACATGTCTTTCAAATCATTTCTACTTAATACTGAATTTAATTGAAACGGCCATTAGTCACATTGGATTGTTACTTTTTAATTTTATGTTATCCGTTAATCGTTCTAACTAATTGTTTATAATTGAATTTGCACTTTAGTATTTTTGCGGTTATAACGATAGCTGATATTTGGTACATCTGTCGTCGTTTAAGACAAAATGTTTGAAACAGAATTATAAGGTTTGAAAATATTATTATCGGTCGTTCAACTAACAACTTCATTGTCAATACACGTGTTGGTTTTGTGTGCGATGGGCGCGAACGTATATACCTATTTAGAATATATTTAAGAAATATTTATAAATAATATATTTAGAAAACTTTTTCTTTCCTCCTTTTTTGAAACAGATATGAAGATGAGTACTTAGAGTTCCAATACATTGATCTTCAGCTTTTATTACTCACAAAATTGTATATAAAATACAAGACTTTGTGTGTTAGCCATTTTAACTTGGAGGTGTTTGGAAAACATGGTTGCATTAATCACTTTGAATTATAACGATTTTATTTTCAGTGCTAATTTAGACGTTCTACTTGATACAGTTTGTCACAAAAAGTTCTATTAGCCATTTTGAATTATTAGAAAAAATATATAAATGACGTGTTAGTCATTTTGATATTTTTGAGGAAGAGTACAAATGGCGTGTTAGTCATTTTGAATTATTAGAAAATATATATAAATGACGTGTAAGTCATTTTGTTTTTTTGGTGGAAGAGTACAAATGGCATGTTAGTCATTTTGAATTTTCATGATTTTAAGGAAAGTGGTCATTTACTTGTTTTGAATTAATAAATTTCGAATTATAATAAATATCAGGTTAGGCATTAAGGGATTAAGCGCCATCTAACTCACACAAAAGAGACTATATTTATTAACATTATATACTAAAAAATAGGAAAAAAATCCATGAACAAAACCCCCATACAATTTATTTAAATCGGTTCATAAATAAAAAAGTTATCAGGGTTTTTCTGTTTTTTTAAACTTTAAATCGCTCTCCTGAAAAGTTGACCCTGTGTCGCTTTAGTCAAATTAAAAAGCGAGCGGCGATATGATTTCGACATCAGCTATTTCTTATTTGCTATTAGCGTTGGTAAAAAAACGCTATGCTTTTATGTGGCTTTATATTTATACCTATATTAACATAGGTAGGTGTACCTAATTATGTGTATTCATATGCTTCATTCAATATTTTATAGAAGGTACACCTAGTTCTTTTACAAAAAATAATACAATGGTTCTGTTCTCTTTGCCAACCCCACAAAAGAAGCGGAGAAATTAAAAGATAGGATGTTTCATTTGATTCTGGGAAGTCCCCTATTCTCGCGGAAATTACAAAATTTTATGAAGATATTAATTACAAGTCATTCCTTTGAATTATTATTATTGTACCTACAGACGGTGAAGAATGCCTCTGTGTAAAACTTTGATTTGTATAATATATCTATCTATATTTATAAAGGATGTTCTTTTTGGAAATATGATTATTTATTTTGTTGACCTCATGTCAATATCTACGGAATTGCCAGAGAGAACCCGCCAATCCAAAAAAAACTTACAATACCGGTTGGATGTGAAAAAATCTTGTTGCAGTATCAGGTTCTATATACTTAATATAAATATCTATAAGTATACATACTTAATATAAAATCATACGCACCGTTCAATATTCTGCAATCAATATATAATCCTTTAAGGGCTGTCTCCCTGCCCTTGCTTCCAGAGGATATGTGCAGGTCCTTGATACAATGTTGTCAATACAGTGTCAGAAGTGTATCAGGCTCGCATGAAATTCAGTAGATTAATTCACCAATATGATACACGTAATCACGCTATAGCTATACCTATTATTTCAGTAATCTAGGTATTATTATGTCTCACACAACACTCGACACTTGTCTAAATTCACTAAATAAACACAGGTTGTAATATTTACTCAATAGAATACCTACCTAACTAGTAACTACCTGACAAGACTTTTTGCAGTATACGACACTTCTTAACTTTTCATGTGTTCCTGATAACTCCTATATTGCAAAGATCACAAAATCATCAATTAACCCCACGAAAATAAATCCAATTAGAATAGTTGTACAATTTTAATTAGCAAATACAGTGTTTTGATTTGTTTACAAAATAAGTGACAAACTGGTAAATAAGAAATTAGTCAAGACGCGGCGGCGACGCAACACACTAGACGAACGAAAAATGACTGTTCGCCGGTTTGAAGAAAAGAACGAATATCGAGCGGTGCCAACCCAACGAGGAGGTAAACGAGACAAGTGTATGGCGGAGAGTGAGACAAAGAACTCGCCCTCGGGGGCGGACGTGTGCGAGACAAGGATAGAAATACGTTCCCCATATAAACGAAGGCAGTATTATTTACCATAAAAACATTTATCAAAAGGTTTTCACATAATGTATACGAACTTAGGAATTGGTTGTAATATTGTTTTACATTTTGTCGTTGGGTAATGCGAATGTTTGTAAGTTTTGTGTTTGTTGAGATGGGGTTAACGCAGAAAAAGGGGGCGACGACAGGGCGGATTGCCGAATTTCTTTGATAATTGTAATTTGCACTGGCGTTGGGCGGCATTATTACTGTATTGTGTCGAGAATTTGGATTCTGGGAGCATAATATACTTACCCATACACCTACTACTACCTACATACAACACTGATCTAATAAAATAATAACACTTATCTCAAATCTACCTGTCTAAACTAAACCTGCCTATATTTTGATAGAAATCTCGTTGTGCTAACAATAAAATGAAAGGTTTATCCAAGGTAATCAAAGTGTTTTTATCAATTTATAAGTAAGTACTCATTCTAATTATTATTATGGCTAGCATTTACACAAATAGCTTTTTCTTATAGGTAGGCACCATACTTACATAAAAGTTATCATAAGTTAAATACTCAAATTTACACTAGTTTTGAAACTCGAAAAGTTATGAATTATTTAATACGTGTTAGATAATTTCGTTAGTAAAGAAAGGCCAAAGTTTTTAAAAATTTTCTATTATTGAAATTTTCTTTAAGTACACAAATTAGGGGCAAAATAAGATTATATTATATTCAGCAATGAATAAGAAGAAAAACCTTCTCTGAATGTAAAAAAAAATAAAAATTTAGGTTACGGGAAATTATACGGGCATTATTTATTATGTAGTTGATAAAGTAAAAGCGTGCATGCCTCCACGCCTGTCACTGGTCACCACATGTTGTGGGTGATGCATATGATGGTATGGATGAAGGAATATCTGTAATGAATTAAAATGAAAAACGCCATTTGAAGTTTAGTTACAAATCTTTGATTTTTTATTAATAAAAGCGATCGTAGTTTTTACATAATATATCTCAAAGTAAAAGTAGGTAGTTAATTTTCTCTAAGTGTAAAGTTTTTCAATGATATACATACTCGTATTTACAAAACAGTTGCCAAATTATTGTAGTTGTTTCAGTCTAGTATAAAAGATATAGGTTTTTGAGCAGGGTTGCAAGGGATAATCTTCCCGATAATTATCATAGTGAAAAAACACTTGTGCCTGCTAGAGATATTACAATACATACATCACGTGCCGTCATGTCTGTTAATGACTGAACAAATAAAAAATAATTAACAAAAAGAAAACTGAATTTTGTTGATGCGTTTTAATTTTTAAACGAAATTTTTCATTTGACTTGTTCCTTCTTCTTAGAATTCTATCCCAGTGACCTGAGTCATCCAGTCATGATAGAATTGTGGTCTCACGTATCCTGATGGAAGAGTTGACGCACAGCCAGCGCTGCTGACAAAGCTGACTACACCAATTAGAGTAGTCTTTCCTTGAGCATCATAATGGACCAGTGGACCGCCGCTGTCACCCTTGAAAAGAAAGAAGATTATTTGACTATATAATAGGTAATGTACTCCCGCACATCTGTCGCTAGTTCCACAATATCATATGAGATGCGATGTGATGATATAGATTAATGAATGGATGATTAAACGTTATCCATTTCCTACCCATTTTTTTATTGTCTCGAGTTTTTTACAAGCTTTTATTTAGTTTTACCTGGGAGCTTCGTTGTCTCCAAATTTGGCAGTCTAGTTTTATACCATTTCCATACTCGTTACTAGCTAGAGCTCTGAAGCTTTCACCTTTGTGTAAACTAGATACGATATTGGATCGGCCTTCTCCAGAGACAATTATGATAAAACGTTTGAGGGGATCCTAGGGTTGTATAGTGCCGTATGGAAGGGCGTTGAAAAAGAAATTGAGATCGCGTTAGCCATATTTTTAACAAGCCTGAGTTTGGGGACTATATTGAAGACATCCATAATTTAATGTGTGTATGAGTTGCAATTTGAGGTGTGATTAAAAAAATAATGATAAATAAGGTTGATATATGCTGGCTTACATGACAAGTGCTCTGGATAGGATTTGTCAATCCAACTGCACAAATGGTTGAGTTGATGACAATAGCATAGATTGATCTACAAAATTCATTGGTGACAATACTCAAGTCGACGAAATTAAGTGTTTCAGAACCAGCTCCACCTGGAAAGTTAATCATTATTATAAAGTATATGAAAAATAATATCTATCGTTACATTTGATCTAAAAATATGTAACAGATAGGTTTATCCATCCCCTTTCGTACGTGAACGACCACTGCACTGTACTGAGAATCAAAGTTCCGCGTCAATACTTCTCAAATATTCTGAAGCCTTGGGATCACCTTATATCTTCTTCTTGTTTTTCAGCTCTAGTCTCTCCACTGCTGGATATTTCTCTCTCTTCCAAACCCTCATATTGTTTTCTATCACTTGCCCTTCTCACCCACTGTCTACCCGCTACCGTCATAATGTCATCTACAATCTACTCCTCTCTTCTCTAGTATTTTCCTCACCTCGTATTTTGTTTGCTCATGGTCTCAGTTTAATAATGAGACAACTTTTATTAACAACATTTTTTGCGCGGGCGCTTTCGACAGGCAATCTATCATTGTCAAGCGCATGACTATGCCATGATCAGCGCTTTACATAACTTAATCATGTTTAGAAACTATCATAAGGCTACGCCCGATTCAGTTTATAAAATCGGTTTGAAAATTTCATTTCCCATACTGTCCACATACTAACAGTTTGTCTTGATGCGCCTTCCCCTATTATTCACCAAATCTCCCTCAAACTTCTTTAAGGGCAGTGTCCCACGATTTGATTCGCAACTCAGTCCCTCCACACGCTATGATATAAAATTATCAGAAATTCCCTCTCTTACCGTCGACTGTACGTCCATATCCACTGACAGTAGCATTTTCTCCAGCATACGTTACGAAAGTTTCATTCCTTCCTGGCATTTTAATGGCTTGGATGGTATCTGCAAGTAGAAATACAAAATATTACGTTGATATAGAAAATGATTATTTTTATGTTTTAACCAAAATATACGGCAATCTAATTTGTGAAATAATTAACAATGCTGTGCATTTCTTATCCATCCTGATGTCGGCAGAAAACCATTACTTCTTCTTATCTTGTCGGTCAGCACTCATTAGATTCCCCTCCGCTCCCAGAAAGCCGCAACCTCTCCCGCGTCATCGTCCAAGGGGGAGCAATCCGCGAGGCTCTCCCGTGTGCACTGCCTGGGAACCATTGGACTTGTTGCTAATGCTTGCGTTAAAATGTTTATTTTTGAATTACCTGAGAATTGTACTGATCTTCCAACATTTATGAGACCAATATCATGATTAAGATTGCTTGAACTATAACTGGGGTGGATCACAAAATTGGTCGATTCCAAAATTAACTCTGGCTCGGTTACGTTGAGTGAACCATATCTTACAAACACTGCTGTCTTACTGCAACAAGGAAATTAATGTCAAGCGAGGAGATTTTCTTTATAAGACAAAAGGTATTTTCACAATCTGGATATTTTTTTATTTGGTATTTTATATTCTATCAGTCCGATGATTTTTTTAAATAAAAGATCCTAGGTGTATATGCACAGATTAAAAAATGCTTTCTTAACTACTTCACAGTGGGATAAAAGCTTGTGCCAAACACTATTTTTGGAGAATTTGGAATTGCGTAGTCAGCCAAGGATTTCTATGGTGTCTAATTAGGAAATAGTACCTACAGGGCCAATGTTTATAACGCTTTTTTTCTATTTAAGATCAAATTGTATTATCCAAAATATTAGAAAATAGGAGATATCACATAAATCATCGTGAATCGTGATCGTGAAGACAGCGACAAGATAACGACAGGTATCAGAGACCTAAAAGAGAACCTTTCCTAACAAAAAAAAAAAAACAAAAAAACAGATAAGGATAGACGATTGATCGAATTAGATGATTTCCCTAGTAGCAGTCGCTAAACGAAAAAGGCCTATCTAAAAGAATTCGAGAAGAAATTAAATGTATTTGGTGGCTAATAGCCCAGGAAATTTAGCTTTGTAGCGTAGATAATTGTCGGAAAGCTGGAAACTATTTTAATCTCTTCATTAACAAGCAAAGAAGGTTTCTTGAAGTTTGCACCAATTTATTTATGTATTTATGCTCAGTAGACGAAGAATTTCATTTACTTTAATTCACAGGAGAACACAATTTGTCTAGAATGCTTCCTTTAGGAGTTATTAATGAAAAACTGAAAAAAGTTAAAAAATTTTTTTGTTTTTGGGACACCCTGTACTTAGCACAAGCGTAAAATTGGTGCAAACTTCAGGAAACCTTCTTTGCTTGTTAATGAAGAGATTAAAATAGTTTCCAGCTTTCCGACAATTATCTACGCTATTCCCCCTTTTTTAACGTTAAAACACCGGTCTATAACTGAAATTACTTTTTTTCTGTATCTAAAAAAAGAATTAAAAAATATCAATTTAGTGTCAGCGAATCTGAATCTCCAATGACCTAATTGATACTAAAAGCTGATTAATTACGTTGGTGCTCTGAATCACCACATAGTAATAATTATTGCACGTATGTCTAACCACACGGTAGTCTTTAAATCTATTATCAGTTGATTGATTATCTATGATTACTGCAATCATTTAAAATTAATCAGTGTTCTTATATTATTAACACATAATAATTATTGAAAAATAATTATCGAATTGTGCGATAAGCTATCCGCTGTTGATATACAAATTAATATACATTAAAAAAATACTTATGTAACAAATATTTAGAAGATCATAGCATAATGTAACGGATAAACTTGTAAAATATAAGTTCGAAGGCTTTCACGGCCGGAGTCACAGTTGAATTCCCCCTGAAGATGCCCACCAAAGCGTGTGGCGAAACGTCGGGTGCAAAAATGAAACCCCTTCGACCACGGCCATACAGCCCGAAAAACAAACAAAACTTGTAAAACCCCAATACCCCAACTAATATAATATTAACTTTTCGTCATGCCCTTTTTCATCCCTTTTAATAAAAGTTTGAAAAACCCAAGCACCTCTTTCAAGAATCTATGTGCCAAATCTCAAATTCGTAGCAAAACTGGTTTCCAAGATATTCATTCGAGTACTCATAAAATCTTTCAACCCTATTTTTCACCATCTTAGGGGGGATTACCAAAAATCCCTCCTAAGTGGAATGTTTTGAATTGAAAACTATCTGTCTTCAAAATTTTACTTGACTATCGTTTGGGCAGTGCGTTAATGAATGAATATGTCAGTCAGTCTGTCATTCAATCAGTCAGTCGGTCATTCATTTACCCAGGCATATTCGTTTATAAATAGAGATTACAAAGTTTTTTTTAATTACTCAGTAAGACAATGGGCAGCTGTCAGAATCCATCTGGGATGAATGATGATACCTCCGCAAGCATTGAGTCCCCCAGATTGTGTGACCATCCTAAGATGCACTTGATGGGGAAATTGTCCACTGTTTGCCGGCCATCCCGCAATGATGCGATTCTTCAGCTCTTCTGGCACAGTATAGGAAGCCGGAGACGGAAGGGCCTGTGAAAATAAATAGTTGATAATACAAACTATTCATGTACATTGTATGTACATACATCCCCGGAATACACGTGGCTATAGATCAAATATGCAAATATATCGATATGTCTAGGCAACAGCATATCAAAATCGAGGAGGCAGAATGAGATCAACTCGAAAAGGAATCATAATCATGAGTAAACTTGCACTTATTTTTAGAGCCATAAACACTCTCAAAATTATGGTTGGATAATGGAAATTAAGGCAATGTCACTAAGTGAAAGTGTTAATTAAGTATGCGAGCCTAAGCAAGTAAATCTTATATATTACCTATGTATTTTATTATAACGCATATGCCCAATCCCACCAACTTTTACCTAGGAAGGCATACATGTTGCATTTCATATGAAATTTGGCTGTGGTAGCGGGGCACTTTGATGTTCTTTATTCAATAAATAGAATATTATCTCTGTTTTTGTATGGAAATTTCTTAGGGTTCTGCTTCCTAGGTAAAAGTTGGTGGGATTGGGCAATATACTCGTACGATAGATTGTGAAGTGATATTATAAACTGATTTTTTTAAATTAGATAGAGAAACATACCTGTGCCAAAGCACAAATGGCCAGGAAGACGATCAATGATTGCTTCATGTCTAAAATCACTTAAACTCAATCAGCAACTGATATTATAAATCTAAATCATAGCAATTTATAACCTCATGATATTGCTGATAATAAGGAATTTTATCAATCAGTAGCATAGGGAGATTATAAAAATTAATCCTATCTGCTATCATACTTAGTATAAAACACATATTTTACAGAATTTTAATGATTGATGTCCCAATAATATTGTATAACACGACCTCCTAGCAATAAAATGTATTTGGATTATTTTATTGTCATACTTATCGGTAATCTGTGTAGTAGTACCATCCAAATAGCGTACTACAATAAAACTAATGCCAAGAGCCCATTGCCGAGCATGTTTTTTCTACTCAGAAGAATCGCTGCCACGTTGTTATTGGTCCTGCCGACGATGCCATTGAAGGTGACTATGGAGGCCGATTCTGGACTTGCAAACTCTGTCACACTTTGGACAAGGCTGCTCCTCATTTTTGACGGGTCTGCGGATGGTTCTATTTTGCGGGCCAGTGTAATTATTTATGATCCTCCGCCAGTTTTTGCGATCACCCGCCAGGTTTTCCCAGTCACTTTGAGAGTTTATATCCTTCAGTGTGTTGTGCAGAACATCTTTGTATCTCTTCTACAATAAACTACGAGTCAACGAACGTGAATAAAAGTGCCAAAATATCTCATTGCCGATATTTAGTAACTTTTGTCAACATAATTCATTCGCAGGTGAGACAATGGTAGAATTTTCAGATCGTTATTCTTGAAATAACAGTTATGGATTAATGAAGAGGAACATGCTGGTCTCAAGAATAATGGATGGTAAGACACTTGTGAAAGAGGACTACGGAAGAAGAAAAGTGGATTTTTAAAATACATACGAGTATAATTTCTTTTAATTTCAGTTCATCAGATATACACATTATGGCTTTGTCTGTTTAAGTGCAAAGGTTTGTCAATTCACCACCAACGCAATTCATTTCAATTCCCAAGAGTCTCAACCAGAGAGAGAGAGAGAGAGAGAGGGCAGTTCATTGTACTTTGAGAAAAGCTTTCTGTGTGCGTCATCTTTATTAATGTTACCTTATTCAAAAGCTCCGCACATTACACAAATCATATTGCGCTAACATTATTACACAATAATGTCTAGTAATAATTATAATTACTATCAAGCGGGTTGTCGCGTATTTAATCAATTCCGTTAATCTCCTGTACGCCATTACTCTTCAACTTTATTGTATTATCTCTCATGTCTACCTATTAATGATGGTATTTTGATGGTATCGCTGATATAATCATAAAATACTATATGTAGGCATAAGAACTTATTATTATTGTGTGTTACAAAGTGCTCAATATTGTTATACCGTTAAAATATCCTACTTAATCTTAGGAAAATATGTTCCAGATAATTTTGAAACTATAATCCTAATAACTCCTTCATCTTCTGTATGTCTATGGCCACTGTAAAGTTATCTAGGAGTCATAGCTCAGCGTCAATATTCTCATTGCCCTCGGCGTCACCTTGTGGAACCTCTACAAACTTCTTGTCATGACATCTCTCCACTGTATTCGACAATCTCTATGTGACCACATTCACAAAGGCGTCGATCCCTCTTCGTGAATGTTCCCAAACCTACCGTGACGTTCGGATCCTATTTAATCCTAAATAAACACGGGTCAACTCTTTGGTTATTGAAGTACTACCGAATCAAATAATTCTCCGCACAGGGTCAACTTAATTCATATACCTACTTAATCCACAAGAATAAGTGATTAATTTTGACTTCAGTCAAGTCTCAAAAATTCTCTAAGTTTTCCTAGTAATGGGAAAGTGATTAACAATTATTTTTGATTTACAAATTTTATTCTTGCAGAGCGTTGTATTTTTTCTACATTTTCAACAGTGTAGAAGTCCTTAATTCTTCTACACTTAAAGAATCCTTAATTCTTCTACACTGTTGTAGGAATACTACATTGTGATTAACAATAATTTTTTAATTGAAATGACACATTATTATCACAACGCATTGTTTCAGACATATTATTTAAATCGTATTTCATACTACGACTACCTTAATGTCGTTAACCCGCCAGTAATAAACAATAACACTCAGTATATAAAATGATATTATGAATAATAACTAAACAATATGATTGTAGTATTGCATAACACCAGTGCTGCTGTAATACTTACATCTCGTAAGAGACCCGCCCACTCAACACGAGAAGTCGGATGATCATAATATAATGATTGTGATGTGATGTACCTGATGTAGTTTATTCTCTTAGAACTAGTACTACAAAACCTACACATCCTACAATCAAAGTCTTCAGAGTACAGATTAGTTCCTTGTGCAGTTTGTTATCTGCAGTAGGTGTAATCATCCATCGCAGATATGATACAGTATCTGATTCATTCAGGTAGGTAATAGTTTCCCTAAGACTGCTCTATCCAATAAGTTACTTATATCTAAGTATGTCTGAGAAAAACTGATATTAGATGAGTTACTTCATAAAACATATTATATATTATATATACGTAGGTTCTTCTTCTTTCGTATGCGAATACAACCATTGTACAAATGATCTGGGAGTCTGAGTCAGAGCTCCGCGTCAATATTTCTCAGATATTCAATTGCCCTTGGCGTCACCTCATGGATCTCCCAAATATCCCCCTCGAACTTCTTGATGGGACAGTGCCCCACAATGTGTTCCACTGTCTCTATCTGCCCGCACTGGCATTGGGGATGTTCCCTCTTGCCCCATTTATGGAGGAGGTGTCCACATCTCCCGTGGCCAGTTCGGATCCTATTTAGCGATGCCCATAGTTTGCGAGGCAGGTCGAACGTAGGTAAGCAATTATGACAACACTTTTTCTAGCAAAATATTCAGAATCTGTTAATATAGTATGTTCGTATTTAAACATAGCAAAATTTTTGCCTATTTTTGATTTTATTATTTGATGATATACTTTAATGAAACACACTCTTAACCCTATTTAATTTTTTATAGAGTATGAGAAATAGTACTCGTATTTTTTACAGTGAGCATTACCAAGACAGCGCCTGACCACCAAGAAAAAACGTAGACATTCTTATATTTTAAAATACAAAAACTGAAAATAGAAACATTGTTTCATTTTTTACATATTTTGAATCAAAAAGCTATACCTACTTAGAATCCTTCAGTGCCATATCAGTGCAATTTCGACACACTTTGATGCGTAACCAACGCCACCAAACGCTGTATATTTTTTTATCTCTTCGGACCATTTTAAGTAGTACTAGAATTCGACTTCTTCTGCCTTTATCCTATCAGCTTATGAGTATAATTTTACCAATATAATATAATTTTAGTAAGGTTGTTGTAGGTATGGGTCGTAGGAGGTGCATTAGCAATAATTATGGTACGGTACTTATCATATTTCGCAAAATTCGTTTGGAATTTCGCCAATTTTGATCTCAACCATAACGTTGAAGGTGTTACATAAAATTTGCGATAATAATTCATGACGTGACTCTCTGGTATTGTTTCTACATAGTTTAGCCTCCTGACGTTCGTATCCATTTGGATGATTTCCAAAAAAGTATCCGATTTCATTGGTTTCAATTTATGTAGGCCAAGATGATGAACGACTGGAACACCTTTACGGTGGCAAACTTTATCTTAAACTAAAACTAATGGATGTAATGTAACACTTCCTTCCAAAGAGCTATCAAAAGGAATTTATCGCAATTGCATAATAATTAGACAATTGTAGTCTTTTTGCATTTTGTCTCATAACTTTAAAATTTCGTTGGTAGTGTTAGTAATTACTTAAACTACGAATAAAATCGTACATGAATAGGGTATGGAACTACATAAGAATGTTCTTCTTTTCTTTTTCATTTATTTGTTATCCAATAATCCAACTGGGAAGAACTTTATCATTCATTAATCACCATCATCTCCCTATTATTCAGAAGGGCATCAATACATTTTGTGCCAAAAATATTATCGATTTTACGTCCTAAATATCTGCCCTGTTTCCGGGCTAAACCACTCTGTGTACCTTACAACATAATCTCCTTAATAATTGTGGATTTTCGGCAGCGTTGAGTATTTGACAAAACGCCGTCACAATCACATCGGAACGTTATTTTGAAAATTGTATATATACTGTTTACAAAAAACATTTCGCATTGCACCTAATTTAATTTTGTTTTAATTATATACGTACAATACAAAAAGTAGATATTCGTATACGCCACTGACTTTGCACGAGATTGTATTGATATTTTGGATAAAAATATGTGCAACAAAGGGAATTATTGATTTATAATGATTTTTTATTTCATTTCTGATTTTATAAAACATCACTACCGCCATCTATGAATCATAAATGACTCGGGAAAGAACCTGAAAAAAATGACGATTCGCGTCCGGAGTAAACATTAATACCAGACGATTTTAGACATCCATCTATTAAATAAACTTATAAATGGAATCTCGGCTTCAACATAGGCTATTAAAATATATGATTTGTATCGTGGTTTGGTAAAATTATCAATTTTCCCAAGATACTGAATTCTATCAAGTTAGTATGAAAATGAAAGAAGCCATTTAAAGTAGTCCCGTTAATATGGTTTTTAAATTTGTTTGCGTCGTTACATAATCTAGAACTAGGATATACATCTAAGGATTATTTTTATACAATGTTTTTGCTCTACAAATACTTCTGTATGACTAAAAATGTGTCTATAATAATTAAAAAATAGTTTTGACATTTGCTCCGCGGCGCTTTCTGTCGTCATCTGTTTTGACTCGCGTGGTGTAGGGGCTAGCGTACTTAACTTAAATTGAGTGTTATGCGATGCGAGGGTACGAGTTCGATCCCACTCCATACCCAACGCTTTTTTCTTCTTTTTTTTACTATCTTTTTGTGAAATTTGAATTTAGCAGAATCCTATATACATAAAAAATAATTTTACTAGGTAAAACAAATATATTCCTTCCTATATGCCAAAAATTTATTCCATTAGGTATTTAATTCTAAGACGATGTAACTTCACCACCCGTACACAATTTTAGCCGTTGCGAAGCACGGGAAATACAGCTAGTAGTCCATAATTCAGCGTTTATTATAATGACGTCAAATTAAGACTTTTCCGGCAGATTTCATCTAATGCCTTTGACAGTTGAATACACCCTCCTTGATGATCTTATTGAGAATTATTCATTATCATTCATTAATCATTGCGTAAGCAACGAAACGTTGTATTAAATATGTGTGATTTTTCATACAGGTATGTATGTAGTGCGTTGGACCAAAAGAACCTTAGAGTGGCGATGGAGAACCGGAAAGGGAAACCCAGGGAAACTACAGTCAAGATGTTCCGATGTTGCACAGGATGACAACAGACAGGAAACTATATGGAAGTCGAGAAGGGAGGTCTATATTCACTGGCGAGTAGAACTCATATCTTTTTACAAATTTTTATTTTGGCCATTCTTGGTGGGAGGCGCCACCGAAGTGAAGAAATCCAAGCGCTTTGAAAGGGCGTGTTTGGTATCGTTTGGAAGACCACGAAAAACGCAATTCTAGGATATGATCATATTTTTTTAGAGATTACTTATGAATTAATACGCAGTTATTTGGTACCAAAACTATCTACTTACTTATTTGAAAATAACGTCATAGAGTCGAGATAAAAAATTAGACGTCGTTTTGAAGCGTATTAAAATTGTCTGTCTATACTCTCTACTCTATGTACGAGTAAGTACCTACTTATATTACATACAAATCATATCTCGGAATACATTTACGAGACTATTTTAACTATTTTCAACTATAAAATATGTTTAAGTTGTTGTTAAAAGTTGAAACAATTTCAGTGGCTTACGACAAAATTATTCACAGAAAACTCATTTGTATGTAGCTCGGTTATCACCAGTAAGTATAAGAGTACCTTATTAAACAAGAAAAGCCATAAAAGTTTCTTATTCGACTTGAAATTATTTTTTTACAATCATTACGAAACTCTTTTTAAAACTTCGGTGTAAAGACAATCATGGTCTTCTTTTTATCCAACTTTTAATTTATTCTCAATGGCGTACTCCACATGAACTTGTCTAAATGATTTCCCTGCCCCAATTGCATTTATGAAATCATATACTTAACCAATTCGTGAACCTCGTAGATCTTGCAATCTTGGTATCTAGATTGCTGTTATTTTTTCTTCTTCTGAGTCACACAAAGTTAGAATCCTAATCCATAATCTGTCTAATCTATCTCTAGAAAATCTAATGATTTCTTCTTATCCATCAGTTTCAATCTTTACGATTTGTTTGCAGCAAAGTCCCATGTCTCCTTCTTCACTCTTCCCTGTCCTGTGCGGTTTAACTCTTCGAACTCGTTCGTCAAAGCCCATATCCTGGCACAGGTCGTCCAGGTATTCTTCCCTTGGTCGTCCTCTATAGTTTGTCCCTTCGATCATTCCTTCAATTAATTCAAATATGAGACCCTATTGACGCACTATTTGGCTGATCCATCTGGCGCATATTTCTGCTATCGCTTTGAGCAGGTGTCTTCCTCCTTTGATTTTGTTGAGAACTTCTTCGTTCGTTATGTGATCCCTCCAAGAAATTCCTAAAATTCACATGTAGTACCACTTATCAATAACTTCCACAGTCTCTTCTTATCTCTAGTGATTTAAAAAATAATAATTGTCTCTTCTTATGGTAATAATCTTCCAAATGGCATAGCTTTTGAATATGGTTTCCGAAGAGACCTCCAAAATTAGAAAATAAATAGACCTTGTTAAAATTATGTGGGAGAGTAAATTAATCCTTACGAATAATAATAAGTATTTTGATACAGTCTAACTATTCAGATCAAATTCTCTATATGTATAGTATGCTTTGAGTAATTATCTAGAAATAACTACAATGGTTAAGTCACTGAACTCTGGATGATTCCTATACCTACCTAATAGTTAGATGTAAGTAAAGTACCTACTACCTATTAAATATTTTCATCACGTATCAGATGAACCCTTTCTCCCATTTCCAGTTATCTTCCACCCTTCCTCGCTCCATTGGAACATGACTAGGTACTGGAAAATTGGAGCTATAAATTTAAGGTGATTTTACGATGTCTGGAATAGTATCGCATGAGAAGTAGCTATTCATCTTATTTCACCATAAAATGTGGTCAATGTAATATTTTATAGGCCATCCAGAACAGATGAATTTTACAGCAAGGCCAAGGCTGGAATAAAAACATGTGTGTTAGATCGTAAAGGGACTGATGGAAAAACAATAATTTATTTTAATTCGTTCGGTTGGTCATTTCAAATTAAGCGAAATCTCCATAATAATCGTAAAACTTAATAACCTGTCGTAAAAAAGTTTCAGCTGTGTTAAAAAAAAATACCTACATATATTCTGTGTCCGTTGAATGTTTTCCATCGCAGCTTAATTTAGGTTAATAAAGGGAAGCCAAATAAATTAACAAATAGTACCTCCCTCCATATCACATCGAGATAAGCTCATTAGGATTTATATTGGATTAGTCTAGAGCGTTTAATAAGTCATGAAGCCTCAGATACTCGTGCAAAAATTGATATTATATGACGTATCAACAAAGTCATAGGACACATATATACAATATTAATATCTTTTTACCCGCATGTGAGTTGTTATAATGATATAATGTAGGTTAAATTTTCCACCTTCTGGTCAATAATCTAATCCAGCGAGAAAAAGGTTTAAGGATGTTGAAAAGTAGGTCATCCCTTAGTCTCAGATATTATGATCAGTATATTATAGAGGTGACCTTTCATTAAATATTTACTTCAATGCGAGAAAAAAAGAACAAATTCAATCTACGAACCTTTTTTTTAAGCGTATCCATTTAATTATGAATCTGTGTCAGAAGATGTTTTATTCATCCAGCATTTATACTATCAACCCAAAACTCTAGTAAAAACTTAGTGCAAATTAATAGTCGGAAAACCTTTTTCCCCTTTTTTGAACGGCTTTTTAAAAAGGTCCGGAGAGTGTCAAAAACGTGATTAATTTGCTGAAAATAGATCCAAGTTTTATAAATTAATAACACTGTTCTCTGATGTTTTATCTGTAAACGCGAATGTCTAGATGAATCTTCCCTATTTGTACCAATTGCCCTCGTTCTGTACTCCATTTCAGGCCCGTAATGTATATTTCTTCCTCTTGCTTTGGGCTGAACCTATGCCCTTTTTGTGAGGACGGCGGTCCTGGGATGAGGAGGTCCAGCTGTCCTTCCATCTCTTTGGTGACCTTCCGCGTAGCCTTGAAAATATTATACCTAATACTAAAGCTACATAAAGGACTTGGAGAATGGGGACTCTTAAAATACTTAAGGGCTCTTCATACTCGTAAAAATGTGATTGAATCTTGTAAAAAAATATGTTTCATGTAAGTGCTCAATGCTCATATTTTTAAGCAGTTCTCTTTTGAAGTTATTCCAGAAATTGAACTCCAAATAATATGTATGTGAAGTGGTTCTGTATGATACCTGGCCCGATATTTAGGCATTTTATATTATGACTTATTGCAAAACCTGTGAATAAGCGCAAAAAATAAATAAAAGTATTTAGTATCATATACATACTCATTACTCGTATCTAAAAACTTTGTACTAAACATAATAGAGAAAAAATCAATCGAGAGACCTACGAGTATAGTATACAAGTAATATAAGAAAGTTGAATGACCATAGATATATTTGCTGTATCCAGCGACGTAATATATTAAGTACTACCTAGACAGAGTACTCAATGCTAGAAGTGTAACAAAACTGGTGCCCACAAACTGTCAAATCGTATGGAAAATTTTGACAGTTTGTGGGCAACGGTTTCGAAATTTTGCTCTCATAGTTAAAAACTGTATTCGTTTTGACATTATTTAGGACTACAACGATAGTTTTAAAGATGTTTTAGTTTTTATTATTGATATCTTGTTAATAGTGTGAGTTTTGCGACTCTAAAATACCAAAAAGTGCCGAGCGTGAAATTGCGTCACTTCCGTTCTATTGAAAGTACGTAGAATCAGACCTCTAGTACTTAATATGTAATCTCTTTGGCTGTATCATTCGCAATTTATATTCCATCTACCTGTACAAGTATTTGGCAGAAAACCCATTCTTTTTCTTTGCTTTATCTGACCTCAGACATCATTCATTTATGTGCCTATTGTAGATTTTTTACGGTTTTGGTTTTATTATTCTATTTTATAAAGATACTGTACCAATCTTGTGCTCCATTTATATTTTTTTCCACTCACACTAAACCTACTTATAGTTACAGACAATATACCTAGAGCAAACCTAGAGCAAGTAGACTTGAATCTTTTTTATTTATTTTTTTGGTACAAACGCCAATTCAAGGACTTGGTGTCATTAATAGTTTATCGCATTTATTGCGTACCCAATAATGAAGCAATTATCTGTCAGAGATAATACCTACTTATTATTGTCTTATGATTACAACTAGATTTTTGAAGATAATCTTCCGCACGCGATAATAAAAAAGAACGCGTTATTCTTCATATAATGTTGACAGCAGGATGTGGCGGAATGGGTGAACTTTGCCTTGGGTATACAAATAAGTCTATAAGTGATCACTCAAGCCAGAAAATGTCGACTCGTAAGCGTCCGAATCCCCATCCTGCGTCATTCATCCGCGAGGGACATTAGTGTGAATGTACCTGTTGGTTCTACTGAGAATACGAATAACTACGTATGATGTGATAGCAACTGCGCAATGCAGATAAAATCCGTTGTACCTACATATTAATAATTCATGGATCCTTATGAATCATCCTCAACAGACTTAAGAGTGGGTTTATGCGCTGTAAAAAGAATCTCCAACGTTGGTGGTAACTCCCTGATGACAACATCCTCTGTGACTGCAGCGCGACCCAAGACGACAGCCACCTATTAATATGTCCTCTGATGGGTGAGAGCTGCACTGCTGCACCCCTGGAGACCCGATTCTAGGGAATGACAAGGCGATGTCTATGTCGCCGCATATTGGAGTGGCAGGGTATGACCCACACGGACACGTAAAGTAAGTAAGGTATATCCCGAAATATATTTTTTTCTTAAAGGCAATCCTATTGTTATATATATAGTATTTGGTATAGTATCGCGAAATATTAAATAAGTAGTGACCCACCCACCCACAGATCACAAAATAAATAATTGAGAAGTTTCCAGACTATAATAACTAAATTAAACTCGATTATGTACCGTTTTTGTCGTTGTTTACTAACGTTTATGAAAATATTTTAACGAATTATAACTTAATATAACAATTACACTATTTATCCAAAGAAAATAATAGTTTTGATAGTAAGTTATTTGTTTGGTAGATACCTAGGTATGTAACTACATAGAATTATAGCCTAGTCCGGATGTAAACACAAATTACATAAGAAAATACGAATTCACGAGATCACACATTGTAGAGCTTTTTTTTATGTAGTCAAATCACGCACTGGTCCAAGTACTTACTTACTACTCCAGTCCCAGGGTTGTCCAAAACTTGTAATAAGTACCTAAACATTACAAAAATAAAACTAATATAGGAAATGAAATATTATTTGGTGTTGTTGATGACCCACAACTACATGAAGTAGTGCCTTTTTATGTAAATTATCCTCTATTATACTGTGACCTTTAGGCAATTCACTCGGAACTAAGAAATTCTATTCTAAGTGCGAATAATGAAATTGTTATGCATTGGTACATCTATTTTCATAGAGCGTAATTTCTTATTTTTATCTGTAATTATTTTGCCTCGACGCAACTACTTTGAAAGCTTCACTATTTCTTACCTACAACATTGTTTTCGAAAGTCTTTTACGGGCCGGGTAAAAAAATCTCAAAAACAATAACAAAACGTAATAAGTATGTAGTTATCTCCACACATATACAGCAAAAGATGGGCTTTCTATCAGGATATCCTCCGCTGGTTTAAATTGATCACTTTTAACTAACTTTTCACTTTACAGCAATATTCATAAATTCCAGTTTATCCGTCAAAACCACGAAAAAAACATCTTCTAAAAGAATAACATATAGCTATTCTGAGATGTCTCTGTTGCATATTATGGAACTATTCTTTGATGGGTTTTGACTCTAAACTTTATTTCATCACTAGGCACGTGAAAGCAAGTAAAAATTTAATTAAAAATAATGTTTTTTGATTGATTATCGATAACCCTGATATTGCCGCAATGATTACTGTATCGTTATATTGTTATGTAACTAATGTTTACAAAAGTTCAACGGGATTTTAACCTATAATTTGTGATGTTAAAAGAAAGATGACCATGCGGTAACAATCTGACAGCGGTAATGTCATATTTTATATTAGATACTTATATTACACTATACAGGTATAGGTTATTTTAATGAAGAATTTTATTTTATTTTAGTTGTACCTGCTTACTACCTAGTTTAGTACTAAAATAGTGAATTATTATCAACAATTAATTTAAGAAATATTATTGTTTCAGATGAAGTTTTACCATATATAATATTATTCTCATCATACGATGTTTACATTATTGTACATAAATACGTAATAACCTAGATCCGAGATTTTTTCTAATTTTTAGCTTAGTTTTCTAATTCTAACTTAGCTGTCCAAAGGTATAGCTTCTAACTAAAAAAAACTTATATCAATGATCTTTACCTTCTTCTTGTAGATCTGTCTATCAATTTCTTTCAGACTGAGTACTCTAGTTGTGAGTGGTCAGTTGAGTTCGATCCTCAAAAACAGTAATGCGAGATAATCATTGACTTTAGTATAATCTTCTGAATCTGTAATGTGGAATTATCACAGTTAAGTGGTTTTATGTTATAAATTATCATTTAATTTATGTAACGTCACAAATACTTCTGATGTATTAATTCATGGAAATAAGTTCAAGTCTCCGATGTCATCCAGTGATGAAGCAAAGATAATGCTCTAAAATAATCAATTAATTGAATTAAATACACTGCAGCCTACTGATGTAAAATAACAGTTTTAAATATATTTTATAATATGTGGTAATGTGAATGTCAACCTGTACAGTGTACAACCTGGAATTAGGTAAACTGTTGTCGGATAATAATAATGTTAGTCTTTGATCTCACAGCGGAAGCGTGCCAGTGATAGAATTTATGTTTAATTGGTATAAAAAACGACTTGAAATTAAATCATACTGCGATGGCAGCGGTACTACATACATACACAATACGTATAGTATCTAATGGGACGTGACAGAATACAAAGTTAGTACTACTACATATTAAACAGTTAGCTTTTTTCCATCAAACGTACATTTTTTTTGTATAGTAGGTTCTTATTGACAATCATATGAAAACCGACTTTTTTATATTGGGCATAGGTACGTACGCAGGAAAATCCAGGGTAATCCAAATTTCAAGCCCCACCCTTGAATAATAATCATATATTCTACTCTATATTGAGTAGCACCGCGGCGAAATTTCTTCATAAGCCATATATAGCAGAGGTGGTTTTATTAAAAAAATAGATACTTACAAACAAATCGTAATCCAATTGTTATTCATCTTCAAGCTGAAACATCCGCATGACGTCTGCACCACTTTATGTGGATGTGGATGTCTGAAAATATACGGATGCGTATGACAATATTCGCAACATCCTTGATACGAACAACACCGAGTGTGCACGAAGTGTGCCGCCGAAAAATTACGAACACACGTACATTTCTTTGTAATGTTCTCTGTTCTTACTTATTGTCATCATTGTACAATTTTATATCCATAATATAACTATAATTTTATTATCTATATAATACGTAGACAAATAATAGATATTATAATTACATAATCAAATCTATGATGTCATGGGATTGTTATATTATTTATATCGAATACATCAATATTGGCCACCTAATAATTCTGTTCAGTATACAGAACTCACAAACACAAAACACATAAGATGTAAGTAAGTATGAAAATTGAATTCTGAAAATCTTGGTAATCAAAGGCAAGATATAATAAAGCTTATTTTGTAGGTATTTCATTACAAAGAATCCTGAATATTTTAATAACGTGACATAAAAGCAAGCTTATAATAAGGTCTAACATCACATAAATATAAAGTAGGTATAGAAATCTACCTACAATTCAACAAGTTTCTATGAAATGCGGGATAATATTTCTTATTTGATAAATTTAATAAATCCCGGTTATAGGTAGGTATAGGGAACCTGTATAAATGTAGGAAGTCCTAACGGATAAAGCCATAGACAAAAATTGACCGCCGCCACCATTTCCGCTAGGTATACGCAATTTTTTCTCGATGTAAAGTACGCTAATTTACCATTTGATTACATATGTTATATTCCAAAGGTGATTTCCACACTGATTATACATAATGAGTCGCAAAAATCACTGAAATATCACCAGGATTAATGAAATTGTGGACAACCAATATGACACGCAATCATATGTTTAGAGACTTAATGGCGTCTACCATAGATTTCTCATAGATATAGAAGGGGCTCAATAGTTCTTCCCACCTTTATATAGGTTCCTTAGGTAGGTATTTATATTATTATCTGTATTGCGCCCTGAGAGACAGCTTTATTATATTAAAGGAAAAATATCGCTTATAAAGGTACAATTCCAAATAAACTACAATGCTATTACTTGTAAATCTACCCGTCCTTTTACATACATCCATCCTCCATTTGATGAAAAGTTGTTCACGTTTTATTGTAGGTGTGTGTATACAATTCATACTCTATATACCTGCATACATATATCTACACGTTATAATTGATTAGATATTCTTCCTTCTAGGTTTTTCGGGTGTTGGCTGCGTGTCAGCTTTCGAAAGCTAGAGAAAATCAACAGACACCTAGAAGGAAAAACCTAGAAGGAAGAATATATATACCATGCTGCGAAAACCTACAACATCATTTATTAGATGATTTACTAGAAAACCTCACTGCGATTTGCACTAGACGTATAGGTACTATTATCAATATTATCATAGAGAATGACCAGGGATGGTACTTTGTAAGCTTTCTCACCTAGGACACGCAGATAAAAAATTTATGGAAAATGACCCTTACAGCGATATACATAAGGTCGTTTTTAGTTTGCATTTTATCTGCGTGTTTCGGGCGAGAAAAGCTTTGAAAGTTCCACCCCAGGTTGATGTTGAATATACGACTTTAGTATTCGATCAAAAACGATCGTGGCGTATTTGTTGCGCCCCTGAGAGATCCTTGTCAATTATATGTAACGATTATGTTTTGATGTCTAATCTAGTTTCTTACGTAACATCCATTTTATTTTGTGGTCCATTGTCATTGTCACCAGTCAACATCCCGCCACGTCAGATCTTGTCAACTAACGTGATGTGATGTCAGTTGGGAATAAATACTTCGGACGTTGACAGTTATTCTGTAATCTTGATGTTTTGAAATAGATTATAAAACCTACTCATTTATTTGTAGAAGAAGTTTAAATTGATCCATTGGTCACCATGGTACAAAATTATTTATCTTCATCCGTCAATATTTTGATAGTATTCGGTCAGTGGCGGATCCAGGATTCAATTTTTAGGGGGGGGCTGAATGTCGTCACATGGTTAAAAGTACTGTCACTCAACGTTTTGGGGGGGGGGGCTAAGGGGCTGAAACCCCTAGATTTGTTGAATATAGAGTACTGTCACTCATGCTTTTGGAGTGGGCTGCAGCCCCCTAGCCCCCCCCCTGGATCCGCTAGTGTATTTGGTTATTTTAGAATACCTGTTCAGTTAGAATATAGTAGTC
This sequence comes from Ceraclea dissimilis, assembly GCA_963576895.1. Classification (NCBI taxonomy): domain Eukaryota; kingdom Metazoa; phylum Arthropoda; class Insecta; order Trichoptera; family Leptoceridae; genus Ceraclea; species Ceraclea dissimilis. The sequence goes on from OY756360.1 coordinate 18,908,131, forward strand.
GTATAAATTTATTTTTTATATTATAAGTATGTGACGAATGAGTGTGTGAGTGAGACTGGGTATATGTGTATGCGTATGTGAGATGACCGTAGTTTTAACTTAATTGTTGCGTATGCTTGTAGGTGACATAGCTGAACTATGAAGGGACTAATGTTTTTACTTACATGTATCTGTTAAAAATAGTCAAAAGCTTGTACCTTTGTTTGAAGATGGACTATATAGTTAACCATAATTATAACATAATACTAGGACTTCTTCTTCGTCTTCTCTGCCCATTGCCGTCCACTCCTGGTCAAAGGCTTCCTACATTTCTAATCATGATATATCTTGGCCGTCTCCATTAAGTGGAGGCTATATAATAATATGTTTCACGAGTTCATCCGTCTATCGTAATGGTGGTCCACCCACACTCTTAGTTTTTTGTTCTTGGTCTCCTTAAGAGAATAATTGTGCTCTGAATTTCTCCAATTTATTTTTCAGCTGAATTTCGCCGTATAGTCTTTGACGTTATTAAAAAAATACTTAAGATATTTCTGAACAGATGTACTTTATCTGGAAGGTATATATGTATATCCCTTCCAGGGTTGTCGGCGTTTATTAGAGAAGTTTTATATATATAGACTTTGGATGGTGAGCCTAAAATAAAAAGGTAAGTAAGTAATAAGTGGTCGTTATAGTCGCTGATGTTTTATTTTTTCTAATTGCATGCTGATCTTTCCATATATTATATTATTCACTATTGTTCTTGCATGCATGTCAAATATATATTATATAAATTGGTAATTTTTTAGCCTTTACTGGTCCACTTGTTGTTAATGTTGTACTGTATATGATTTTCGTAAGACTGTCTGTGCTCTATAAAAAAATAAAAATAAATAAATAAAGTATAACGAACATGATAAGAATTGACTTATTATTGTTAAATCCGGGTTTAAAAGATTCAAATTTTCATAATTATTTTATGTTGTATCCTACGCAGTTCCTTGTATACAGACTCTTACTTCCTCTAATCAACTGCATACATGAATAATTTCGAAATAGTGTTTATATTTAATGAACCTTTATATTTTTAGACAATAACGTCATAGAAACATAACAATGGGTAGAAATATCTATTCATATCTATTCCTTTTATTATTTATTCCTTATTACAATAAATTAATAAATCATGTATGCACTAGACTTAATACTTACTAGGTACCTACATGAATTATTTCTTACTAGTGATCAAAGGTGTAAAAGCATATTACCCAGGAAAAAAGTTATTATGAATTTTTAGAAAAAAAAAATCTTCCTCTTTCTGTTTAAAAAATCTTGAGATTTTCAAATTCTCCTGTTTCCCTGACTGAGGGCGCACTGAGGGCTCAAATTTTCCGGAAGTGTCATTTGTTTTAACAGTCTCAAATTTTATCATAAAAATCCATATAAGTAATTATTGTGATACTGGGTATTTATTATTTGAGTTACTGGGATCAATCCTCTTACTAATTACGAGTAGGCATATTGGCATTTCAATAATTTCTAAAAACGGACAACCTTAGATCTCGACAACCGTTACTAAATATGCTTTGTAAAAAATGGAGTAGATACATTGAACCATCATCTAGAGAATAACAGTAAAAAAAATTATATGTTGATTTCTCAAAAAAAAAAAGTGAAAAACATGTCTGATCTTTTTTTCCGAAAGACAGAAACTCGTTTCCCGAAAGTCGCGGAGAATTTTTTTTTTGTACTGATATACCTATGTACTTATTAAAATCTAGGGAATAACCGTAAAAGTTTTTTGATCGAAGCAAAATTAACGCTATTTTTACCATGTTATCATGCGATTGTTCACGCGATTTTGAACCTTCATGCCGTGGAAAATGACCGTAACGTCATAGATGGGTCGGGAACTTTAAAGAGTAGATGGGTCGGGAACTTGAAAGTCTAAAAAGTTATAGATTTGGACCTATTTAGGTAAGTACTATAAATAAAATATGTATATAATACACTTTGTTACATGGCATGTTATTATAAATAACGATAATTTATGCAACGTTCTTAAATTTCACACCCTAAAAAAACGACCATTTGTTATACAAATTCCAATAACCTGATCGATAAGTCTGATTTGTTAACCGACTTCATTAGCAAAGTATCTAGTTCTGTTTATTATTATGTAGAGATATTATATAAAATCAGTAGTAATGCTTAAGTAATAAACCAAATCAATGCAATATTATTAATCGGTAATACCTAATAAGTAGGTAACATTACACAACGGAAAGAAAATCAATAATAGTATAATCCTATTAATAATATAAGTACTAAGTATCTAAATTCTATGCAACTAATATGCTCTTCCTCGTTTAGCGTCACATATGTTTATAAATGAATAAGCGTTGAACGAATATGTGATCGAATTCAACAGCAAACTCGTAAATTGGAGCAAATGCAACTGCAATACATAACAGCAAAATAACAGTTTTTCGTAAATTCGTCCTATTTTATGTAATTTTTTGGATTTTAAGCCTATCCTGTCGAAATATGTATAATAATTAAGTCTTTTGAAGGATCGCCACAATATATACATATTCTGAGTAATTTAGGTATTTATATTTGAGTATTTTACTATTTTTTAAGTAATTACTTTAATTTAGAAACAACGCAACGTGTATGCAATAGTGGTTTCATCAAACCTAAAATCTAGGCGTAATCCTAAAAACTAGTAAAACCATGAATAATGAAGTCTCTGTAAAACTAAAAAGAAGATGGTTATATGTATGGTATTTTATAAAAGAAATTCAATTAGAGAACCAAAGCAGTAAAATGTTTTTATGCAAATTATCCGGCGATTATTGTCCTCTGAAATAATTAGATAGTCTGTCTTCGTTAACCGGGAACAAATATATAGAGATGTGTAATTAGAGAAATGCGTGTAGAAACGTATGTATACGTATTATGATAGTATGTATGTATTATAATGATATGCAAGGCTGACCAAGGCTGTCGTGTTTACAGTTGTTGCATTATTCATCCGCCCATACGATTGACGTAGTGAGTGGGTGGTAGACAACACCACATCACCATACTACCACACTCCACTACTATACTACTGCACCACCTCAATATCACCACTATACCACTGACTGCACTGCAATGCATTTGGCTTAGGAAAGCTGTTCTCCATACAAGTCCATTGTTTCTTGTATGACACGTGCTCAACTCCTACACAGTATTGGCAATATCTATATACTGACTTACTACATTTATTAGAATATCGGTTATAGGTAGAATTGATTAATGGTAAGTAAACCCATAGTACAGACGAATTGTTATAAATGCAATAAACATTCAACGAATAAACAGAAAAATGGTTGATATAATATGATTAGTAATTTTTACAACAATTCAATTGAATTCATGGAGTACATGGTTGGCGCAGTTGGTTGAGGCGGCAGTCTCTCGAGCAGGAGGTGTCAGGTTAAAACCCCGGCGCTGGCGATGTATTCCACACTTTGCGATACAGGCTCTTAGCCTAGTGCAAGGTGTGCAGGAAAGTATTTGGGTTTGTGTATGCAAGCCCAAATCCTTCTTTATAAAAAAAGTAAAAAAAAGTAAAAGTAAATTCATATTTTCCCATTACGGTTTTTCCTCAATAGAACCCAGACGTACCTACATTCGCACCAAGATTCCACGACAAAATGTCCAAAACAAAACGTCCAATGCCAGTTTTGTCGTTAAACGTTTTATCGTGACATGTCACACAAAGCAGCATTATGTGAGATGCCTTGGAAAGGACGGAAGTTAATGGGTATTCCAACGCTTACGGGTGTGTCAAGCCTTAGTAAGCTTAAGTCAGTCAACTGAATGTTTTCGGCATCGCATCATTGAGTTCGTTCTAGTGAGGAACGTTTCGAAAATCTTTTAAATAACGATGGTTATTTATGTTATGTATACTTGCATGTCTAATATCAATACGTGCAGAATTTTTATCGTTGTTCATAGCGATCCAACCCATATATTTGTTAATGTTCTAAAAAAAATCAATTTTGTTATACCATCATGACTGTATGACGTTGTATAATAATGACATAATGTATAATGACTAGTGGTATTAAGTAGGTAGGTAGGTACCTACACCACATACACCTTACAGAGTCTTACACGATTAGCTTACATAGTTGGAGATCACGACCCACAGACATGAAGGCACACGACTGCTGAATGGCATGCGAATCAAATAAAATTCCAAACAAATTACAATATATAATATTATAATATAATATGTTATTAAAATGTACAGATGGAGGGAGTGAGTGTGCATTTATTCATAAATATGTTTTTCTAAAGTACGATTAATAATAATTAGCTGAAAGTGATACCAGCATTAGGATATGTTCGCCCTAGTGAGCGAGTGTTAATATATGTTTCTATATTCTGTTCACTCGAAAAATAAATAAATATGTACCAATGCGTATGTTTAATTTATATTCTTGGTTTATAACGTTTACAGGTGTGGTGTGCGGAACAATACTTAGTTTCAAATACTTGTGGGTGATAATAATATATAACATGACATAAAAAGACATTAAATAGGACTACAAGAGGTCTACAAAAAATATGACATGCGTAATGACGGAATATGAATGGAACAATGGGTATAGTGGAGTAGGTCTTATGTAGTTATGTCATGTCATTGTATAGTACCTAAATATTTAAATTAATTTATTTTTATGGTAATAAATTTTATATTACGTACTACACAATGCTTTCGTAGATATTATTTAGTATTGTGATTAGATCAGACAGTAAGTTATATTTATCCATCGTAAATTGTTATACCGGTACATAATTAACTAATACTTACTTAACGAGTCCGCTTACACTAGGCCAACCCACCCCAATATACTGCAGCAGCACCTGCTTTGTCGTTAGTCCTATATAGGTCCGCTTTATTACACCCCTCCGCCATATCTCGGCAGACGAGGAGGTGTTCGTCATCTTGTGTCTCTCCACAGCTACAGGAGATGTCCTCTAAGTTAATTCTGTCTAAGCTAGAGGAGAGAATTAATAAGATGCATACATATCAAAGTATTGATATAGATGAGGTTGTACTTTTTTGTAGGGCAACACTTGTAGAATTTTAAAACACACTTAATGTGATTGTTGACAGCAAATAAAATATTGTAGTTCGAAAAATATTTTCTTTAGACACTGTAGCCACGATATATAAGCCAGCCAACCCGAGAATGCTTAGGTATATTTTCAAATCCAGACTGGATTATATTTGGACTGATGAAATTAATGAAGAAAAATCAGATGGCTCCTATAGCCCAGGAGAACTTAGAACGAAACTTTGTGGAGATCACATTAATAAAATTGACACTCCAGGATGCCTGCATTTTATATTACGAGTATTATGGTTCACAAAAACAAAGGGAGTTTGTTTAGAGGATAGTTAAAAAGATGGACTGATGGGACCTGACGGTTCCAGGAGTAGGTGAGATTATTAGAAACAGGAACATGATCCCATACTCTGCGTACCTATATGTTAGTAGGTACATGCTGCCTTGTATGAAGCCAACAGTAGTTAAGGGCTTGGTACCAAGAATGACGTCACAGTCATTTCCCACGGCATTAAGGTTCAAAATTGCGTGACAATCGCATGATAAAATGGTAAAAATAGCGTTTTTTTTTTCATTTTTTGGGGCTGATTTTGCGTCTATCAAAAAACTTCGGTTATTCCCTAGATTTTAATGCATATTATCAGTACCAAAAAAAAATTTTGCTCCGCCACTTTCGAGAAACGAGTTTCCGTCTTTCGGATAAAAGGTCAGAGGTGCTTTTCAAAAAAAATCTGAGAAATCTATACAAGATATAAAAAATCTTTTACGGTTATTCCCTAGATAAAGGTTCAATGCATCTACCCTATTTTGTTCCAAAGCATATTTAGTAACGGTTGTCGAGATATAAGGTCTCCCGTTTTTAGAAATGTCGGTATTCATACTCTTAATTGAGCAATACATAATATGTAATCTATGAATGAAGCCATATGATGAGCTGATTTGTAAGAGTATAATAATTATAATAAAACTAAGCCTATTAGAGGCTTTGCTCATACATGTTATATAAATAATTAATTCGTTTAATCCTTCCATACAGTAGTAATATGTAGGTTATTTATTCAGCACTTTTGGAGGTCAGTAAAGCTAACGGGTTGAGCAAATGAAACAAACAGAGAAAAAAGAAAACACATAATATCCACAACTTACTTACTTACTGCTAGCCACTTGCGTTCCACTGCTGGACATAGGCCTCTTCTAAACTCTTCCACTGTCTTCTATCTTGGGCTATCTGCTGCCATCTACGACCCGTAAGCTGGACAATGTCATCTGTCCACCTTTTCTGTGGTCTTCCTACGCCACCACACAAGGCCTAAATAATGTATGAAAATTAATTGACGTATTCGTGAATTTTAATTCTTAACTTGGCTCAAATAATTATCGTTCGTTGATTTCTCAGTTGATGTAGTTTTCTATAGTCTCTATCAATGCCCAAAGATCTTACTTTTTTCACAAGTTACCTAGGAGTCATGTACCTCAAAATTATTTAACTAGTCTACTGCCCTCTTAGCCTCATCTTCTGAATTTTCTTAAGAACTCAACTACCAGCCGTCATAGCATAGCGGTAAAATACCGGCTTGTCAGGTTGGAGGTCTGGGATCGATTCCCGGCCGAGGCAAATGGATGGACTGGAATTGGTGATTGTTACATAATTGTAAAGTGATCACATTAAGCCACCCGACGATCAGTCATAAGCCTGATGGACTGAACTACTTAAAAGAAACTTCTTGTCAGGACATATCTCCACTATGTTTAACAGTTTCAGTATGGCCACATTGTTATTAAAGGTGATGATATATATTCTGCAGTATAATTCTCAAATAACCGAAACTATCAAAAAACGTTAAGGTAGGCATACCTATGACATTTCAAAAATTTCAAAATACCTACAGGACATGTTAGATCTCGACAGCCTTACTAAATATGTTTTGGAAAAAAATAGGGTAGGTACATTGAACTTTTATCTAGTTAATGATCGTAAAAGATTTTTTATATCTTGTATACATTTCTCTAAAAAAACACATCTGATCTTTTTTCCGAAAGAGAAACTCAATCGTTTCCTGAAAGCCGCCGAGAATTTTTGTTTGTATTGATAAAAAGCATCAAAATCTAGTATAAATGACCTTATTTTTTTTAATGGAACGAAATTAACTCCAAAATGTAAAAAAAAAAACAATTTTCACCATTCAATCATGCCAGATGGACACCTTAAATCCTGAAGTGGAGGCCCTCCCTGGGAGAACAAAAGTGGCGTAGGAAGACCACAGAAAAGGTGGACAGATGACATTGTCCAGCTTACGGGTCGCAGATGGCAGCAGATAGCCCAAGATAGAAGACAGTGGAAGAGTTTAGAAGAGGCCTATGTCCAGCAGTGGAACGCAAGTGGCTAACAATAAGTATGTAAGTAATCATGCGATTGTTCATGCAATTGTAAACCTTTGTTCTTTAAACTCAATGCTGCGGGAAATAACCGTGACGTCATAGTTGAAACGCGAGCTTTAACTTTAAATGAGTACCTATCAAACTGATTAACTCTTGTATCACCCACAAATAAACCAGTCGTTAGTTGAATAGAATTTTTCATGTTCATTTTCGTGGATTTTCGAGGATGATTGAATTTTAGAATAATAAAGTATCAAAGTGGAATTTTGTGTGAATTCATTAACCCTTTTAATAACGTTAAGCTCAGTTCTCATATACCCCTCCCACGAGTGCCAGATTATATCTACCTTTTCGTAATAATTGAATTATGTAGTAGAAACATTGATGGTTCGCACTTATGTACGAGTAGGTAGTATTTGTGTAGTATGTCTAGGTATTAGATACTCGTACTTTCCCCGTATCCAACAAATTGCTTAACAAACACGTTCTCTTGTTCATTTTGATTCTTTCTCCATTGTTTCTCTTTATTTTTATTCTTTGTTTCATTTTACAGACCTCGTGCAAATACACATAAAACATTACATCGATATATCCAGTATATTACAGAAGATTCACGTAGAATATAAACTCTCATTTTTTCTCTCAAATTCGGTAAATATTACATTTTTTTCCTTTATTTCCCATAAACCTCTTTTTCTTTTTCATCACAGTACCTCCACCGCTGGATATAGGCCTCTTTCAAACGTTCCCATTCTTTTCTCTCACCCTCTATATAATGTTACTTCTAAATGTAAAGTGATCACAATAACCCAGCCGACGAAAGTACATCAACCGCTGTATATCTGTTGAGATAATAATTTACAGTAAACTGTGTAGAATTTTAATTGGTAAAAGTCACCCAAAAAAAGACAATTACTTAGGTGTTCTACTTAGGTGTTCTAAGTACCTACTGTTTTTTTCTCCAACTACAATCAAAAGTATTATATTATTATAATGTAAAGCAAAATACTTAAGACACAAACAATATGACTTTGATATTATATATGCGTGGTTGATGGAGTGACCATTTAAGATATAACCAAGGTTAGTAGACTCTAATGGTAATGACTGTAAATAATAATGAGCTTTTCTAATTAATAACTCAGGGCAATGACCGCCCGAGATGGTGGAGGGTTTGTGCTATATATTATAAGAGCGGACATCAGCTGTTCAACAAGAGTAATAAATGGCTCAACCTCAACCCATGGAAACAAATGGATGTTCTCACCGCTGAAATCGATAAGGAAGCTCACAAACATAAGTTCACAAACACATTTGGTGTGAGGGGGACTCGGTAGAATTCATTCAACTCTTCCAGAAAAACAAACTGTTCTGATATTACAAGGAAACACAATATTTAGCGTCTCCTGCCAATTAGGTGAATCATTTACCCACATTTCCGTGTTATCCTTCAAGTTGATACAGACAGACTTTACAAACAGCATAATACATGTCAACGGTTGCCCTTAGATTTGATTAAGCCGTGATTGTAAAACTAACTGCCTGGGCGGTCGGAAAAGAGATCAGACCCCAAAATGTTTATCATCGGTGACGGAAGCGCGAGGGGATTGGGATTTAACTTATATAAAAACCTCAATTATGATATCAGCTGTGTGACTAAACCGGGAGCCAAAATTAGAAACTTATTGCACGATATAAATGATGCTTTGAATAGAGCACGATATAATGACGTTATTGTACTGGCGGTCGGAGAGGACTCAAATGCAGAGTGGGCTAGACAATATAAACAGATTATAGAAAGCATTGTGGAACGAAGTGAGCAGATGGGAATCACTTTATACATAACAACGCTAAAGTACAATAAGAAAGATATTTATAGGAATAACATAATATATAAGATAAACTGTTTGTTATATAACATAATAAGAATGTGTAGCCACACACATATAATAGAATCTAACTACAATGACCAAAGGCTCCATGAGAGTATCATGATGCACGTAAATAATAAGACACAAATAAGTAGAAATATCATACAAATTAAACTGAGTGAAAATATTGTGAATGATGCAACACCGATAGCTGTGGCAGGCTCAAGCGGGCCTTTTTTATGCAAGAGTCGCGGAATCCACCACACCTCGGCGGCCGCGATGATGTAGCGACACTCTTCTGTGTTGCCCACCAGAATGCAGAAGGACTAAATGGGAAGGGGAAACTGCATGAACTTTACACATCACCCGAGCTCCCTCAAATAGATGTATTATGTTTTACTGAAGGATGGCTTAACGAATTAGAAGTAACGAACTATAAAATATCCAACTATAATATTATCAGTCAGTTCTGTAGGGAAAGAAGAATTAGAGGAGGTGCCTTAATAATGGTCAAAAATGAACTTAAATCAAAAAACAGATCAGACATTGTTAAATTATCTGTAGAAAATCATTGTGAATTATCATGTGTAGAAGTAAATAATAGTATTGTTGTTTTATCAGTGTATAGGCCTCCATCTGGTTGCTTTGAAACCTTTCTCAATACCATGGAGAGTGCTCTGACTCGAGCCACTTGCAAAAACAACAGAGTCATTGTAGTATGTGGTGACTTCAATGTCCACTTTGACAAAACCTCGAAAGAGTGTAGCTCTTTTATTGACTTAATGAATACCTTCCTGTTGAGACGCTGTATCCATGAACCAACACGAGTTACTAGAAAATCCTCCTCGTGCATAGATAATATATTTGTAAATACTGAGGTAACACACGCTCAACTTATAGACTTTGTTAGATCAGATCATTCTGGCCAATTGATTAAATTTGAAACCCAAACTAAAATAACCAATAAAATATCTAGTCACAAACTTATCACCAAACGTACGTACAGTGAAGACAAAGTTAAACAGTTTATAGAATCTATCAAAAGTGTAAATCCCACCCACCCACAATGCTCTGCAGATAAGAAATTTGATGATTTTTTTTCAACTTTAATGCTCGAAGTAAATAATCATTTTACAATTAAAACGATAAAAGTTAAGACCAGTAAGTCATTTGATAGCTGGGCAACTCCTGGTATTGTAGTATCTAGAAGAAAATTGTTTGAATTGTACAGCAGAAAAAAATTTGACAACTCTGAGACATTGAAACATAAGATTAGGACTTACAGTGCGGTGTTCAGAAAGGTCTGTGGTGAAGCCAAGAAAAAATATCTAGCAGATAAAATAAATAAATCAAAAAATCCTATTAAAACCACGTGGGATATAATAAAATGTGAAACTGGTAGAGATAATAGAACTAACGATGATAACTTGAACTATTTTGATGAATCCCATAAGTTGAAAACTGCCAACAGCTTCAATGATTTCTTTGTAAATATAGCATCCTCAATTACACATAAGACGTCAACAGAAAAAGCAATGAAGCATCTAACTCCAACTCGTAGACCCAATACTGTTTTTAAACTTAGAAATATCACAGAGTCAGAAATAATTAAATTATGTAAAAATATTAAAACAAAAAAATCTGATGATCTATGGCATATGTCCACCCACTTTCTGAAATTAATCATTAACGGACTCGCCCCTTCAATCACCAACATTCTCAATCAGTGTATGGAACAGGGCGTATTCCCTGAAAAGCTTAAAATGTCAAAAGTTATACCAATATATAAGAAGGGTGACAAAGCAGACCCCAGTAACTATAGACCAATCTCAATACTGCCTGTATTAAGCAAAATATTTGAGAAGGTTGTCGCCGAGCAGCTCACCCACTATCTAGTTGAAAATAGTATATTACACCCCCAACAGTTCGGTTTTCAGAAGGGGAAGAGCACATCCGATGGTGTAGCATCTCTTGTTCAAACGATCCTTGAGTCACTGGACGGTAAGTCGGATGCTTATGGAGTATTCTGCGACCTTTCCAAGGCGTTCGACTGCGTCGACCATGACATTCTTGTCAATAAGCTTAACTATTATGGAATCACCGGTAATGCATGTAGTTTCTTCAAATCGTACCTCCAAAATCGACAACAGGTAACGGAAATCAATGGTGCTCGGTCCAATGAAGCACGGGTGTGTCGTGGAGTGCCTCAGGGATCCATATTAGGGCCAATACTGTTTTTATTATATGTAAATGATCTGCCAGAGTGTGTCTCCAAAGATCAAAAGGTAATTATGTTTGCAGACGACACATCAATTGTAATTAAAGAAAAATATAATAAGGAAAATGCCCTTGCCTTGACCCTTAAAGCTCTGGATGGGGTGGGTGAGTGGTTCGGGGATAACGGACTCGCATTGAATGTGACGAAAACGGGTGCGGTTCACTTTTCTCTGAAGAGAAACTTAGAGGATGATCCGGTAATGTCTGGCCTTTCCCAGCGAAAACTGGAGGTGGTAGACAACATAAAATTTCTAGGTGTAAAAATTGACGCAAGGCTGCAATGGACACCACACATTGAGGCAATATCCAAGAAACTGTGCTCGGCAATTTATGCCATAAAAAAGGTAAAGGAAACCTGTGGTGAGGCTGCAGCCAGGACTGTGTACTTTGCCTACTTCCAGAGCATTATGTCGTATGGAGTGTTATTCTGGGGCGGAGGGGCTGATTGGTGCAGAATCTTTATACTCCAGAAACGTGCCATTAGAACATTAAAAGGCATGGGGCCAAGGGAGTCATGCAGGAATTGTTTTAAAGAACTCGGTATACTCACTTTTCCTGGCATGTACATCTATGAATGCTTGCTCTTTGCACGCAAGAATATGCCCAACACCCCTCTTAACTCAGACTATCACGACTACAACACTCGCTCCAAGGGAAGAATACGACCCGTAAAACACAGATTGGCAAAGCTGTCAAAAAGTTTTGTTTGCCTCAGTGTGCGCCTGTTCAACAAGTTGCCTGAAGAAATGAAGTCTCTGAGTGATAGTAAATTTAGGGAAGCAGTGAAAACGTACCTCGTTGATAAATCATTTTACTCTGTCGACGAAATGCTGGAATGAACCATTTACATTCACTTCAGCATTGAACTATATCAATGATTGTTTATTGTGCTTTCACAATCTTTTGTCTTGCTAATACTATGTTACTGACGAAATGCTAACAGAGCCCTTTACACTCTTTAGCATTGATATTGTGCATTATTGTTGTTATTATTGCCTTAATTGTTATATATATAATTATGTAAAACTGACGAGTCCAAGTGCCCGACATAGGGTCTAAGGACGATAAACAACAATAAACAATAAACAATAAACAATAAACAATAAGCTAGTAGCTGCTAGCTGCATAGTTAGTTTAATGCCCAATCCCACCAACTTTTACCTAGGAAGGAGTGCCCTAGGAAATTTCCATACAAAAACAGGGATAATATTCTATTTATTGAATAAAGAACATCAGAGTGCCTCACCATCACAGCCAAAATCCATATGAAATGTAACATGCAGCTCACCTACGTTAGGTGCCCAAATATCTCCGCCCAGAGTAGGCGAGCTGCATGTTACATTTCATATGGATTTTGGCTGTGATGGTGAGGCACTCTGATGTTCTTTATTCAATAAATAGGATATTATCTCAGTTTTTGTATGGAAATTTCTTAGGGCTCTCCTTCCTAGGTAAAAGTTGGTGGGATTGGGCATTAGTCTTATTTGTTTACTAAATAGTTTACGTGCATTATTTTGTTTACTATATTTCTATAGTGCATGTAATTTATAATTAATTGGCACTTATCCCAATATGGTTTAGTGGCCAATTTAAAATTCATATATAATAATTAGTAACAGCTACCTACCATTTGTTTTGAATATTAATATTACTAGTTAAAATAATGCAGTTATTATTGTTTCGGTTTTATAATCTTAGTGTAGGTGTGAATGACGGCTGGGAAGTATGGCGTTAGTGAATTATATTTGTATTATTATTAATCCACATAATCATAGCTACTTTACCAGAAATTAGCAGTGAAATTAGATTAAATAAACGTACCTACGTATATCTCATTAATATAATATCTATTTATATTCGAAAGTGTCCTGACTGACTGACCTCTACTAACTCATCAATCAACACACAGCCCAAACGGCTCGTTAAATAGACACGTGGAATTTTTAGGATAGAGAGGCTTCAATTCAAAACCTTCCATTAAGGAAGGATTTTAGAAAATTCCGCCCCTATGAGGCTGAAACGAACTTGAGATTTTGAACATAGATTCTCCTATCGAAATTAGTGATAGGTGTTCGGCCGTTTTTCCAAAATTCTATTTTCGTTGTTTCATAATAAATCCTAATGTTTTACTACAAAAAAATTAGGCGAAGTTAATCTCTGAAATTATTATGAATCAGCTTGTAGCTCTGAAGACGTTCTATAGGTCTATGTGTGTTTATAGATTTATGTTAATTTGTTGATCCAATGACGCAGAATACTTTCGAAAATATTATTTCGCGAATCTCAAGTTAAATTTCTTCTTACGCTTTACTGGTAATTATTTAATGTCAAAACAAATTCCTAATTTGTTTTGACGCAAGAGAATAAATTTAATAATAAGTGTTCCTTTACTACACAGAATCGTGTTTCCCAAATTGTGGACAAGATAAATTGCCTCATCCCCTGTTATTCAACACTCTTGTGGAAAGTTTAAATGAATTTATTAAAATATCATCGAAAGTTTCCACCATAATAAATCTACACAATAGCACATTGTTAGATTATATTTCAATGGAAAAGAAAAATCGCAAACTTGATATTATAAGAAATATTGGTGAATTACTGCTTCAATGCGGAACTGATTGCTTAAAAGCTTTTCGTTGAATACTAGTCGTATTAAGTTGGAAACTACAAAAAACACGGAACATACAATGTATACAATGAGGGTATTTGGGTACCCCAGGGTGCTCTATCTCTGGACTCCCGGATGACTGCACCTTTTGGGACACCCTGCACAAAAATAGCACAGGACTTTAATAACATTCAAAACAGCTTGATAACTTTATAATATTAAAATTTAACTTTATTTAAATTAAACTTTATAATGATGTAAAATCCTTTTAAGAAGGCTCCCAAGATTTGCGATATCTGGCTTGTGACACACGTTACAAAACACTCTGTAGATTTAACGCATGAATTCAAATTGGAATGACATTATTATGATGATGTTATTTTCTTTTGGACAGCTGCTATTGATAGAACTGAACCGATATAAGTATATTCGCATAGAAACAAGGGTTTTCAGACGTTCAGAAAATAGAATTCTCTATAACAAACTCCTAGAACAAGTTGCCTTTAATCATCCACAAATCCATTTAATGGAGTACCTACATGTAGACCAGTGACATACTTCCAACGAAAATGTTCCCTGCGTCATTGACGTTCAAAATCGCACGATCAATTTTTAGAAATAGGATTTTTCACGTTGTTTGGGGACTAATACAGTAGATTTCAATCCAAATTATCACTACGAAGTACGATTTTTTCTCTGAGACTTGCACATATGTACATAGAGGACGTTATTTTCATTGAAAATTTTTCCAGGGGTATTTCTTTCTGAAATCTTATCAAGATATCTATCTATTATCAAGATATCTACGGTTCACTGTATCTGCCTTATTTTTTACAAAACATATTTAGTAAGATTATTGAGATATTTGTTCTGAAAAATACATTTTGGCTACTCAATGTGAACGAGTGTTATATGTTTTCGTATAGATCTTGACAATTTTAGGTGTTTTTATAAGAGTTTGTAGATACGAGTGTATTCGTATTATTCCAGATTCCAGAATATAGATATTTTATTTAGAGGTCGACTGACCTTAGACAAGTTATTATTATTTACATGCTACACGTATTTATTGCCTTTATCAATATCTTGTTTGTGTCTCCAAATTAATAAAAAAAAACAATTATTTTTATTCGATACTTTCACCTGATTTAATTTATTTATTATTTATTATCATACACATATTACACAAATAAAGTGCTAATTGTGAACTCTCTTGCACAATTATCATTATAAAAATATATCTACAACAGTTATAATATTTACTACTTATTATAATTTTAAATACTATTTTGACAGTTGAAACAAATAACAGTTTCTTTTTGACCTCTCGAGTGAAAGTAATAATGCAATGCGGGTAACATTAAATTAGTATACGTTGCCTAGCTGTTATGATGAGGTCAATCAATTTTATAGTTTCGAGTATATCCAAGTGTTATTTCTTTATATCACTCACATTTTATATATGTACACTTGAACCTTGGAATTCGTACTTAGGTACACAAGATTTGAAAATTAAAAGTTAGAGCTTCAATATACACAGGACATCATAGAGTGTTGTTGAAAAGTTGCCTCCCCAAGGCAACGTGGTAATCATATCGATCGAGTTAATTGTCAGGGAGGGACTTGTACTCTGAGTAAAAAGTAGACGTGCTTTATGTATGACGAATAGAATAAACGTGATGGAAGCAAGGAGTATGTGCAAGGATAATAGGTATTGTATATAATTCTATAGAAAAGAAGGGGAGGTTAATTTTAATTGTACAAAAAAATCGGACTTGCATACACAAACCCAGCTACTTTCCTGCAGACTTTAAACTAGGTTAAAATTCTGTATCGCGAAAAGTGTGGAATAGGTACCTACATCGTCAGCGTTGGTGTTCGAGCTCGCATCTCCCGCTTGGGAGACCGCTGCTCCAACCTACACCAACCATGTGGTCTGATCGTAAATTATTAAACTGTTCGGTCTTCCGGATTTGGATCGTTTGAATTATAAGGTTTCACTGTGAATCAAACATTTTCTAATTGAAGAAATCGTCGGACCAAATATTATAGAAACGTGTGAAATATTTGGATGGTTAAAGGTCACTCCTCATTTCACTGACATAACATTAATTTATCAAATCAATTCACCAGATATAGACACATACTATGTTTAAGGGCTTGGCACCAAGAATGACTTCACAGTATTTTCCCACGGCATTAAGGTTCAATAACGCGTGACAATCGCATGATAAAATGGTAGAAATAGCGCTTTTTTCCATTTTTTGGGATAAATTTTGCGTCTATCAAAAAACTTTTACGGTTATTCCCTAGATTTTAATGCATATTATCAGTAAATAAAAAATACTCCGCGACTTTCGGGAAACGAGTTTCCGTCTTTCGGAAAAAATGTGTTTTTAATTTTTTTTTGAGAAATCTATACAAGATATAAAAAATCTTTTACGGTTATTCCCTAGATAAAGGTTCAATGCGTCTACCCTATTTTGTTCTAAAGCATGTTTAGTAACGGTTGTCGAGATATAAGGTCTCCCGTTTTTAGAAATTTTTGAAATGTCGGTATGCATACTCTTAAGTATCTAATCATATTTTACTTTATTTTATGTACTTAGATGGAGATGAATGATCAGTACGAAACTCATTTAGTTTTTTTTCGATCGGGTTTCATATTTACACTAAAACGGATTCAATATTGATCAATCACTTCTTTCCGAGCTCTTCAGTAAATTAATTTGTATTTTAAAAAAGGCAATTCTCATAAATGTTAAAATAAATGCTTTTATTAAAATAAACAATAAATAATCCAGAATGCCCTCTAAAGGTTTTACTATATAAACATGATTTTTTAATCGTATTATTAATATGTATCTTATTTATTTATTTATTTACTCTTTCGGTGAACAATCGCCCACAACAATTCAGTACAACACAGATAATGTTTAAATAATAATAATTGAACAGAGAAATCCTCACTAAGTGGAGCTTATAGCTAAATCGCGATATCTTCCAGCTAATCTTATATTAAGAAATAAAATCGGTTGATAATATACGAGATCTACAAAAAAATAAACGACAATATGAAATACCTATTTTTCTTCTTCTTCTTTTTCTCAGCCTTCTCGCGCCCTGTGTTGGGCATAGGCCCCCCCTTATATTTCCACTGCTCCCTATCCTGTGCCGACCGCATCCATCCGCCCCCGGCAACCTTCCTTATGTCCGACCATCTTGCCTGGGGCCTCCCAACACTTCTTCGGCCGGTTCTTGGTCGCCATTCGAGAACTTTTTTGGTCTATCTAGCATCTGCTGTTCGTGCTATGTGGCCAGCTCAACTCCACTTTTGTTTGGCGACCTTAAGGACTATATCGGTGACTCCCTATACCTACTCAAAATTGGTACAAAAAGGGATCCTCAAGGGAAGTGTAGGTTCGTAATTCAGTGGACAACACAAGAGCTGAAAAACAAGTTTTATATCGTAACGTATTATTGTGTTTTTAATAAAACGAATAAAAATTAAACCTTTTACGTATGTAAGTCGTGCGTTATATAGATCAACAATAACGTAACATTAATAATTTCCCATAAGAAAAATGCTTTGAATTCTCATCATCTGATGGTATGAGTATGCAAATAATGTCATAAGTATGTTATTATTACGAAGCCATATTCATTATTCAATTAATTAGTTATTTAATATAAACTCGATATATGTAAAAGTAATGACAAGTAATTCTATTTCTTTTGTTCGAGATGCTCACGGAAAAACAAATAAGCATCCATGTAGATGTTCCACACATAGTTGCCATGACTATTTTTCTTGTGACTATCTGTCACTATGCCACATTCCTTATTAATATTTGATGCAGTTTAGTGACAATCAATCACTATGTAGTATATTAAATTGTTGCTTATTTTGTCAAATTGGAAATTGGATGATAGTATGGAAAATGTAAATATTGTAATGAGTTAAAAGTGTATACTAGAAATGTAACTTATTTGAATTTGAAAATACGTGGACACTAGATTTTTCTATTGTTGCAAGTACTCATCAATTACAAATAATTATTATAACCAAATAATTTTTATTGCATACGTAATGCAACTATATAAAATTATAACATATGCCCGGCGAACCTGCGCCTGGATCTGAAGGTTTTATGCAACAACTATTACATACATGTTTTGTTATAAAAGTCATTTTTCTCTTTAACCGTAAGAAACACTTGATTTTTAATTGACTAATCCTAACCAGAATTACGCATAATTTATTAAAAAAAAAAAGTGATAAAATTTTCATAAAACACAAAATACAATACGGACACTACAAAGATTCACAAAAAGCTAAATATTTGTCACATCTTTTATTTCGATAGATATAATATTCATTGTTCAACATTAATTTTTTGAGACACATACATAGTTCCTTTGTTATATAAACAATACCGGTAAAACTAGTGCACCTACTAGTGCAAATAGATAGTTATTTAATTATTGTTGTACTTTATGATAACTGATTGAATTATTCTGATCCAATAAAATGATAGACTGTGTAGGTATTAATTAGACATATTACTCTTTATTAGAAGTTATTCTCACGATACTCATTCCAAGTAATAATGCGATGTGAAATAAGAGAAAATATAAATGTTATGTTATACAATTAGGTACTACCTTCGTAGGCAGTTCTTAGATGTAATGTGATGGCAATTAATTAGTTTTCAACATTTCTGTATATTATATGACGATTCGTAATTAACATCAAGATGAAATTCATTATAGGTTATACCTAGAAGGCAAATGTCTGCTGTTCACCTTGTTGCTTGTTTCCCAAGTGTGAGTGATGGCCGTTGGATTGACTCTACAAAATTTTTAAAACGTATTTTATGTTTTCAAAATAAATCGTTATTTTGAATTGTTACTGCGGGTAAAACTGGAAGTCATATAGAAATGTACTCATCATTTTTTGTAGCCAATACAGTAAGGATTTATTTTTGTCCCATTTAGTTGACCATTTTCTACTATCTCTTCCATCTTCTTCTTTGCCCTCGCCTTTGTCCCATTTACTTGAGGTCGGCTCTCCTAGTCCTCATCCTCCAAGTCCCTCTGTCCCCGCATCCTCCGCACGAAGCCTCGTCTGCTTTAAAGTTTCTTGCGATTGTGAACATCCACGTAGTCAGGGGTCTGCCCGGTCTTCTGGGCCCTACTTCTATGTCCATTGTCCTTTTGATCATGTTCTCCTGTGGCAGTCTCATACCGCGCTATCTCCTATATCTTCCATATTCTAAAAAAATGTAAAAACCGCGTTGGGGCACTTATTCGGAATGACGCGGCAATATTTTGCCAGGGAGCCCTGGGGTGCTGACATAATGAGAGATAATGAGAGACATGATGAAAATAGGTAAACTTTTTAACTACACAATATGTGAAGTATTTTAACCAAAATACTACAGGCACTTTAGCAAGGAAGAAAATACCTACTGCTAAATAGATTTTGCTACCTTCTTTAAAATGGCTCATAAAAAAATGTTTCTAATAAAATTAGCTCAACGTCTTTTCTCCTTCTTCTGCAGCCACTCAGGTCCGTTGTTGGACATAGACATCCCCTTTGCTCCTCCACAGCTCCCTGCCTTGGGCACACTGCATCCATCCACCACCGGCACATTTCCTGATATCGTCAGACCACCTTGCCTGGGGTCTACCGCCGCTTCTTCGGCTTGTTCTTGGCCGCCATTCTATTATCTTCTTGTTCCATCGGGAATCTTGGCACCTGGCAACAATGCCTTTTATGTAAGTAAATTCAAATTTATTATTATATACCGGAAAGTGATAGAAAACCACAAAACTAAAGGTAGACTCACACAATCAGAGTATTGTATGGTAGTCTTCCGTTAAAATAATTGAATGAATTGTTTCGTAAAAGTATGAAGCATTATTTCTCTTCACCACGAAACATGACACCATCCGGAAGGCTCGTTATGTAATATTTTGTATTATGATGATGTATTGTTATGTAAATAAGTAGGTACCTATTATATGCAGGGAACATTGTTATAATTGACTTCCAAACAAAAAAACTACTAAAATTATTAAACCAGTTTGCTCAGTCGGTTAACTACTTCACAAAACTATATAAAAAATACCGCAAACTCATTATAGGGACTCCAGGAAAAATCTTGTTATAAAAAAACTATACGCAGCTTTGTTCATAAAATACTGAGAGATAATTATTATCGTCCTGAGCCTGAGGGTGTCATCTTTTTCAGAACTGGTCGAATTAAGAGTTAAGCATAGGATAAACGTACAGTTTTTTCATTTTAGTTTTAATGTAGATAAAAAGGCTGCTTTTTAAATGGATAGGCGGGTGAATTAAAAAGCTGCTTCAGAGGTATTGAGATGGGTTTTTGCTACGTTTTTCAGGCTTAACCGTCCCAACTATTGAGTTTTATTTCGAAGTATTAATTATATTTTACTGACTTGACGGATCATGTCGACTACAGAGGAGAACGTATGACGAATTGTATGAACGTGGTGGAAGCTAATTGTGTTATAAGGATAGGGAAGTCTATCGTTCTTTACTTTCTCTTTTAGGAAGGGATGCGGTGTGAAGGGATAGATAATATAATTTTTATTCCAATTCATGATCAATTCATTTGGGAAATGATGTGGAAATTCTGTGATTACATTTTTACCTTGTACAATAATGTCCTGGATTCTTTGACTCAGGTAATACACTTTTTAATAAATAAATACTTACTTCTAATAAGCTAATACATTCTACGAGAAAGCTTTGAGTGAAGCTGGCCCTGTCAAGTCTGGATTTTATCTAGCCGTAGAAGGAAGAAAAGGTTATCTTGTGACGTAATGTAAAGGTGTGATATTTTATTTTATTTTTATATAAACTTTAAGTGAACAACAAATACATATAAACATAAAAAAATGGACATAGTACAGATTATAAATCGTTGTTCACTAGGGCAAACCTATCGCAGAACTACGATTTCTTCCAGTTAACCCCAATATAGGGATTATTGTCATTTTGATTAAATAGTTCAATTAGGTAATCTACTTTGCCTAATTTATTATGACGTATATTTCCATCTTCGTGTTCAATTACGTACAAGATTATGCAAATTACAAAATATAAGACGTGTAATAACATAATGTATGAAGAGTACAAGTATAAAGATTATAATTATTTGATTTATAGGACGAGTATGTTTATTAGTAGTGATAATAAAGTTTAACTTTTGATTTCGATTGATATCTAAATCGGAGTACTGATTGAATTAATAATGATAATATGTTTAGTAAAAAAAAACACACCCACTGAAAAATTATATGTATACACTGTAACATTAAATACATAACGATCAGGTATAATATTACTACCTGTATATGATATTATTTATTTATAAATAAATAATAATAATAAAATAAATAATCAAATATATGATATTGACGAAGATACGTAAGTAAGTACATTATAAACGTTTTGTTTATTTGTATATTTTTATTTCTAAGCTAAAACTTTATATCTAAGCTATATCAATCAATTATTGTGAATTGTTTTTATGAAAATACGAGTAATATGTTGTTTTGGATTTTAGAGATTCTCACTCCGGATATCCTCCCTTATTGAATGAGAATATGTAGGTGGGTACTACCTATGTACGTATTTATTTGTAACCTTGTTTTGTACTCCTGTATATTTTTTTCCATGTTTATTTCTAAATCTATATATTTCCTTTCTAAAAATTTAATATAGGAACCTACCTTTTCAGAAGTCTCACGGAGCAAACATGATTTAGTGTTGCTTGATGTGATAATAAGATATGGTTAAGTACATTTTTTACTCTACTTTTTTTTGCTACTCTCAAATTATATTTCAGAACGGTTGTTTAAGAAACTAGCCAGTTTTTGGATTGTTATAATAAACTGGCAACTTTATTTTTCAAACTTGTGATGGCGGTTTAAGGGATTGGAGTATTTTTTCTTTATCCATCTCGCTAAACTATCTTGCCTT
This sequence comes from Ceraclea dissimilis, assembly GCA_963576895.1. Classification (NCBI taxonomy): domain Eukaryota; kingdom Metazoa; phylum Arthropoda; class Insecta; order Trichoptera; family Leptoceridae; genus Ceraclea; species Ceraclea dissimilis. The sequence goes on from OY756360.1 coordinate 18,930,397, forward strand.
TAAAATAACTTTTCTTGCGCCGCCCTGTAATATTTTCAGCATTGTAGGTTACTTGAAAAAGATACAATGTAATACGGCCGCTTCACGCTCGGCATCCCTCCACGAGTTTTGTTTGAATGAGTAAAAGGACGTACGGACGAGGTGATTGTCTTGAACTGTATACGTAACCGACGGTTAACGCCTTTTTACTCATTCGCGCGGGACTCGTGGAAGGTCGGACAGCATGTGGATGAGGCATGAGAATATTGTGAACGTATTACAGTTCTTATGTCAAGATTCGACAATCAGGGCTACCAACGATACGAAAAGATAACACCTATTATTTTAAATGAACAAGCACTAATGTGGGTACAGTAGAGCCAATACACGCTAGTGAAGTTAAATAGAAACATTATAAATACTTTTTCGATCGAGATATTCTACACCTAAACCATTTCTTGCACATTCTTTACAGCATCCCAACATTCAATTTTGAAGACATTCTAAGCAGATAGAAACGTCCAACTGTATCCGTATCACATACGAGTATGTTCCAAAAAAGCTTCTCAGCAAGTCATCAGAAACCAGTTCAATTTTATTTGTGTATCGTTGGATGCGGAAAAATTCTATATTACTAATTACATATTTTACATAATTATTATGTAGTCACAATTTTTATGAATGGACAAAAATAATATGTATGGTGTGGGCGTCTCAAGTTGTAGACCGAAAAATCTAATGTTTCCGCGTTGATCCGCCATATTTGGTTTAAGATTAATTGTACAAAAAATCTGTAATAATTATTTAATCGAGACATCGTAAATAATCACGGAATATTCTCTAAGCGATAAATACCTTTATTTACGAGTATAATACTGGTTTGTTAGTAGATTCTAGATACATCGTGTGGCTATAAAAATCAACATGAATCGATAGGAGTCGTTAATCAGAACAAATACTCTGATAAATGTTATATTATGGTGATTATAAATAAATTTACAATAATGTAAGTAAACATAACGTTAGGATACTACGAGTATATATTATTTTGATTTCCACGGAAGTCAAACCCCGCGATCTCATCCATTCTCTATACTTTTTAGTATACATTTACGTAGTTTAGATCTATTTGGAGAGTCCCCAGAAAGTTTTGACTGTGAAAAGGGGTCCCTCGACCAAAAAAGTTTGGGAACCACTGATTTAAACAATAATTGCTTATAGATAAAATGTTGACAATGCCGCTTATTAAATCCGAAGGTGTTTCCCAGGACGACGATAATTTCCTTACAAAACATCCTAACATCCTCTGTATATCTTTCTAAATAATAAATAATAATCTCATCCAATTAACCGTTATATAAGGAATATAATGTAGCAATAGCTTAGAAGTACTTAGAATGATAATTCAGAAGCCTTAGAGACATATTGAGAACTAATACAACATTAAATATTTTGTCGGTATTTTTTTTCATCACCTTGTCACTAATGAAACAAAATAAATCAATTTTTATTATGTCTTAATATTAAGTACAATTATTTATCGAGCACTGTGTAGGTGTACGCAAGATACTCTTATTTTCGAGATGAACGGAAATACATACGCGTACGCAGTGGAGAACTGGCTTCAAAAAATCAGGTTGCCATATTGTAATAATAGAGCTGGGGGCCCCTGGATACAGTTACCTCACCGCAGGCAATTTTTTTTACGAAACTGTGTGAAAGAGAAAGAAGTAGGTTGTCTTGTCGCTATAACTTGGAACCCATTCGTCTGAGTGAAAAATCGTAAGAGACATAATTTGTAGAAAATTTAATTTTCTTTTATATTTTGTGTACTAGAAGTGCGTACCTTCTTAGTTGTAGGTTAAATTTCTAATTTCTAAAAACGGGAGACCTTCTATCTCGACAACCGTTACTAAATAGGGTAGATACATTGAACCTTTATCTAGGGAATAACCGTAAAAGATTTTTGATAGACGCAAAATTAACCCAAAAAATGAAAAAAAAACGCTATTTTTACCATTTTATCATGCGATTGTCACGCGATTTTGAACCTTAATGCCGTGGGAAAAGACTGTGACGTCATTCTTGGTGCCAAGCCCTTAAAAACTAAACTCTTCTTAATGATTTATTATACTTATGACTACTACTGATTCAAAATCATTAACAGATATGTGTGACAATAATGTAGACTGGGTAGTTTTACTTTACAGAGGATTTATTTGTCAGAAGTAATGTCAGATGATACAGTCATCCAATAAAATTAAATTTGATAATTAACACAAAATATACAATAACCATTAACTACTGGAATGTTTACATTCTTGCATATGTTCCAGGGCTCTGTCCAGAGATTATGTTGTGCAAAGAGGATCCTTTATTTAGTGTATGTCTTTTAATTTGTAAGTTGTGGTTCTACCTTGTGTTACTCGTACATGTTATACTCGTATACTATCGTGTATGAATTTCCAAAGACAAAAATATGTTGTTTTATTTTTGCCTCAATAGGAAATAGTCTGCTGCTTGCGGATGAAATCCAACGTTCTTTAGATGTTCTGTTTTCATTAGGTAAGTTTAGCTGATGTACGTACCTACTCAAAGAAAAGGCAGAAATCATACAGGAGATGTGTATGCTGTACGTTTAATGGAGTGTCTTTCTACGTTTGTGTTGTGGAAGTAATAATTTGATTTGGAAATAAACTTGTATGTGAAAAATGACAAGTTTCTCTTTAGTGGTGTATGCCTTGACACCCACCATCCACTTTGATTGTGGGAAAAAAGGGGGAAGTTCCTGCTCCATAGGGGCGAAATCCTTTAGGTACAAATAGTTTTCCTGAAACAAGATATTAATAATTATGTTACATGGTGGTAACATTTAACTATATATAACATAACTATGGAGTGAATGCCTTTAATAATGGATTTTTCTGACTACAAAGCATTTAATCTCGCTCCGTGATTGAAACTTCTCGTTTCTCTTTAGATCTCTTCTATTCTTTCTCGTCGTCATCATCGTCCTTAATTTTTTTTTTGTATATTTCAGATTTTGACTAATTTTGAGATTCAAGATTTTTTATGGCGCGATGGTATCAGATCGACTCATTATATATATTTTTTTTATCTAAAAGGTATACTATTCACCTATTTCGAAAAAAATATGAAATATTTATTTTAACAATTGGTGTCTCTGTGATCAATAATGTCTTGTTTGTAAGTCAGGGTTTCTTGGTCGTACTTTTTGAAACACCTGTATAAGAATACTCGTTTTTTTTTTCAAAATAACTCTAACAACGCTTCGTTGGAAAGCTGCTTATTGTATGTAATAAATCATATAGAATTTCTCGCATATTTTATGTTTAACATTTCAAAAGTTCCAGCGCCAGTTTTTTCGAGCAACAAGCAAAACTTCATTATAATATCCATATTATATAAAAATGACAAGCACACAAAGCAACGGTCACTAAAAATTAATTAATTAATTAAAAAAATTAACACAACCCAAACAGAATCTTCTTTAGCGACAATTCTTGTCTTTCTGACTCGGAGCAAAAACGGAAGCAAAATCGTAGCAAAAAAAAGCCCACCACAGCATCAGTTCAGTTTCTATTCATAAATATTACACCTATAGAAAAGACTTTACGGGTATTATATGTTGTATATGAATGACTCATACCACGGGGCATTTGGAGGGAAAATTGCTATAGTTTTTTGCCAAATTGTATATGAAGTTGTTACTTTCCAACATATCACACGTCCCAAGTTGGAAACTAAAGAGACTCTCTTGATACTGGTTGTTCCGGTTTTCAAACCCTTTGATTTCAATCTGTGAAAATACAGACTAGAATGAGTATATTATGTATGTATCAGAATTATTAGAAACTAGCAGGAATAAGAGTAGGTACTTACTGTTACATTGTTATACCAAGGACGAAGTACTGTTGCGTTGAAGCTGTATGCATATGGGGATGTTCTGTTGAATCTACCCAATGTGGTTTGGTGGACAATGACATACTTTGTGTCTGCATGTTCAAGACTCTCTCTTTCTAGTACCATCACTATGCGCTAAAACATTTGTACTAATAATTCATTATTCTATATCATTCTTTATTTAAACTGAATCTCATGTGGGTGTATAATACTAGTAACTGATTAATTGAGTATGGTCAACACCGACCAGACTTCCGAAATCTGGGCAAACAGCATAGGGTTGAAACATGCGAAGGAACAGGGTACTAGCAGAAGTTCACCACCGAACCTCTCAAGCTTTCCAAAAAATAAGTACGGACCCTAACTAGGACCTTGGTTCATGTACACTGCAGTCTGCGGAAGCATATGTTCAGACACCCAGTCTGAAGATTCTACTTAGAGGACAACGAAACACTTGTTCACTTCCTCACTGTGACGCTCTCGCTCACAAGAGAAGTCACGCTCTTGTAGGGTAACATCTGAACTCCAAGAAAGTAATATACTACTCGCACCAAGACAGAAAGGGAGTTACATGACACACGTAGGCCTTGAGGACTAGATGTATCATTTATGGATGTCACAGTAGACATATTTTGTTCGCAAGGGATCAATAAAAATATATTGGTCAACTCAACGTCGATAAGTGCCAGCGTCATTATGCAAGTAATGTAAATGTTTGTGCATTACACATAATAAATGTTTGCAAGTACCTACCTCCTTTTTTGCAGCAATGTGGCCCAAAAACAGTAACGTTATTAGTATTGTATATATTCCCATGTAATCCTGTAGCATCTTGCAAAGTTAGAATAAGCAGTCAGTAATGACTAGTATTGTAGCACAGCTCACGTAGTTTAGTAGGTACTAGGGTCCAATAAAATAAATATTATAAATACTGTCAAACTGCGCAGTTTTTACAGGTATGCTATTATAATACAGGGTGTTTGATAAGTAGATGAAAATCCGTTAGTGAATGATAGATGGCATTTTTGAAAAATGTCAATTTACCAGACTTAACTTTTCAATTAAACAACGAATTAAACTTACTCAGGTTTTAACGGCCGAAGTCACCAAGACGAATTTGTATAAATGCTCTTCACTGATTTGCAGACTGTGACCTATTGGTAACATAGGGACCCGAAGTTTGTCCCACACTGTGCCAGAGATAAAAAGCCGGCCACACACTAACGGAAAGTTCCGTTCTGAAATTGTTTTTTTATAAAAAGGTTCGGAACTTTTATACAAAAAAAAAAAACAATTTCCAAACGGAACTTTCCGTTAGTGTGTGACCGGGCTTGGTGAGGGCCTAAAGGCGAAGATACACACGAGAGATTTTGGCCTCCCGGATACCAAAATGACAGGTCTCTTGTGTGTAAACACATCGGAGACGCGAGATATCTCTCGATACCGCGCGCCTCCTGAGACGGTCTGCGCACGCAAGTCTCGCGTCGTGTATTTTACATATTTTCGTCTCAGGGGACGCGTCTCCGGTCTTTTGACATGTTCAATTTTAATCTGAGGTCTCTTGGAGATGTTTGCAACTGAATTGGATTGGCGCGCGTGGGCACGTGGTTTTTGTATTGATATATAATTTTAAACATTCCTGCGATTGTGACGATATTAGTACATTGTTAATAATAAAATTGTTAGTTGATTATAATTATAATATTATTTTTAAATAATGGCGGATTAATAACAGATTTGCATTTGAAATATGAATACAGTTGTGAAAAATACATTAACATTACGTGTTTTGTTATTCCCTTCATGTCCTACAACATTTATAGCAAACTGTGGTACCATTTCACCCTTTAATATTCATCGAAGGAACATAAGGAGGAAACAAAATTTCACTACTCACAACGGTTTCGGGTATGTAGTGCATACCGATACTTGCTTTGGCTTATGTCACTGATGTCATAGGAATGGTGTACATTAAAAGAAGGTCTAATTAAGTATTTTATTTCATTTACTAACGCAGAAAAGGAAATATACACATACGCATGTAAGTAAAGTACCGACCGACATATGTACATTACTGAATCGATAAATAATTTCAAAGCGGTATATAATTATATTTTTTAATCACAATACTCGTAAATACATGACACTAGAGTATGTACACAAAAATAAACGCCATTATGGCGCCAAAAATACTAATAGAATGAATGCAGCAACAGACCAAAGTCTCGCGTCTCGAGATAGTCCCGTGTATTTTAGAATTTGATGACAGGAGGCGATTGTCGGCCATTTTTAATAGAGATGCCGTCTCTAGAGACGAAAATCTCCCGTCGTGTATTTCACTGAAGAGACTGACGCCATTTTGTCAGTGCCTGGAGGCGCGTCTCCTGAGACCCCGTATATCCACACCTAAGTGTTTATGTCTTTCGAAGCAGTTGTGACGCGTTGGTGTAGTAGTGGGCGAAGCCTTTTTGTCACTGGCACATCACTGTGTGATTCTTCGTGCACCCAAACCCCCCTGAAGATATCCCCACAAAATAAAGCGTACATATAATTATTTTATTAAGGTAGTATGTATGTAATGTGTACTATAGGTACTGCCTATAAGAGCTTTTCTACTCCCCCCTCCCTCTCTCCTTTGTAAAGTTATTGGGATGAGCATTATGAGCAACTCAATCAACTGACTGTCTCTGGTCCTTTAATGGATTTGTACGCACTTATCATACACCTCATATAGTACCTAATCATATGTGTTTAGATTTTCAGTTAGTAGATCATCCATTATTTTGTAGTTAGCATAGATTAATTTCCCCTCATTACCTTGATTACTTTTAATACACTGTGTCTGTACTGCATACCCATTAGTCATTAAATTAATGTTCATTTTTACTCTAAACAAAATCAGCCAACAATATTGTAATCTATATTTATTTATAGTCCTGTTAAAGCCTGGAAAGTCGCCTGAGGAGCCCGGCAGCTGCCGCCCGATTTTTTTGCTTAGTGTCTGCTATAATTGCTACAAATAAAATAACTTGAGCGCTTAATCTAAAACAGAATAGAGTCTATCATAAACTCTCACATTCCCATAGAACAAGCCAGATTCAGCTATTGCAACCAAGTGATAGCCCCTCACCACCCATATCGAAAATCGTTTCCAGATGAAACTAAAAACGGGAGCAGCATTTATCGACCTCTCAGCTGCATACGATACGGTGTGGAGACATGGACTATAGCTTAAATTCCCTGGCGTAATATCCTGCCAAGCGCATGGTTTAAAAAATGTATGGATTCTCCAGAAAAAAATTCTAAAGTTAACCTGTGATGATATTTTCAACTCAATTTTAGAAAAAACTACAAAACATAGACAAAAAAAAATTGTCGTAGTCATAGAATTTGAGAACGCCTAATGGATACTTTTGACACATATTTGATTAAGTTCAAATTTATTCCTTCAACGCGCGTGCTTTCTTTCTCATACATACATAATTTTCAATTCATTCCTGCCTCGCCCATACCTCGCCTATCAAGGGTTTCGGACGTCGAATCTACGACCCTCCGAAATTTCCGCTTTAAAGTTTAACATCGTTACAACTGATTATTGTAAATTAGGTATATCGTATTTATAATAACAAATAAAGTAGAGTGTGGATCGCAATTATGTGGGCCCGGCGGGGCAGGGTAAAGATTTGAATAATTAGTGGTATGCGGAGAGTAGATTAGCAGATATTGATGTCGTTAGAATAAGTTTATAGCTCAGAGCTCAAATTATTCGATCTGGTTGTTAAAACTCCCTTCCAATATAGAGATATACTCGTACATACTCGTAAACACGTTACAGAATTCAGTTAGCAGTGAGTAAACACATAATCTATCCATTAGGGGGAAATTTCTCCAGACTGCTCGTCCCTCACAATAATTACTTCACTTCCTCGTCGTGGAGGAACGAATCCTTCCTTCATTCCTTTACTTCCCCATTCATTTCCCTTTAGTAAATTCACTCCACTTTTTTACGAGAAACGGAATCAACAGAATTATATTTTCCAGAATATTGAAAACGAATTTCCATTTGCACATCAACTTGATGATTGACTCAAGAACTTTGTCCTCTCGTTTCACGAATACAAGAATCTATATTATTGTTATAGGATGTAACTGTCTGCAAGTAAGTACAGACTGAAAGTCAAACAATAACAAATGGGCCATGTAGTAGAGCAGAGGGTAGAGTCGGGTTTATTATACACTCTAGTCTTTCATTTAACTGTTATTTCACATTTGAGAAATACCTTTTAATCAGAATTACACCCACATTTTCCACTGCTACCATTTACAAATACAAACACTACCCATCCCTCTATATCGTTCCTCATGGGGGCATAGAGAGTAGAGAGGTCAGAGAACTTCTATTCATAGCAAGTACAAAATGTATTACACATTTTCATTGTTGTTCTAGCATAGCGAAATATAATTCGCTCTCCAATCAGCCAGTATAATCACATCTGTATCAGACTATATCATCACAATATAATAATACCTAATAATGGGGAAATCACTAAATCTTGTGTTTATAAAAACACACACATCAACATCCTTTTAACGCAAAAAAATATATGACATTCAGAATGGGCGGAAAATATCATTACTGAAATAAACGTTGAATGTTTTGACTGAAGTTTCTTGATGGAAGTTTAATGTAATAATATTTAAATGAATCAGATTATTTAGTACCTACATAGTACATATCTCTCACAGGATTCGGTTTATTAAATAGGCGTGAATTCTCCATTCATGGACGTGATTTATTCAATATATTATGTGAAATTTCTTATGGAAGGAACCTTGCGTGACTTTTACAGGACACTCGAAAAAATATATTAAAATGTGGAGTGTCTATTTTACAATCCGGGATCTCGCAGGAAATACGCACAATGAGCAATCGTGTAATATTGCATCTTCTTCTTCCTTTTGAATTAGGTCGGGTGACCTGTTTGCGACGGCGGGCTGTCCTGTGATGAGGAGGTCCAGCTGTCCTCCCATCTCTTGGGTGGCCTTCCGGGTAATCTTCTTCCAATGAGGATTTCCGTTTTGACTATCTTTGTAAATCTGGTGTCATCCATTCGGTCGACATGGTCCCTCCACAAGCGTCTTGTACTTCTCCCCCACCTTACTATATCCTCGACATCGCAGACAGAGCGTATAGTCTCATTTCTGATCCTATCTCTGAGTGTTCTGCCCACGATGGATCGCAGAGTCATATTGTCGTTGTGATAATATAGTTAAACAGTTTAACATTAGTGTTGTACGTATTCTGTTGCTTTTACGCTAAAATGGGAAATTAATCAGTTGAATACTCAGTCTCCTCAAATTGTGACTAATTTATCTAAGAACGATATTTAAACTACCTAAATTAACTGTATTGCGAAACAGATTGACCAACATTAATTAAAACTTTGACGTACTGTAAACATAAACAGAAGTTTGTCAAGTAGAGAGAATAAATCCTCCTCCATTTCTAGTCGACTGCTGATGTTTTGTATTTCTTCTCCTTGCTATACAAATCAAATGTATTGATTTTAAAGTTTGCCGTTAGTTTCTGAATAAGTCAATATAATTATTAAAACAAAGTGTTTTTGCCCATACTCCCCTACAGACAACAGACATACCTACATCATATTAGTTTGATAGATGTATTGTATTTGTTCCTAACTAACCTTCATACAAAGACCATGAATATTTGATGATGTTTCAAAGCCAATTTACCCCCAATGTTTAATTCAGGTGATTGTTTCAGAGGCGAATATTTAAATGAAGGTGAACCTTTTTTAGTCAAATGATAGTCAAATCATCATAGTGTATCACCCTTACATAATGCATATTACCTATCGACTTACATAATGCATATTACCTATTGACTGTGTGAATTGTGAAATTGAGGAGGAAAATACATAGTAACTATATTTACAAATTCTACGGAAACACACACATATTATTATATAGACCGGTGTATTAACATTAAAAAAGGGGGTATAGCGTAGATAATTGTCGGAAAGCTGGAAACTATTTTAATCCCTTCATTAACATGCAAAGAAGGTTTCTTGAAGTTTGCACCAATTTTCCGCTTATCATCATAGTGTATCACCCTTACATAATGCATATTACCTATCGACTTACATAATGCATATTACCTATTGACTGTGTGAATTGTGAAATTGAGGAGGAAAATACATAGTAACTATATTTACAAATTCTACGGAATGACACACATATTATTATATAGACCGGTGTATTAACATTAAAAAAGGGGGTATAGCGTAGATAATTGTCGGAAAGCTGGAAACTATTTTAATCCCTTCATTAACATGCAAAGAAGGTTTCTTGAAGTTTGCACCAATTTTCCGCTTGTGCTAAGTACAGGGTGACCCATAAACCGAAAAAATAATGTACTTTTTTCAGTTTACTTTAATTTATAAAAATACACCATTTTCCTAGAAAGCATCGTTTAGAAGAAATTACTGAAAAACTGAAAAAAGTACATTATTTTTTTCGGTTTATGGGTCACCCTGTACTTAGCACAAGCGGAAAATTGGTGCAAACTTCAAAAAACCTTCTTTGCATGTTATTTATTTATTTATCCATATACGGCGAAAAGCCATTTACAAAAAACAGACAATATTACAATAACAACACCACCAAAAACATTCGGTTTCAAACAAATAGTATCTAAGAAATCCACCAATACAATTTTCAATATAAAAATGCAAACTTAAATATGTACCACAAACAAAAAACACATCTTACAAATGAAATAATATTTCCTCATAGCATGACAGTAAAAAAATAATATAATAAAATATTAAAAGCGCTCAAATATATAAAATGATATAATAATATACTAAGTAAATATTTATACGCAACAATTAATATCAGCAGTTGAACTGAATACCTACAAATAATAGCTAAAAATTTGACAATATCGCAAAAATACATAAATCCGTAACTTGCAATAAATAATAATAATGACAGATAAGTAAGATAAGAGTCACAGTTATAAAAACAAGAAATATTTACAAAAATTAAAGACAGTAAATTCCGCCGTCAATAATAAAAATAAGTACCTAATACAAACTAAGTAAGTAAGTACCCATAGACAAATTTAAACAAAAAACATGTCGCACATTATAGTGCATTCAAATATAATAAATATAAAATAAGTAGGTACGTATAATAAAAAATGCAACAAAATATTGAACAGTGAGCGGGGCATCAGGGCCGCAACAACGAAACACAATGCAATTAGATCACTATTAAATTATCAATTATTACACACAAGAAAGAAAGTTTACACAGGTAACGCAACACCACAAATACACAATATACAGACATCCACAACATATAAGTAATTCAAATTCAAAGTAATATTATAAAAACTATATTAAACAGTAAGAAATATTAAATTGTAGTGATATATTTATGTATATTTTCATCCTCGATGGCGCCCGGTTTCAGGTTTTTTTCTTCTCGGAAATGATGTCGACAACTTCACAATTTTGGGCACAGAATTTATGAATTTCACCTCCAGGTCTTCCTCGCCATCTTCCCTTCTTCTGTCAACCTCTTCCCACATTTCCTTCAGCTGCTTCCTCTGCATATATGTTAGGTCCTGCTTAAGTTTGATATTTTTTGGCAATTTTGAACGGTTTGAGACAAATTTATTGGCATGATTTTCATCGCTGAATACAATCTTGATAGGTCTATCTGTTTTATGATTAGTCCTTGCTCCAAGTCTATATGTTGTCACAACACGTAATTCTCCCGTATCATCAATATCACTGACCAATTTCTTGATTTTCTGTAGATCTGCATCTGTATTTGATTTTGGATCGCTGTCATCAGACTCTGGAACATTGACCACAATGACATTTTTCCTACGTGCGTTTCTATCTGTCATTTCATCCAGAGTCTCATTTATGTTGGTGAAAATATCGTTTGAAGGACTATCGGTGATATTTTTTTCGAAAAAACTTTTATATATTTTTAGTTGTGTTTCGTTTGACGTTGAAAATATCGAAACTTTGTTAACGGTGACGGACATCTCAAAAGTAAGCGGCAGCAATAAGTCTTTTTGGGCTTGGCTGAATTTGATTTTCGGATCCACTAATATGTCTTGAAATTTACGAAGAGCAACCGATAATTCCATCATTAGGTCCGTGGCACTCTCGACAGCCAGCATAACTGATTTTTGAATAATATATATTATTGTAAATAATGCGCTAATCCGAAGACGGCCCTGTATTATTTAGTATCGGAAGGCAGAATAACAAATCAACCAATCAGATGGTCACAAGTTTAATAAGCTATTGTCTGTGTGTGTATGAAACGTTGTATCGCGTTGAGTAAAGTATGCAGATGTTGTCTATGTGTTTGTTAAATCTTCATACAAATTTATTATTACCGCGAGATATCAGATGATAATAATTATAAATTTACAATTTGGGAAATAAATAGTTCACATCGGAATAAACAAATTATGTAAATACACTCAGCACTTTTTCGTGATCACGATAGTATATATCACAGCATCTTACGATTGAGGAAAACGAATAAAATTATTTTTGTTTGTGGACACTAAAACAATACGTGTTCAATGGTATTTAACAATAATAAGGATGTTAGTGAAGAGATTATAACAGTTTCCAGCTTTCCGACAATAATCTACGCTACAAAGCTAAATTTCCTGGGCTATATAGATATGTACGTATAAACACCTATCGCTTATATGCAAACACAACATTTAAGAGGAAAAGTGCCTTAAAATATCCTCTCTTCAAGGTTCAAAATCGCATGCACGTAATTACGGTTTACGGTAAGAATGCGATTTTCATTGCGTTTTTTGTTGGTTTTAATGCATCTATACTTTCGCGAAGGTAGTTATCATCATTTTTTGGAAAGAAATATTAATTAATTTATTTATTTATTTAAACTTAAAGTAAACAACAAACACATATAAATATACAAAATGGACATAGTACAGATTATAAAACGTTGTTCACTAGGGCGAACTTATCGCAGAACTGCGATTTCTTCCAGTTAACCTCAGGAAAAAACAGAAAATAAAAGAAATTGAACAAAAATATTGGAAAAAACAGTAAAAAGAAAAAAAAATATTAAGTCATTTTTCTTTTTTTTTTCAGAAATCTATCGGTACAACGTGTTATGATAGATTTGTTACAGTGAATCACTAGAAGATTCAATGCATCTATATCCTATTTTTTACGGATGTATTTAGTAAGGTTGTCGAGTTGAGATATTTGTTCTGAAAAATACCATCGTTCACACCCTTTTAAGTGAATGTACGATGATTATGTGTTGTAAATATATCTACCAATATAGGAAATTTCAATCCACCACACCCAAACATTATCCGTACCTAATTAGTAATCACTATCCATTTCTATTAATTAGGTTTAATCAGGTATACTGCGTTAGTAATAAAAATATACACACTTAGACACGTGTCTTTACTCATATGTAGGAGGTGGTCTAATGATAATATTATTTAGTGTGTAGGTATGGGCTGGGCATACCACTGCGTGATATACTGGTAAATGAAATGAAAGCTGCAGTATGGTTGCTAGGCGACTGTCGCGACGCCCGTCCCAATCGATAGCAGGCATGGACCAAAACAGAATCCCCTTTTCCATCCATGCACACCCCTCTCCACCCCTAGTCCTCTACCCCTCTCTCACACCCCACTGACTTGCGGAATTTGGTAAAGCAAGCGGAATGCGTTTTTTTTTTTTCATTTATAAATTTCCCATGGTTAGGATGCGCTCTGGAAAATTTTTTTTTTTTCATACCATGAAATGGTCGCGAAATTCAAACAAATATTTATAAACTGAGTAAATTTTAATCATTCGTAGACGAGTGGAAAAATAGCAGAATAGGTTATTTATAAACAATATTTACTAACTGCATGCTGTCTCTTTCAGGTGATATACGAGTAAGATATATAAATTTTCTGTGCAGCTTTTCCCTGAGGTAACGCCAAACGAAAATTTGGAAATTTGTATCGGAGTAAAACGTTTGCATTTTCCATTCTGTACCCAGAATTTTCTTCGGAGTTGAAAGTCTATTTTAAATATTCTTAAAAAACGTGCATTTATTCCATTTATATAGAAAAAAAGTCTCCTAAAACTTTCGACAAGATATTAATGATTATTTATGTAAAGAAAATTTATTTTACACACATTGCTGGTTACTCCCTTATGTTGACGATATTATAGTAGGTATTAAACGTATGGTTTCAATATTTGTAAAATAAAAATAAAATCTCACAGATCAACAGCGAAGTAACGTTGACAGTTGGAGTGGAAAAATGCAGTAGGTAACAGCTGGTATTCCTACAACAGTGTAGAAGAATTACGGATGAACATTGTCGGGCTTACGACCAACTTCGTGATCACTTTACACTCGACAAACATTCGCCATTTCAGTTCACCCCGGCTGGGATTCGAAGAAAAGTTTCTTTTCTTTTCTTGGAATATAAAAATGATTTTTGTTCTTCTATGTAACTACACAGTACCTGTACTAAAAGCTTCAAACAAACTTCTGAGAAGTAATTTTCTTTCATTTGAATATCTTTTCGGTCTGATAAACAATTTTATAAAACTGATTGATATTATTAATTTATATTTATTTTTGAACACCATTTCTCCTGAGCCGTATGTTGTAAATTATAAATATATTCCCCAAATTACCCTCAATTACACAATTTTGCGGAAGTATTCAAAGTAAAACGAAAACAGAGAGAATAAATGGTTAGTAAAATGCTGATTCATTTGATGATTAATTATTTATCAATTAAGGTTCAATCTAAATAAATATCACATCAGATGACAAAGATATTTTATTTTCATTTTATATTTGCAATGTACAAAATTTAAATGTATAAAAAAGTATAAATATCTATAAGTAAGTATAAAATATTTAGTTTTATTAAGAGGGGTGACCAAAAAGAGATAAGAGGTACTTTGCCCAAAAATGCCTACCTCATATTTTTTATTCGTTTTCTTTAAATTAAACGTCAATTTAATATATCGCAAGGATGAGTACTCGAAGTCCTCACGGTCCCAAGGGTTTGAGATGTAGCAGGGTGTATTTTGGCATCGCATCGGTCATGGGAAATCATAGACTAATATTACATCAAGACGGAACTATATGTAGCGGAATATGACTCCCTAGAGACTCAGAAGTACATAGGGTTTTTACTTTTATAATTATTCGTACATAAAAATTGCAATCTATTCGGCAGGTTTCATATTTAACTAAAATAAATATTTTATAGAAAAATTTGAAGTGTGCAAGTAGATGAGATAAACTCATCGCAGTGACGTGAAATTACTAGACAAAAGTCTTCCAAACGACGATGCCTTGTGAGCTTCCTATATTCTCCTGAGGAACATTGAATGACAAAGTAATGGAAATAAAATAAAAATTTCAAATCAGATTTTATGCGTTATTTACATAGTATATTACCATCCAGAAAAGTATCCTTATTATCTTCGCCTGATTAATATCGAAAATCGTTAGCCGAACTGGCATCGATTTTGTTGCCAATATTATCACTTTTCTTTCTCGTTTCCTTCCATCTTTAAGACGTCCTGAACTTGAGTCCTGACTGGTCTGCGATTTTTCTACATGAATTCCATAGTTCTAGCTACTCACCCTGCACAGGATGATGTGGGGTGAGGAGAGGTCAAATCTGATTAATTGATTGATGGATTTTTCATATAATGTTATTAATAATATGTCCGAGGCATCTGTAGGAACAATTAGTTATTAACTTATGGATTACAATAACGTGATATGTATATTGAATTGATTGATGGTAAGTGTACCTATATGTATAGTGTACTCTAACATTGTTTCCCCCATCACCGTCATTGACGTTCACCATCTCTCTAGGCCCTAGGGTGTCGTATTACTGAAACGTTTCCCCAATCGAGATGAAAGTATATCATACAATACCATACCATATAACACTTCTCCCAATCAAATAAATGTCACTCAGAATTATACGAGAGCTTGTAACAAAATGTATGTAGGTTCGAGTATATTGTAGATTCATGAAATTGTTTTATTCAATGTCTAGGCAAAACAGGAAAAAATATTATCGCCTGAATGTGGACTGAATCAATACTACGAGTGTCTCACATGTACATCTCATATATGTCTCATAAATTGTAAAAATAATTGATAGCATAAACCTTACTATGTCAACTATTCTCTATATATTTTTGTACTCTCAATTTTAGATAATACGAAAATTTGGACAGTTTTTGGAGCTTGACAATTACTCCGCTTCTATTTGTTTTAGAAAATATTTCAAATTTGTAAGAAATTTTGCGTAGGTATGTTCATTTTGAGTAGGAGAGTTAGAGTTACTTACGACAAGTTTCGGGCCCATTTTGAATACAAGTCGCCTGCACTATTTGTAGATAGGAGTATTTTAATTGCTTTAAACATTTCGCCAAACAGTCAAATTTGTTGTTGAATGGCATGATTTTTACATATTTTGTATTATTGTTATATTTATATATTGATATATATTGTTATATTTATATATTCATATTTTGATGTTGTATCATTTTTTATATTATTGTATTTACTGAGATGAGCTGTTTTTATGGCGATTTGAACTTGAACGGATAAACCCAAACACTTTCCTGCACACTTTACAGGAAGCTTATAGCTTGCATTATGAAGCATACATACGAGTAAATTAAATCGTCAGTTCACAGTTTATTCTAATACCTCTGTCATACTGCTGAATATTAATTCGCCCTGTGTTCCTTTGGTGAATGTAATAAAAATTTCAATGAGTAAACGTTGTGTACTCAAATGGGTAGATTTTATTTAATTACCCAAATATTCCATGTCTCTCATGTTTTATACAAACGAAGGCGCATGCTCGTGTAAAATATATTTGCGTATGCAAATTACCAAGAGACATTCATCCTTCATTTATGTTATGTCACGTTTGGTATCCCCCTATAGACTATGTTGGATTACATCACTGAATATTTGCTTACATCGTATTATTATTATACGCCTTTAAAGCATTTTAACTAATTAGCAGGCGCGAAGCTACCTAAGAACACGATTCCCATCGAGTTAACTTTAGGAAAAAATGATAGGTACGAGTATAATAGTGTCTAATCTGACGTAATCCCATAAGAAATGTTAGCCCCGGCTTCCCTTCTGCAGAAATCCACCCTTCGTCACTGCTAATTAGGTATAGGTACCACTCATGGGCGTCTCCAACCCGGATCTAGGGGGGGGGGATTGAAAAATTGATATAGCATTAAAAAATACGTAAATAGCGCCGCGGGTGAATTTTGTGAGACATGTTGAAGAAGGTCGCGGTTTGTTTATTTGAAAATGTACATATATAATACTTTGCACAACAATATCTAGGAACGGGTTTTATTTACAAAAATAGTAATAAAAGAAAGCGCCGTAGGAAATTTTTTTCATGGAACTGATGGATTTCAATACTAGTTTTGGAAAATTTATGATACAATGAGAAAATGTGCTTTAGAAATGTGAAATTTTATGAGGTTTTATCGTTTAGTATGACAAAATATATACCTAATCCAATCTTTAGGGGGGGCAGCTGCCCCTCCTGTCCCCTCTGACGACGCCCATGCTGTACCTAATGATTTACATAGGTACCTACAGTAGATGTTATGTATCTCTTTACACTTCCATAGTAATTTAGCAAATTCAGAGTTTAACGCCCTTTACAAATTTAATAACTACGAGTATACGAGTAAAATACGATATTCAACTGACGCATTAATTAATTGCCAGTTTCAGCACCACACTTTTGGGCCCAGTGGCATTGCACCTGGCTTTTATGCAACCTTATTGCCCACATGCTTTTTAGTCATTAAAGTCATTTTTCTTTTAGGTATTTGATTTTTTATTAGTAGAGACCGGGTTATATGCAACTTAAAATGGTTGAAATATGCATCATAAATGCCCGAAATATGCAACAAGATCACCAAAAGTACCAAAATATGCAACATGAATTTAAATAAATACTACAAAATATAACGATATTACAAGATTTTATTTAACTCAACTGCGTGTGGTGTTTTTTTTGTCTGTTAACAAATCTTGCAATCGTTTTTTCAACCACTTTCTGATTTCTTATCCGTGTTTGGTATCGTTTGGAAGACCGTGAAAAACAGTTATAGGATATAAAGACATAAAATATTTTTTTTTCCAGAAAAAAATTAAGATTATTGCTATTTTTTTATTTAATTACTTTATTTACTACATTTTCAACGAGATATGAACATTTTTGTTTTTGAAAATTTTAGAAAATATACCCAAATATGCACAAACAGGAGATTTTAGCGGAAATATGCAAAATAATGAATAAATTGACAAAATATGCATATAATCCGATCTCTACATATTTATTAGCCTATATTATATCACTAAAATCCTGCTCTATCGTTACTCAAAATATGTAGTCTGAGAGTTCTCCTGTGTAAAACTGATTCCTGAATATAGACGATTTAATACATTATGCAACCTTAGCCTGCGATAAAAAAAAATACCTATATAAATAATTTAAAAATTGGATAAGTCGTAAATATTTGTATAAACGAACATATAAATTCATTCTGATTTGTTTTATCAGGGCCCCGAAGACTTAAACAACCAGGAAGTCCCGAGATTCTGCCTGCAATCCACGTGTTCTGGAGCTGACTCACGACCAGACTCCGGGGGAAACTAAATACAATCATAATATTAGGTATACGTAATATGTACGTTCCTAGTTATCCTTCGTACGTTTAACTTCAGTTGAGGGTAAATTAGAATTAGCAGTAACAGCTCTTTTCGAAAATAACATTTACATCAATAACAAGTTATTGGTTTTAATTGTTCAGCAAGTTAGCCAACCTTAGTGGAAAAACCACGGGAGTCCACTTTTTACGTTTTTGAACTAATAATGCAGATTTTTTTGTTAAAAATCGTTAATAAAACCTGTATTATTAGTTCAAAAACAGAAAAAAAGTGGACCCCCGTAGTTTATCCTCTGAGGTACAGGGATCAAAATATGAAAAAAGTAGACTCCCGTAGTTTATCCTCTAAGGTACAGATATTTATTTTACAAAGTACCCTCACCTTCAACCAATTCAATTTTTTCCACCTACAGTTACAAAACCTACCTAGTTACCTAGTTAAATATACGATTATATAAGCCTACCTAGTTAAATATACGATTATATAGAATTATATATTCACGAGCGAACTAATTTTAATTATGTGATTTCATTCAGCGATCATTTTTTCATCTGTTTGTTCTAAGATTAATTGTTTTAATTGGGGTTAGCTACAGAGAACGCAAGATTGTGATAAGTTTACCTTAGTAAACAAATGTTATAGTATCTATAACTTGTAATGTATATTTCGTTCACGTAAGATGTAAAAAATTTCAAATCCTATAGGTTTTTTTGTGTTCCGAATTGTAATGTTACTGTTCTTTTATAATTCCAGAATCTCTCATCGTTATTTTAGAACTTTGTCCTGGGGATGTCACGGAATCCTGCTGGATCTGAAGGAAGAAGGAAGAGGCCGAGACTGATAAGTCGTGATCTTATGAAATATAATATTGTTCAACAGTTGCAGTACTTGCAGTAGTACAAGTATAACTTATTGTTCTCTATCTACTCATATCTATCTCGTTACACCGGCATATCAAACTTATATTATTTCTGTAATAGTTTAATATGAAACATTGTAAGTAGCATTATTAAACAAATAACTCAACGTAAACAATTGTTTATGAAATTCAACTCCGGAAAAGGTATATAAGTAATGCTGTTTATAAATATCTGTATTACTCGATCCTATACCTACTACAAGTATATATAGATTTTTTGATAGGATCTGGGTTTGCATACGCAAACATTCCTGCACTCTACAGTAATCTAAATGCTAGAGTTATGAAGTGCAGGATACATCGTTAGCACTGGGTCATGGGCATGGACATGGGCATAAATGCTATATTATTACAATTGATATATACTTACTTTCCGTGTCCGGAACACCATTAAATTTGTGGCCCCCAATATTCAGCCACCCGGATAGCCCTGGCGTTCGCCAGTAGCGCATCCTCGGGCGTGCATGTCGCACAGCTATTTGGGGACATGAAAACAGGTGACTGTGGTCCTGTTTGGCACCACACTCACAAACGGAAACGGCAAAATGCTGCAAATCCTTCTATCACCGAAAAAACAATTACAATTGATAGAACATAGATATATATCATACAAAACTATGGACAAGTCCTGGCGCAGTCGTTTCGCTAAGAAGACAGCGGTCGATCTGGAGAGAGGATATTACTATTTAGTGGAAAAAAATAGGGGAACTTATGTAAATATAGTCAAATACACTCCATATAAATTCTATACTCTGGCCATCAACGTATTTTGAAATACCAGGATTTTGGTGGTGGGTAGGATAATTCAATTTACCAACCCTATAAATGTAAACCAACTATGTATAGTGTCTATGATATAGCTTTATAGCTCAGAATTTCTGTATTCGGCAATCAATTTATTGAAGCTGAAATTCAATTTTAAATTCCCCATCTCCGTCTGCACAACTTTAACGGTAGGACTACTCGTATTTATAGTTGGAGTTTTAAAAAAAAGTGAATTTACTTTTCTGATTTCTCGTGGAATCGTGGAAAATCCTAAATGTAAAATAATCGCATGAATCGTCATAGACGATACGGCGATGGAATCAGAATGTAGCATTTCATAACATCTGTTAGAGATAGAAAGAAATTCTGAAAAGCCGTAAGCACATAATTTGTAACACAGCTATTGCGATTTAAGCGCATTATTTTAGTGAAGTTATTTCACTTACAATAATATTGTATATTCGACCAACTTAAACCAGTTCTACAAGAGTGTGATTTCTCAATCACAAAAATACGAGTATACCACTGTGTTTCATATTACGGACAATACATTTGTTACTTTTAAATCTTGCTTCGGACATTTTAACTTTGTCTTTAATCTTGTCACCCAGTTGTCTTACATATACACTACGTTTCAATACTTTTGGCACATTTCAATCGGAATTTATTTTGATATCTACAGTAATGAGTTAATGACAAACACTCATAAAATCACAATGATTGCTATTATTGCAATGTGATTGAATACAACCAACGTTTCATACAATACTTGTTTATTTGAAACCAGAAGCTATACAATTCCTTCAATAATGAAATATAGTCGTTTATTCAAAATATAATATATGCTTCGTTAAATTTAATACTTTATTAAAGAGATTGATGGAAATAATATTTTTATAACCGCTAATTAGGGATTTATTTCTGTGATTCCATAGAATCATTACAATAATTCGGCACAATATATTCTAAAGTATAATGGGGATGAAAACTAATTTATAAAATATAATATCCAAATATGTATATTAAAATACGCTTTACTTTGAGTTATACAAATATGTATGTTAAAATACGCTAATTAAAGTCTGTAATTATCCACACCTAGGTATATACCAGTACATAACAATGTGGCTGATGTATGTGGGTATTGAAATAATCATATATTTCCCAAAATTTTAATAAGTAATGCGTATTAAGTGTTAATAGAGAAATTCTGAGAAGATTCAGACTCAAAAGAGACGCAATTATTCAGGTATTTATTACACCCACACATTTTCCAAAAGTAGTCTCTACCAGGCCCGGACTGGCCTCAGGGCAGTTCGGACAAATGCCCGAAGGGCCGTTCCGGTCAGATGGCCGATAGGCCGGTCTAGCCAAAAGAACGTCTAGCTAACAACGCCGACTACAACGCAAAAAAATATGCGAAAGAAACTTAATTGTACCGCCATCTAGAAAATGTTTTGTACAATTGGGGACAGTATACTAAGGGGACAGGTCCCGATGTTTCATGTCCCTATCTTCTTACGTTTTATGACAAAACTTCGCCTGCGGCGCTAGTCCTTTATCATGTTGTAACCCAGACATATATCCAGATGCCTTAGTATTGAAATCAACCAAGATCATCAATTCACCCATTTATGAAAAAAAATCCCAGTCCGGTACTGCTCTCCTTTAAGAAAAATATCATTTTATCTCTACTGAATTCTTTATCTCTACATTTTTATTTTCACCACGAATCTTCTTGAGTAACTTAAATAGCGAGCAGGTACTTAGGACTTAATTTTCATTTTCTTTTTCTTTCCTTCCTTAATTTATAAAATTCAAGCTCCCTAACTATTAGGTACCAAATGTTTTCAGGCTACACCAATGCACTACGAATAATTGTCTATTTTATCTATGAAGTTTTCTATACAATGTAAACATTACTACAACTGAAAGATATCGAGTATTATACGCATGTCTGTTTAGATTTTTCAACATATATCACATTTTCTTCTATATATGAAAGATGCTGGAAATGCATTATGGTATGAATCAGTATTGATTTATCAGAAAACATATTCCTTCTGATCTATGAAATCTAAGTTTATTTGATATGAACCTAAATTATTTTATGTATTAGACCTGGATTTTCCTGCATTGCGCAGATGGAAATACATTTCAAGTAAAAGGAGAGGTATCTACAATTACATAATGTAGCGTTATGTGATCTCCCTTGGGTATTTCATATAACTGGCTACGCCAGCCAAAACCGACTCGTAAGCCTTGGAACACCAATCCTGCTTCCTCCCCAAGGGAGTTCTCAAAGCGGTACATTATGTGAATGAAGATACTCGTAAGTAGATACCTCTCGTTTCTGTTGAGGAAAATCTGTAATCTAAATTTATACATTTTTTGTATGTTCTTTTCTTCTAGATGATTGATCTGTTAAGAACGGATGCCTTCCTCTCGGAATGTGGAACAAAAACTATCCTTCCACCTCTTTAACGGTCTGCCTGGCTGACGTTGTCCCACGAGTATGTTATGGGCAAAGATGTGGGGTATTCTGTCCTCATCCATCCTGTCCTTTTTTGTTGGTTCAATATTATAATTTAATTGATCAAAATGCTAACTACCTACCTATGTTAGAATTTCAGGTTTGTAGCTTTTTATACAAGCAATTTATTTCCATCGAACTGTACAAGAAATTATTTTAATTTATGTACAACCCGCAATCAATATAATTAATCAAAATTGTGAAATCTGTTTAATTCAATAAATAATAAATCATTCTGACGATGTAATCTGCAATTCAAATTGAAATAAATCAATCTGATATTTTTGACAGAAATTATTCTTGTAGCAATATTGATTAATTAATTAATAGGTAAGTATAGATATCAGACATGTGCAGAAATGCCTTGAACGACCTTGTATATAATATCTTGCATATGCATTGTTCAGCAATACTCTACATATATTGTAATACTGCAAAGTAGCTGTGAATAAACAAGTTTAACAATAAAATTATCAGATCGCTTTTAACGTAAGTAATTATTATATTAATCTTTCAGTATGACAATTATGTTATTGTCCAGTTGAATGCTTATTGTGAAATTATTATAACAATAATTGTCAAGTCGAAATATTAATAATATTATTTTATTAATTCTGGTAGCCAATTATAGCATGAAATATATTATGCAAATTACACTAATAGAATTCAGATACAAACGACTTTTATAATATAATAACAAATGCATTCAGTATAATTCCTATATCACCACTATTATAAATGTAACATTTTATAATTTCTTTTCACTGCTATACAACTTTTCAGACACAAACATTTCAAGGAAAAATGTAAAAGAGGAACTGATGCATTATAGGCTCCTTTGATAGCAGACTCAATTTCACCACAAATTGGAATTGCAATGTAATAAAACGTTTAGATTAAAAGGATGAAGTATTGTGAGTGAGATATCAGGATAGCAAAACCAAAGTAAAGAGTGCTCCGTCCGCGACGTACATGTACAAACACCATGCGGTATGATAACTATACGGATTCTATGTATGATGATACACCACGCAAATAATCACAGGAATAATCGCTTAAAGATAAAAGTGATTAAAGCGGTATGTAGTATTATATTTCCAGTACATGCCTTTGTATCTAGATAGATAGATAGATAGATAGATAGGATTGTTGCAGGCATGCGACAGACAGAAGATTACTGAATAATTTCCAAGAGCATGGAATGTTATGCATATTTACTTATTGTAGCACCTGCTAAATTGTGGTACGCTAAATGAAACATAGAAATACTAAAAC
The DNA here is from genome assembly GCA_963576895.1 of Ceraclea dissimilis. Classification (NCBI taxonomy): domain Eukaryota; kingdom Metazoa; phylum Arthropoda; class Insecta; order Trichoptera; family Leptoceridae; genus Ceraclea; species Ceraclea dissimilis. The sequence continues at coordinate 18,954,606 of OY756360.1, forward strand.
CCACCTGTATTTTCTGAGATTACTCGCAGATGAGTGGATATCCGTAAAACATAATAAAACCTATATTTTCTTTCCTTCTGTTTGATTATCGAGCTTTCGTATTTGTAGACAGTAAAGCGAAAAAATATCTAATCAAACTTAGTTGCTTAACGTAAATAAGCTTTTGGTATTAACAGAGAATCCAGGAAGTAATCTGCAAAATATAATTAACGCAAAATATTCAAAGTTTTATTTTTACAATAGGTAATCGTGGAATGCAAGACTTTTTCCTGTGTAATTTGAATCTGGAATTCTGAACCTCGAGAACACTATAAACATATTTTTGTGGTGAATGCATAAATCTGTATTGACTAGTAAATTAATACAAATAAAAGCACTGGTGACGATGGTTGTAGACGCGGCTTTGTTGCATTATGAGAATGCGAGGTTTTCTAACTATAGAACTCTCGCATACGTTTGAAAAACACTGGACTATTGTTATATTAAATAGAGACATGAAACTGCCTCAAGTGACGTGTCTGTAAATAAAGAACCTCCCTGCCAACTGATAAGTACAGTGAAACATTTATAATCTGTACCTAACCATCATAACGTTTATCTTACATAACTTCACAATATAAAACATTATACTTCAGACTTCTCTCAAGATGTCGTTATGTACTAGACATGGGGAAACGTAAAAATAGAAACCAGAAACGTAAAAAACAGAGTAGTAAACAATAAACCAAACCACCCTATCCCTACACATATACCTTGCTTCCCTCACATTCATATTCTGCATTATTTTTAGTTATTTTGGTACATTTAAGTACATTAATTTATACCGTTTATTAAATCAAAAACCATTCCAACCAAATCATCAAAAAATGCGCCAAAAATATCATCCATCAATTGTAAAAATATTTGATAGTAAAATGACGAAAATGAACTTGATCGTATCCAGACTATGTACATCGGATTTCAGAGAAAAAAATGTCAAATCTCATATTGACATTCGAGAATTTTCCGAAATTCTCGAATGTCATTAGAAAATATGCATAAATATTTATCAATTGGAAAATACTCGTATACCTATTCGTAGTATGTAGGTCTATTTTACCTTAAATATATCCGTGTATTCTGATAATGTCATTTTTCGACACTATTGATCTATCGTAGTACATCAGCAATACCTACGCGGAGAGGCGGCATTAATTTTTCCAGTCTAGAACTTTCGGCAAAGAACTTTTTGAAAAAGTTTCACGGTATTTTTTGGAATTGTTCAATAATAAGTTAACTATAGACGTTACAAAGTTGTGAAATTACAAGTCTATCTGGGAACTATCCCCGTATTATTAAATGATTATTCTGCTCCATAAACTATAAAGCATGTCTGGCAGATTGGAGCAGAGGAGGTTTTGTTGTGTGAAGCCAACTAGTCAATTAGTCATTTGCAACAATGTTGTTATACTCGTATGAACAATAAAGAGGATTGCCGGAGTATCATGTCGATATTGAAATATTCAATAGCCATTCATTCTTTTCAACGTTGGACAATAGATAATTTAACCATCACATTTTGTATCCTGCTATCATCTCATAATAATCCGAGTATTGAATAATACCGTCATAGGATATGAATTAATATTGGACAGTAAATGTTAAAGATTTCACGGTGTGTGATTGACATTGTTTCTTAGTTTTTCCAAGAAACAATGTAATATTGTATATATTTGTTTGCTTTATGTTTCTATTTATTCTAAATCTTTGACTGTATAGTACAGAATGAAACGTTAAGTATTGTATAACTTGGGTATAATATTTATTCTATTGTTTAGTCACACCTTTTTATAGCAGCATATATAGATCGCAACATTGCGATAAGCTCGCCGTAGTGAACGAAATGTTATAATTTATATGTGTAATATATCAGTACTTTTTCACCAAAAGTTTAAATAAATAAATAAATGAAACACATAGGAACTTAAATGATATAAATTATGATATTGTTAGTCACAATAATGCTTCTGTCGAAAAATATAATAGGTATATTTTATTTATTATTGAAAGTTTCTTCACATCCAAGAACGTGTGTAATGTGTAATTTACCAAAACGTAACTAATTTCACAAAAAATATTCCAAAAGTGATGTCGGCGTAACTTCGCCTATCCGTGCAAGTTCTTTGGTTATCATTTTCTCTGAATTGTCTTTTAAAAGACATGAATAAATAATAATAAATCGTATCGTGAGCGAACCTGGAGTCATTAATTTATGAATGTTGGTTCTGTCTTCTGGCTAAATATCTCTCATTAACAATACGAGTACCTTGTACCTCATTCATCTTATTCCAGATAGACTTGCAATGCAATTACCTGCATACCTGTAAACTGTATATCTTCATACCTACTTACCATAATACTTGTAACTTTACATTCAATATACGGTGGAACAAACAACTTAGCATGTTTCTTGTTAACGAGTTTGGGAACTATTTGTTGCAATAATTTGCTACTTATTTTTTCTATTTGCAATTTACAAGAATTATGGCAATTTTCATATATTACTTTATTGATTGAACTTATTATTAACATAAAAAAGTATAAATAATGTTGTAAACATACATTACCTTCTTTTCTTTCTGTGCATGCTGAGGACACATTTAATCAAGGGCCAGTGTTTTGTGTATGAATCTGTGGAAATTCATTGTTTGTGTCCCTTCCGTAATAAAATTTAAAAAATAAAAACATAGTTGACGCAACGTTTTAATTTATCATTACCGAATTAAATTAGGTACTTACTTACAAATACTTTGATCAAATATTAAATATGCATTTGAAGCGAAACCATCAGTTTATTATGTTGTATATACGACTATACGTATCAGTAGGTATACCTCAATTCACACATTTATGAAAAAAAATAGACCGCGGCGCTAATCTAATTGGAGTAGGGATTTGTCCACATGTTTTTATATCTACTTTCTTATGTTTGATGACAAAATCGACCGTCGGTCATCGACAAAATTTCGCCTACTGGACATCTACTTTTTATTCCATTTGGAAATTTAATATTTTTATTTGTACCTCCTTCTTAGTTGCTGGCGAGGTTCATAGTTGTTACTAATTGTCTCTGGTCCAGAGCTCTTTCCCCTTCCCCCCCCCCCTCGAAATGAATTCCTGGCTACGGTCCTGCCTAAGAGGTATCTAATTATATCATAAGAAATAGGAAATGCTGCACTGTTTGTATAATAATACGGTAGCTGAAGAATACAAGAAGAAGAATGGTAATAAAATAAAAGCTTCTTTTTAGTCGTGAGTCTCGAGAGGAAATACTAGGTCTGATTCTCTATCTTTTAAACACGAGCTAAACTAAAATTAGAACGCACTAACTTAGATAAGTTCATTTGCTATTCTGTAACTTTGATTTAAGTTTTTTACGTCTTAAAGTGTTCTCTTATTTGAAATAGTACGGCCACTAGTTCAACCTAAGCTCATATCGTATTCTGTAACTTCATTTTGGAATAGTTTTCTGTCAAAATGTGCTTATTTAAGTTAATTTTTTACTTATTTTAGCCGCACCTAGGTCTGATTCTGTAAGTATTTTAACTTAGATAAGGTCGTTCCAAAATTTTAAATTTAAGTCATTTTTAGTTTGATACCCTATTCTCTATCGTTGGCCCAACTTAATTCTTAACAATTTTTAAAATAAGTTAACCAGAGACAATTTTAGTTCAATATTATTGTCTACTGTACTTCGGGCATGCGCGTTGTTATGTATCCATTAGTTACAATATTATTGTTATTTTGACTTGACAGATGGTATTGTCAAAATTACAAAATGAAACATTAAATCGAAAGCAACTCTTCGAAAAATTCCCAGCAATTTCGAGGAATTCAAATAGGATCATTGTAAAACTTCCGCGGAGGGATAGATATTAGATAATCACGGGTAAAAAACGCTTTACTCCTTATGTGAACCTGGTATTCTAAGAGAAGATGCGGAGATGTGGAATGAATATGGAAGACGGCTATATCCGTAGCTAGGCAGTTGGTAGAAAGAGGGTGATGAGAAGAATATTTCGACCTGGACTAAATAAAAGTATATCGACAGCTGATGGTCAATCAGTTTCATCTTCTTCGTGTGTAATAAAGTTTTATTAATGCTTTGTGTTATTAGTGCTGCCAGCCTGTCCCCTGAATTCCTCCAGTGGCTGGAGGCGCTGGATGTCAGACTTTAACGATGTGACAATACTTCGACGTTGCCAAACGATAAATAAATAAATAATGCTTTGTGTCGGATCACTTGCACAAATATCGTATTCGCAGACGGAAGAAGAAAAAGTCTTGTCAGAATCATTTACATGTTGAATTTTCTATTTAGTACATAATACGTTTGTAATAATTAATTGTGTTGTGGGTAATATTTACAAAATAATACTTATTATATTTTACTTTGTTTGCTATATTTTCTTATGAATAAATGAATACCTTTGTAGGTTTTTCTTTTAAACTAATTTTGTTCAAATCACTTTCATCTTACTATAAAATAATTTCGTAGATAGGTATATTTGAAGGAAACCTATCTATTTACCCATCTTCCTATACCCTCACGCCGCATCCTTTGCGGGGTAGGCATAAAGGACATAAAGCCAGACCGCTCTATTCTTACACACACACTTTTTACTCCCAAAACATTAATACAATATTGTCATACACCCTTCAACGTCTGCTTTTACTCAAAATGCGTCCGTCCTTGAGAACATAATCGGCCAGGTCACTCTCGGGTGGTCTCACTTTCTCGCATCTCTTCTTTTATTGACTTTTTGGCCATCTTGTCTTTATTCATTCTATCCACATTCCCTGATTTCTTAACTTTCACAACCCCAGTTTTACAGTTACTCATTTCTCTAAGCACGCATTCTTCTCAAGGACCTCAATTTCACTGCGTTCAACCCTGTTTCGTCCTTCTTCAGCCCGTCCACGTCTCACTAGCATAATTAGGGTTGGAACCAAGACAGAACTGTGCACCAGCACTTTTTCTTTCGTAGACACTAACAATTGGTCTGAGCGCATTTTCAATCCCATGAGGCTATTAAAAAAATGTGATTGGAAGACGGGTGTAGTGACTACAATGATTGGACGGTTTGCGTATGTTGAGAATGAATAATAACAGGAGGACTTAATGTATAGTAGTTATGGATGATAGAAGAGGCGTGAGGAAATGATGTCATCCGAGACTGACCTGGACTGATCATGTCGACCACATCCTCAAAGACGGACACGTTTTAAATAAAAGAGATCGTAGAGCAAATGACAAATTGCTTGAATGTGACGGAAGCAAGAAGTTTGTGTAAGGAAAGGGCAGTTTGGCGCTCTGTCCTCTCTGACAACCCCGCAGGAGACGCGGCCTAGATATACAGTTGGAATAGCTACTTTTCACGTTGCTGGGATGAAATGAACTTCTTCCACGAAGGTCTTGGTGTAGGCAGCTGTAGAATATTTATTTTGCTACCCTTTTTTGATTTTCAACTTCAACATAACGTAACACATAAGTACTTAGCATATTTTTTTGTGAAACCTATAAAATTCGATATTAAAACACACGTATCAGAAGGTAGAATTAATAAGCCGCATGCAACATAGGTGCGGCTAAAATAAGTTAAAAATTAACTTAAATAAGCACATTTTGACAGAAAACTATTCCAAAATTAAGTTACAGAATACGATATGAGCTTATGTTGAACTAGTGGCCGTACTATTTCAAATAAGAGAACACTTTAAGACTTAACAAATTTAAATCAAAGTTACAGAATAGCAAATGAACTTATCTAAGTTAGTGCGTTCTAATTTTAGATTAGCTCGTGTTTAAAAGATAGAGAATCAGACCTGTTGCATGCGGCTTATTAATTCTACCTTCTGATACGTGTGTTTTAATACCGAATTTTATACGTTTCACATAAAATTATGCTAAGTACTTATGTGTTACGTTATGTTGAAGTTGAAAACCAAAAAATTGTAGCAAAATAAATATTCTACAGCTGCCTACGCCAAGACCTTCGTGGAAGAAGTTCATTTCATCCTCGTAACGTAAAAAGTAGCTATTCCAACTGTATATCTAAGCCGCGTCCCCTGCGGGGTTGTTAGAAAGGACCGAGCGCCAAACTGCCCTTTCCTTACACACACTTCTTGCTTCCGTCACATCCACGCAATTAGTCATACACGCTCTACGATCTCTTTTATTTAAAACGTGTCCGTCTTTGAGGATGTGGTCGACATGATCGGTCCAGGTCAGTCTCGGACGGCACCTTTTCCTCACCCTTCTTCTATCATCCATACCATAGGTACCTAATATATATTTTAAGTCCTCCTGTTATCATTCATTCTTTCAACATACGCAATCATTGGTCCATCATAGTCCAATCATTGTAGTCACTACACCCGTCTTCCAATCACATTTTTTAATAGCCTCATGGCATTGAAAATGCGCTCAGGGCTCAGACTAATTGTTAGTGTCTACAAAAGTAAAAGTTCCAACCCTAATTATGCTAGTGAGACGTGGACATGGCTGAAGAAGGACGAAACAGGGTTGAACGCAGTGGAATTGAGGTCGTTGAGATGGATGTGTGCTTAGAGAAATGAGTGAATGTACTCGTAAAACTGGGGTAGTGAAAGTTAAGAAATTAGGGAATGTGGATAGAATGAATGAAGACAAGATGGCCAAAAAGTCAATAAAAGAAGAGACCCGAGGAAGTGAGGCCACTCAAGACCGATCATGTTCTCAAGGAAGGATGCATTTTGAGTAAAAGCAGAAGTTGAAGGGTGTGCATGACAAATTGTATGAATGTTTCGGGAGTAAGAAGTGTGTGTGTAAGAACAAGGCGGTCTGGCATTCTGTTCTTTCTGCCTACCCCGCAAAAGATGCGGCGTGAGTGTATTGGTAGATGGATAGATACATAGATAGGTTTCAATTGTAAGTAAAATAAAGTGATTTAAAGAAAAACCTACAAAGGTATTCATTTATTCATAAAAAAATAAAGCAAAAACAAAGTAAAATATAATAAGTATTATTATGTAAATATTACCCACAATACAATTAATACAACAAACGTGTTATGTTCTAAATAGAAAATTCAACATGTAAATGATTCTGATAAGACTTCTTCTTCTTTCGTCTGCGAATACGACTATTGTGCAAGTGGTCTGACCCAAAGCATTAATAAAACTTTTTAACACGTGAAGAAGATGAAACTGATTGACCATCAGCTGTTTATATAATTTTATTTAGTCCAAGTCGCAATATTCTTCTCATCACCCTCTTTCTACCAACTGCCTAGCTACGGGTATAGCCGTTTTCCACATCACTCCACGACTCCGCATCTTCTCGTAAAATCTCAGGTTCACGTACAGTCGAGTAAAGCGTTTTTTTACCCGTGATTATCTAATATCTATCCCTCCGCGGAAATTTTACAATGATCCTATTTGAATTCCTCGAAATTGCTGGGAATTTTTTGAAGAGTTGCTTCCGATTAAATGTTTTATTTTGTAATATTGACAATACCATCTGTCAAGTCAAAATAACAATAATATTGTAACTAGTAGATACATAACAAAGCGCATGCCCGATGTACAGTAGACAATAATATTCAACTAAAATTGTTTCTGGTTAACTTATTTTAAAAATTGTTAAGAATTAAGTTGGGCCAACGATAGAGAATAGGGTATCAAACTAAAAATGACTTAAATTTAAAATTTTGGAACGACCTTATCTAAGTTAAAATACTTACAGAATCAGACCTACTAGCTCAGTTACTTTAGGAAATCAATGTATGGGGAAGTCGGCAAAATTAATAACAGATGGGACTCTATGCAGTATGATACCTTAGGGTGGGATGTTTCAGAATATCAGGCGTCCCCCCCGCCACACCTGACGCGTCACCCCCCTGGCCCCCCGAACAGGTCCCCCTACGTGGTTTTCCTCTATTTATCAAAAAACTGTAACAGATAGAAGAAAAATGTCGAGGACAAAAATAGTCCTTAATAAATTCTCTACAAAATAGTAAAGCACATTTTTTGATAGGACTAGTAATTTACCCGCAATAGCCGGTGAAAGTATCGTAATTTTTTAATAAGAACAAAAAAAAAATATTATACTCAAATTGCTGAAAATTCATAAGAGCTACAAGAAAATGGTCAAAGAATGAATTAATTGCTATAGTTTTAGCTATAAAATGAGCTATTATTTATTTTTGCACGGCTCATAGTTTTTGAGTTATTACATACAATTCCAATGACAGAAGTCTTAAAAAAGGAACTTTTCATACAATTTGTATTGAAATGCTGTGATATTAAAATTTAGGTTACGCCTGTTTTTCACAAGTATGTGAAAGAAAAAAAATGTATAGGAGTATGATTGGGTCTTTTTAGTATCTTAAGATATTATCCTTTCGAAGTTGAATGCACTTTTGCCAGTCATGTTTCAAAGCCATTATCCCAGTTTTCCAGAAGGATTCCTCAAGGTTAGGATATGGGTCAAAAGCATTGGCACCCGGCGATTCGAGGGTTTGTACAAGTCCTGTTCTGAAGTTAAGATGAACACTACTGATTAAAATCAGATCACTGGAATCTCTGCTATCACCTAACTAATAATTCCGCGGTCTTTGAAAAATTAATCCATGTCTTTATCGACGTTCTCCAGAACTACTGCATTTTATTGCTTTCCACTTCGAGGGTTGTGTTTGACACCTTGCTGTGCCCATTCAAAATCTGGCACTTACTTTCTAATCATTGCATATGATGGAACAGACTCCAGTAATGAACCCGATATCTCTTTTATGGTTCGTGTCAGTCTATGACCTTAGATAAAATAATATTTCATCACGGATCGCGGCTGAAAATTTCACATTTTCACAAAAATGTCAAACCCGTTGAAATAAAAATGGTGCCAAGAGTGCCAGCTTCGTCCTATCGATCTCAAATTTTGTAAATATCCCTAATGAAGTTTAAATTATCTATATCAATAATAAACTGAAACTGGCCTGTACATTTTTTTCTCAGGGCTACGAAGTGTTCAGCCGAACCTCGTATCTTACTTACTAAATTTTCTTCTTTAATAATCTTGACGAATCCTTCTGTAAAACTGGGATATGGCTTTGAAATATGGCTGGCAAAAGTGTATTGAACTTCTAAAGAATTATACCTTAAAACATTCAAAAGATCCAGTCATGCTCCATTACATTTTTTTTGTATCTTACACAGACTTGTGTAGTGTCTATTATACAGACGTAACCTAAATTTTAATATCAGAGCATTCCACTACAAATTGTATGAAAAGTTCCATTTTTAAGACTTCTGTCATTGGAATTTTATGTTATAACTCAAAAACTATAAGCCGTACAAAAATAAATAATAGCTCATTTTATAGCTAAAACTATAGCAATTAATTCATTTTTTGACCATTTTCTTGTAGCTCTTATGAATTTTCAACAATTTGAGTATAATAAAATATTTTGTGTTCTCATTAAAAAATTACGATACTTTCACCGGCTATTGCGGGTAAATTACTAGTCCTATCAAAAAATGTGCTTTACCTATTTTGTAGAGAATTTATTAAGGACTATTTTTGTCCTCGACATTTTTCTTCTATCTGTTACAGTTTTTTGACAAATAGAGGAAAACCACGTAGGGGGACCTATTCGGGGGGCCAGGGGGGTGACGCGTCAGGTGTGGCGGGGGGGACGCCTGATATTCTGAAACACCCCACCCTAAGGTATCATACTGCATAGAGTCCCATCTTTTATTAATTTTGCCGACTTCGTGCTGCAAAAGGACTGAGCTATACTAATTAATTAATTAAACATTTCCCAGGAGAACACAATATTTATCTCTATAATGGAGAACTTAGGTACATAAATATTTATTATATAAATAAAAGTATTCAGTGTCGGATGAGTTGGTATCATTAGCATGCTAAATTCTCGTCGAGACCGGGTATGAATATAAAGGTTCGCTTACACGAGGCAATAAATTGCTCCACTCATCATTGTGACGCGAAATTGCCCGTAGTGGAGCAGTTTATTGCCTCGTGTTAACCTAAACCAATGACCTTGGCAACTTTTGCAATTTGAAAATTTAACATTTCGCCATCGCAGTGCCTACAATTATGAACTAAAAATGTTCGTCTAATACATTTTTTCATTGAAATCAGTCTAAAAAACTTATTTTGTGTTACAGTCTTCGGTAGATGTCGATATTTTTTGGACATACGAGCCTACAAAAATATTTTGAGTAGTTATCTATAGATGTCGACTATTTTAGAATTCGCGGCTTTAATTAATTATTAAATTTCCCTACCAGGTAAACAGTGAACTGCTTTGTATTTTATTTATACGTTTTGTTTTATAAACTGAATTGTCAAATATTGTAGCGTAGAATAGAAAATACTATGCTAAATAAAATTTTAAAAATCATGAGAATATGTATGTACAATAACGTGTAAGGATGGGGAAGTCTGTCGATCTGTTCTCTTTGCCTACCCCGCAAACCCCGGCAATTTGACTCGTTACAACTAGTAACATTATAATACACGGATCTTGTAAAGTACCAAGAATATTACAAAGCGAATCAATACTGAGAAACTAGTTTTATATTAATATTGTCATTTCGATGCGGTCAAATTTTTGCAGGTGAGAAATATTTCTATTGAAAAACCTACCGTACATCCATCTTGATCTAATCTGCTGAACTAATTCAAATTTTAAAAAGCGATTCAAATTTAGATCATGATCTATTGTATATTTTTTTCTTTGGTAAATCGAATATTAGATGAGAAATACCAAATACTGTGTTAATGTTAACCTTATAGTGACGAGTTGCTGGATTTCATATATAATTTGTGCTAGGTGGCTCCTATCTCCACTATTCCTCACCTAAACAGTTGGTGAAATTCAGCATAAGACATAGTGAAAACTGTGAGTAAGCTAATAATATACGAGAGTTATTAGGAAAACTAGTTAGTAGTACGTGTGATTATCGTCAGTTATTTTAATAATAGCGCAGTATTTATCATAATAAGGTTTCTTTATGAAATTTTATTACTTATTAGGTACAAGTAAACTAAATCACTTGATGTTGACACAACCAATGAACCCAACACCCCGTAGTGTGATGACCTTAATATTCAAAGCCTTCAAATAGAATTTCCTTCACATTATTGTGTAGACATTAGTACGATATACGTGCTGAAATATTAGAGCACGTACCGTCTTCATATCCTCCATTATTATTTTCATTCATCATTGAATTCTTATAATATTATAAACCTTGAATTTTACTTTAAATATCGGAGTATGTCATGTGTACAACAACATGACTATTGAAGAAAAACTAATCATATGGATTTGTAGTATTATTTTTATATTTTCGTATGTAATATTTATCTGAAATGAGCTGGGATGAGTATCAAAGCAAAATCACCTGACCTAAATTTAAAACAGGATTTTTTACGTTTTTTGGGAATGCAAATTACCATTTAATTAATCAAAATAGTCCCCGTGTCCCCGCAAACTGTAAAAAAAACCTTTAGTGCATTGGAATGCTAGAGAATGCATGGTTGCACCACGTCCTCGGGTACTCGTAAGTGCCCACCTTAAAAATACTACTGGTATACCTCATCATCAGCACGACAGTCCTGGGTGGACCCTGGCTGAGTCCAAATAGCTCCTCCACTCTGTCCTCCTGAAGGCGTATACCAGACCTACTGGTGCATGTGAAATAGATATCCACAAAGTATATCTAATTTGATTACAAATAAGTAAGTACAGGCTTACTGACATCAAATGGATTGCTAGAAATTATAGAAACACAAACTCAAATACCTAATGTAATTTTATTCCGCACGTGTTTAGTATTGGTATTATTAAGTAAGGCGTAACAGCACGTAATATAACTGTACAAGAGGGTACATTGGAGGCACTGTATGTACAAATGTAATATCCATAAGTACAAGGATAACCTCGTGAAGCACGCTTATGAAAAATACAGAACCTTGTAAGTACTGTGTGGAGTAATAAGTTATGGGTTATCTTATTCCTCTGCCAGTGATAACTTTGTAAAAAGGATTTTGTCATTTCAAAAGCATTGTCTAAAGAAAGAATATCTTTATCAATAAAGGCCATCGTATCGCAACTAGTGAAGAGGAGTGATGTTTGAACTGCTGCATAGAGTGGAAGTGGAGAGCGGAGAATTTAGGCTGGAGGTCAACCGCAACAAGGCAAAGATAATGATTGTGGACCGTTCCAACCAACTCCAAATGAGAGATTGAGAGTTTCATATACCTTGGTTCCACTATCGCACATGATAGAACTGGCGCGTTTGAAATAAGGCGTAGAGTTTCACTTTATGGTCGCTATGCTGTACAATGTGCATAATTATTAATTAATAGATCCACGACAAAAAAACACTGAAAATTGTGTTTACCGCTTATCTGCAAATCGTGTTATAAAAGGTATTGCTATAATAATCAAACCTTACAAGGATTAAATCAATATACTTACAATAATATGTACACTGTAGCTGTACGATGTACATGAACGTAAAGGCGTTACATTTTGTATGCTTTGCCTTGTATCATACAATATAACTACAATAGTAGGTATTAGACCAGGCGCTGTGCTGCTTTTCGTATACTTAATATGAGCACCGAATTCCATCAATTGATTATTGTTGAGGATAAGTCAAGGAACAGGGATCCGTTTCTTGCCACTCAATTTTCCGGTCCAATTTTTTTTTACACCCCCTCAAAGTTTGTCGATGTGGTAAATGCTTTGGAGTCATTTTAATGATTATTTCAGTCTTAATTTTTAGTTTATTATAATTGGAATGTGACGTTGGGTTATTAAGTGAAATAATATAATAAAAATAAAAAAAATAAAAAAAGCCTTTGTTATTAATAAAATAATATAAATATGAAAATGATAGATTCCATTGTACCATCATTCAGGTGTCCTAGTTGAGGCGGCAAGATGTGAGGACGGGCAACTATGATCGGATTCTTATTCCTGAGACCCCAAATAATAAAAAACAACATCTTGCCGATAACTGCAGTGGTCCCCTCTAGTCCCTTCCCCTCCCTTTTTCATCCCCTATGGTAATTGTAAACAAACAAGTAGTTTTTATAAAGACTCCATATTCTGGTGGTCGTGAAATTTTGGTATGTTGCATAGGTTGATACGATATTGAATAATCCAATTTTGTACGATTTTCCTCCCGCCGCCCCCTCCGCCACCCTTAGAAAACCTCATTAAATCGCACTGTTTATATTATGCGATATAACTTCGTTGTTTCGCATTTTTTGACAAAATAATTATTTGCTCTTTTGTTAAGCATAAAATATTCTAAAAATTGTTTATAAAACAAATTGCTCTAAAGTAAATAGCAGCGGAGCCATCAAGCTTCAAAACTGACCATTTTTTAGATTTATTCTATTTTGAGTTTCTTTGCGTTTTGCACTATTATAACTTCGGTATGGTTTGTTTTAGCTTAAGTCCTCATAAGTAATCTGAAAGATAATTTAATTATCTTCAAAATTCATATATTAAGATCCGTATAACGCTGAAAATAACGGAGTAGGGATGGATTTAGGAGAAAACAAAATGGGGATTTCATACATTTTCTAATTTCATCAACTATTTCCATACATTTTCGAACGTTCTTTGAAAATGTATGAAGAACGTTCGAAAATGTATGAAGAAATGACAAAACCACTATTTCATTTTTTCTTAAATCTATTCCTACTCTGTTATTTTCAACATTATACGGACCTTAGTATATGAATTTTGAAGATAATCTAATTATCTCTAAGATTAGTTATGAGGACTTAAGCTAAAACGAACCATGGCGAAGTTATCATAGCGTAAAACGGTTAGAAACTCAAATTTGAATAAATCTAAGAATTGGCCAGTTTTGGAGCATGATGGCTCCGCTGCTATTTACTTTAGAGAAAAAAAAAATATAAACAATTTTTAGAATATTTTATGCTTAACAAAAGAGCAGATAATTATTTTGGCCAAAAATGCGAAACAACGAAGTTATATCGCATAATATAAACAGTGCGATTTAATGAGGTTTTCTAAGGGTGGCGGAGGGGGCGGCGGGAGGAAAATCGTACAAAATTGGATTATTCAATATCGTATCAACCTATGCAACATACCAAAATTTCACGACCACCAGAATATGGGGTCTCTATAAAAACTACTTATTTATTTACAATTACCATAGGGGATGAAAAAGGGAGGGGAAGGGACTAGAGGGGACCACTGCTGTTATCGGCAAGATGTTGTTTTTTTATTATTTGGGGTCTCAGGAATAAGAATCCGATCATAGTTGCCCGTCCTCACATCTTGCCGCCTCAGCTAGGACACCTGAATGATGGTACAATGGAATCTATCATTTTCATATTTATATTATTTTATTTATAACAAAGGCTTTTTTTATTTTTTTTATTTAAATTTTATAATTTCACTTAATAACCCAACGTAACATTTCAATTATAATAAACTAAAAATTAAGACTGAAATAATCATTAAAATGACTCCAAAGCATTTACCCCATCGACAAACTTTGAGGGGGTGTAAAAAAAATTGGACCGGAAAATTGAGTGGCAAGAAATGGATCCTTGTTCCTTGACCTATCTTCAACAATAATCAATTGATGGAATTCGGTGCTCATATTAAGTATACGAAAAGCATCACAGCGCCTGGTCTATATTATAATGTTCGAATATAAAACTATTGACTTATCAATACTTATCCAAACGTACTGTATCTATAGTACAGTAATATGAGGAAATTGGATGGCATTTTTAGGAAAAAACTATAGACATTTATTTCTCCGTCATACTTTACGTATTTGGGGGCGCTGAATCCGAATTTCAACTTTGCCACCTCGTAAATGTGATGCGTTCTGAGATATCTCAGAAAGAAAGAGAAAAAAATGCCTTTTTTACAGACTTTGACTGATAATTCAAAAAGTATTCATTTTAGAGAAAAGAAGCTCAGGACAAGAATAAACTTCATAAAATTTCCTACAAAATGGCATATAAATCTTTTTTGTGGCATAAACAGTTCAGGCGTCAGAGTGAGCTAAAGTATGGGCTTAATTTTCACCCTACAGCACAAACTATATTTGTTTGTATTTTTGCTCCCATAACTCAGAACTTGCACACTTTTAAGCAAAAATATCTAGTACAGAAATAAAGTGCATTATTTTTTCTTTAATTTATGCTACCATTGTTTCGTCGACAGGTAAACGGTCTAGGCGCTAGAGCGCATTGAAGTTCAGTATAGTACATTAGAAGCAGTTTTGACCATTATTTAAACTGATTTATAACGATAAAAAAATACTTAATTATACTAAATGCACTCAAAAATACAAGGACAAAGGCTGTATTATTTATATTTTAAGGTTTGCCACCACTTAATAGTGCTGTGTTGATAGAAATATCAGAATAACTCAGAAACAATAGTTTTTTTTTTGTTTTTTTGACCATATTTTGAAAACTGAAAACTATAAAGGAATTATTTTATTCAAAAAGTAAATTGAATTTAATTATCTATGAATCACGTCTACAACTTTTTTTAATCAGATGAACCATTCAAGAGCCAGAGCGCATTCAAATTTAACCAAAATTGAAAAATCGTCCAAATACTGTACTTTCTTTTATTTCCCGCCTACAAATTAGAAGGTAGGTACTTTTAATATGCAAAATATAAAAGAACATTAAATTTTCTACAAATTATGTCTCTTATAATTTTTCACTCAGACTAACGGATTCGAAGTTACAGGGCATTCAAATTTGTTGTAGTATATCAGAGAGAACTATACTCATGTACGTCGTATTAATATCTGTATTTGATTTTGAATTGTAAATTTGGATGCGCTATAACTTCGAACCCGTTAGTCTGAGTGAAAAATTATAAGAGACATAATTTGTAGAAAATTTAATGTTCTTTTATATTTTGCATATTAAAAGTACCTACCTTCTAATTTGTAGGCGGGAAATAAAAGAAAGTACAGTATTTGGACGATTTTTCAATTTTGGTTAAATTTGAATGCGCTCTGGCTCTTGAATGGTTCATCTGATTAAAAAAAGTTGTAGACGTGATTCATAGATAATTAAATTCAATTTACTTTTTGAATAAAATAATTCCTTTATAGTTTTCAGTTTTCAAAATATGGTCAAAAAAACAAAAAAAAAACTATTGTTTCTGAGTTATTCTGATATTTCTATCAACACAGCACTATTAAGTGGTGGCAAACCTTAAAATATAAATAATACAGCCTTTGTCCTTGTATTTTTGAGTGCATTTAGTATAATTAAGTATTTTTTTATCGTTATAAATCAGTTTAAATAATGGTCAAAACTGCTTCTAATGTACTATACTGAACTTCAATGCGCTCTAGCGCCTAGACCGTTTACCTGTCGACGAAACAATGGTAGCATAAATTAAAGAAAAAATAATGCACTTTATTTCTGTACTAGATATTTTTGCTTAAAAGTGTGCAAGTTCTGAGTTATGGGAGCAAAAATACAAACAAATATAGTTTGTGCTGTAGGGTGAAAATTAAGCCCATACTTTAGCTCACTCTGACGCCTGAACTGTTTATGCCACAAAAAAGATTTATATGCCATTTTTTAGGAAATTTTGTGAAGTTTATTCTTGTACTGAGCTTCTTTTCTCTAAAATGAATACTTTTTGAATTATCAGTCAAAGTCTGTAAAAAAGGCATTTTTTTCTCTTTCTTTCTGAGATATCTCAGAACGCATCACATTTACGAGGTGGCAAAGTTGAAATTCGGATTCAGCGCCCCCAAATACGTAAAGTATGATGGAGAAATAAATGTCTATAGTTTTTTCTCCGTGAAAACACCATATTATTGCACTACTATGACAAATTGTAAAACATTATTGTGTCCCAATAAATTACATTGAAAACATAATATTTTACAAAAATAAACAAATAATTGTCAAAAATATCCATGTTATGAAGAAATAAATTGTATTACCCTACTTACTCAATACAATAACCCCCGTTTTCACCAACTTTTACCTAAGAAGGAGACCCCTAAGAAATTTCCATACAAAAACAGAGATAATATTCTATTTTTTGACACGCAGGCCTACCAACCACACCCTAATTCCATACAAAATGCAACACGCAACTCACCTACGTTAGGTGCCCAAATATCTCTGCCCAGGCTAGGTGAGTTGCGTGTTGCATTTTGTATGGAATTAGGGTGTGGTTGGTAGGCCTGCGTGTCAATAAATAGAATATTATCTCTGTTTTTGTATGGAAATTTCTTAGGGGTCTCCTTCTTAGGTAAAAGTTGGTGAAAACGGGGGTAAATCTCGTAAAATGTATGTTTTATGACTTATGCTTCGCCTTAGCACAGGAAGACTCTCGCCTTTATTAAAATTAATTGCTTAATACGTACTCGTATGTGAGAGTATAGACCATTTCTACATAATTTAAACGCGCTGCTCTTTCAACCTGAAGAGAATATTAGTCCCAGGGGTTGTAAGTACTCGCATGATTTATTTTATTGGTTCATACATTTCATGCGAAATCTCTTTTTCTAAATACCAAACTCTTGTAGTGAAAAACAACAAACGTGTATGGTATACCTATGTACTTAACTTACGTAGCAAGCTAAGAATTGGAAGTGCTACACCACAATGGCGTAGACCTCTTAAATTTAAGACTATGAATTCTGAAATTCTGTGAGCATACAAAGTATCCATAGACAGATTTGATACGAAGCTCATTTATTCAAAGTGATAGCTAATTGAACAACATAAATAAATAATATACCTATTCAGTATGTATTAATTACTTGAGCGTCGCGTCTTCACTACACATCTCTAATCAACGTGACACCGTAATATTTTAGTACGAGTATCGCTACTAAATTGCCTAAGTTCAGGAATCAATTTTACAAGGGGGAACTCTCGGATTACTTAGTTTTAGTACATATAGTTATGGCTAGGACATAAGCTATTAAAAATTCAAATACCTTTTACAGTTTAAGAGAAAAATTACTTTAATTACAAAACAACATAGTGGTTGCATTAAACCTGAAATTCAGGAGCAGTACCACCAGGCACAAAAGCTAGAAGACTATCCCCCGTTTTCACCAACTTTTACCTAAGTAGGAGACCCCTAAGAAATTTCCATACAAAAACAGAGATAATATTCTATTTTTTGACACGCAGGCCTACCAACCACACCCTAATTCCATACAAAATACAACACGCAACTCACCTACGTTAGGTGCCCAAATATCTCTGCCCAGGCTAGGTGAGTTGCGTGTTGCATTTTGTATGGAATTAGGGTGTGGTTGGTAGGCCTGCGTGTCAAAAAATAGAATATTATCTCTGTTTTTGTATGGAAATTTCTTAGGGGTCTCCTTCTTAGGTAAAAGTTGGTGAAAACGGGGGTATAATTTAGCTTTAGTTATAGAACTATACTCAATACTTCAATAGGCAATAGTGTTATTGTAGTGTGTTAAGTTTGAAAGATTCTTTGATCACAAAACTTTACACCTACGAATATATTAAGAAACAAAAAGCGTTTATCTTCTTCATACGTCGAGTCGTTGGTACAAGAAAAGTGGATGCGCTTCTATTGAGATGTCTTAGTTAATAATGAATAGATACATTAACCTTTGATGGCACCTGTCTCAGCATGTAAAGGATGAATGAAGGATATTGGCAGCTGTTAATGGAAAACATAATATCCTGACATATCAGTAAGATGCTAGGTAAATGTATTATATAATATAGCATGACGAATAAATTAACATGCCAAAGTCTTGTTCATGTAAAAGGCAAATTGTATATTTAGTTTGTTATATACGAGTATGTTATCTCATACAGCTTATTAATAAAACCAAATACGTTATCATCAGAGTGACGTTTCATTTTCCATGCGATACACAGGATCAAAAGAAATTAACTGTAATGTTAACATTTTTTTACAAAAAAAATAATCTATAGAAACATGGCTGGTTACATTTAAATTATAAGTAAATAAACAAAAACATGTATTCGTCTATTTACAGATGTGATAAGAAAAAATTCATATAACGAATCCCTACTTCGTACTAAACCAACACGCATAGGGCGATGTGAAGAATTTAAGGGCATGTAGAAAATGGCCATGAATACTCATATTGGTCACTGGTTAGTATTAGTTCCATGGAAATATTAAAGACGATTTTTATTTGTGAATATTTTATATGAAAATACTAGTACCTATATTTAGAATGTGATATAAAACGTATGAGGTTTTTATTGTTTTATTTATCTCAACATCTCCCGCATATTTTCCGTTTTATTACATAATTCATCACAATAATAGGACAAGATGTAAACGATTTGTAGGTAGATATATGTAGATTCCAATCCACATTACATAACATTGTCTATAATATTATATGCTTTGATAAGTGAATGCAATTTTCTGTCACAACTGTAAGGGTAAATCATACTTAAGTGCCTCTTTTCCAGATTCCCCTGTCTCTATACAATATATCGTAATATGAATGGATATTAAGGAATGCGTTGGTGAACCAAAGCTATCGTCCTTACTGCCGCATAAGTCCAATATATCTACTAATAACATAATCTTGATAAATTGCTACAAATGTGTGGTTGGATTGGCGAGGGAATAAGCTATAAGCTGATGATAATATTTGCGCCATCTACTTTGTTCTAATACTTGTTACTTATTATAGCTATAAGCTATAACTACTCTAAATACTCTGCTAATACAAACTAATATGAACAACTACAGCTCAAAATGAATTCTTAAAAAATAACAGCCAAATCATCGACACCAACACATATTATTTACATTCTAAAAAATCATGTTCTCCACAATTAGATACATACGTAGCTACAATAATAATTTATTTAGGATCATGCTATTTTTGCAGTAGGTAATATAGTCCTTGTTATTCCCAATTAGTTATATACCTGTGCTAGACAATCCCAAAGCCTATACTTATTACTTATACTACATATACTAACGTGGAGAGTAACGAAAATATTGTTTTATGATTACAATTAGATACTCGCTTCATGCACTCAGTAGAAATGAAAGCACCACAATAACAAGGCACCATCCTACCAACCTAACATGACTTCACTTCTGTGAAGGACGTAAGTGGAAAAAGGGTGAATATGTGGAAATAACAACGTTCCAACATACCATAGTTCACTCACTATAATATAATTGTTACATTCCCTATACTCGTACAACATACATAGCCTGCTTAGAGTTTAGTACTTCATGTAGTTTGAAGCACGTAATCATTTTCTGCTAGTCAACTTAGATAATTCCCATGGAAACCGGGTATGAACGTAACGCAGGACCGTGACAATTTTTGCAAGTTGTTCAAATATGTATGGAATTTAAGACATGTCGCGATCGCTGCGTTCAGCTGTCATCAAAAAATATTTGTCTGCGGCGTGGTCACAGGACACTACGATGCTTACGAAAATGTGAAACCGTTTTAATTTTAGGATTCAATAACATAGGAGTTGAAGCTCCTGAAACATTCAGGAGGTGGGTTTACCTTTTATTACCTAAAAATGTCTTAATTTCACTTATCAGTAATCGTCCACAGATGTCGACAACAGAACTATTTTTAAAATTAAATTTGGATACTTTAGATTCATTGTACGTACCTATGTGTAATTAGGACTACGTCCAGACGTGGTCCTCGAGAAGGCTGGACTCGTGACTGAGTGAGTGACAGTGAGTTAAGTTCCCATGTTTTTTTCACACTGAACAGTGACCCCTTTTTTCTTTTCTCTGACCCCTTTCCCTACCTAAATATGGCGACACGATTTTCCATTATTCTGAATGTTAGAACATCTGCTCACCCAGCCTCTGTGATTTTTCGCGATTAGGTTCTAGTGCAAAAATAACATTGTGTTAGTTCTGTTAGTATAGTTATGTATGTAGTTATGCCCTTCTTACCTTAGGATGTACTGTTGGTTGTATATGCAGAGTTCACATTATTATTTCACAGCCTGAGGGTTGCACAATGTTCCTTACCTTACATTCTATTATTCTGTACTTAAATATAAAAGCAGAAAGTCTAACAAAAGTAAAAGCAATTCCTCTCGTTCTTGGCTGGAGTCTGCAAGGACCTCCACTAGGATACAACAAGAAATGCAGTTGCCTCGTGTGATGCACAAAAAACCGTAGATGCTTGTAATAAGTATGGTTTTTATTACCTACAATGTGAATTCCATACGAATGTGTGGAATCCGCAACATTTTTTTACGTAATGATAAAGCTTTTTCGTCTTCACGATTTGAATCTGTTAATCCGTATCCTGAAAATCGACTATAATTTTAATAAAACCTATAAATGAATTTTTACTAGCCAAGCCAAACAGAGTTACAAAACAAGACAAATAGTACTGTACTAAATGGGGGACATATTACAAAAGCAATATCTTACATACTTAATTTGGTGTGTTTGAAAGATTCTTTTCCTACCGCTGCCGCCTTAAAAGAGTCTTACACCTAGTTAGGTAAGTGAGAAATGAGTATTATATTTTGAAAAACTGAAATACAGATTTATGTCATTTATTGATACAGAAATATTCTTTTAAGATTACCTATGTCTATAAGGGTCTAGAACAATACATTATCTACTAAAACGATTTTCAGATTTGTTTCATCGGACGTTCAATGGGCTAATTTGATTCTGGCTAAGGCCCCGATTACTTGACGTCAGAACTGTGTGTATTGTGTAATATTGTATGTATAATAATAATACGTAACCATGTAATTCAAAAAGTTAATTGAATTAAACCACAGCTTACAAGAGCACTGATACACTCATTGTAGACCTCCATATATGATAAGGGTGGGATGAGTTTAAAATAAAGCGCATAAACGAATTAATTTTATTACCATAATATTTGATGTGTAAATAACTAGCTCCGTAGGTATAATGAACAATTAAAACGTGTTAGATGGAAATTAGTGAATGAAGAGTACCTAATAATCTTCGATAGAATTGTTGTGTAGAAATTACTCTATAATTCTTCTTTCCCTTTGTAATTACAAATCCTCGATATAAATCGTTACGCCGCGAATTACTGAAGCAACCTTTTCAGTGTTTGAAAAAGCTCTGCCTTTTAAAATTTTAGATACAAACATCTTGAGAACTACTCGAATGACCCCATGAATGCATCGTAAATTTTTGTGTTTGGAAGTGGACAATTTGTGTCTAGAATTGCATTGAGATAAGAGTTTTTTATGTGTGTAATATTGTAATGTCATTTTTTTTTCTCTTTTTTGTTTGTTGATGATAATAGGCCGGCCACACACAATACGCATTCATAAATTCTTAGTCTGAAAGTAGACACACAGACGTGTGTGTGTGAAAGTGTCTGAAATGTGTCTTTTCGGAGATTGTCTTAAAGAGTTGACTGAAAAACAATGAAAAAAAATGTGCTTTTCAATAGTCTTCAAAAGTTGTTCCACGAAATTACGAGAAAATATAACGTAGCCGTGACAAGAGACGTAACAGTCTGGGATCTGAGCCCCCAGATGGTTGCGTTTTATTTTCTTGTAATAATGATTACATGATATATTACTGTTGTTATACAATTATAATTAATAATAAAATGTATTATTTTAAGCATATTCTATACTTCGCAAGCTTATCACACTTTATCCATACTTTAAACTTTTAATATAGGTACGTAGTAACAACATGGTGGGGGTAGTTTAAGCATATAATGCGGTGATGGATTCGCCACATACTTCAACGTTGAAGGAGTCTGGCGTGCTGATCCTCAATTCCCTACCGTGTAGTGAGACCTAAGTACATTGCCCTCTTGGCACATTGTCTGCTCATCTAAGTAGTTGGAAAGTGGATGAGCCGCATTCAACACCCACCACACAAAGGACCCGTCGAGTCTATGCGTCTTTTTAAATAATGTGGCCAATGCACTACTTATTGCAAAATGCAATGTGTAAATAAATCCTCGTAAGAATCATATATATCTACTCGTATAAATCTATGTGTTGAATTATTATAAAAGTTCCGACAATTGGAATATGAATACTGCATGGTGTATAATGAACCTGACCATGGGCGTTGCCAGCCTCGGAGCTAAGGAGGGAGGCAACAAAAATTGATATAGCATAAAAACGTGTAAATAGCGCCGCAGGCGAAATTTTTTTGTGAGACATAGTGAAGGAGGTCGGGATGTGGTTTCGTTTATTTGAAAATGTACATAATACTTTGTACAATAATATTATAAAAAACTGATGTGATATATGATGAAAAGCAATAAAAAATAGCGCCGCAGGCAAAAAAGAATCAATTGCATTTAAATGGGTTTTCATAATGATTTTTGGAAATTTATGATATGATGAGAAAACGTGTGATTATAATGTGTTTTTTGAGAGATTTTATCATTTAGTATGAAAAAGAAAATACCTATTCCAATCTCTGCAGCTGCCCCCCTTTGCTCCCCCCCTGACGACGCCCGTGAACCTGACTGAAAGTTTTGAATTTGAAACAAAATTATTGCGACAAAAACAGTGTCTCTAGGATATCAAAAGAATAATTTATTTGATTGTACTCTACTCGCTAACTGTTCCACCATACCACGTCCCTCTCGGGGAAAACATAATAGATACATTTCTGACTTCTTCCACATCCACGCAATTCCTCAAAAATTTACCACAGTTTCTTCCATCCAGAACGCGTCAGTCCTTTAGGATTATCTTATAATCATTGTAGGTATTGATTATATTTACAACGCTGTTAATCACGAAACAAAACTAATGTTACAAGACAAGAAACATGGGCAAGTATGGAAAATTGCACAACCTACTCGTTATTAAGATGACTTCTCATGGTCCGTTATATTGTTGGGAAGCCACCTTAAGTTGACTATTTTTTATTCCATTTTATTGGTGAGTAGGTATATAATTATATCATATAACTATCTTAATATAGAAATAAAAGCATGTAATGAGTTTGTTGATGTTTTAATTATGGCAGCCTGGCGTAGACTTATTTAAAAGAACATCCGATGACGAGAGGATTGAAAATAAATTGAAACATTCATCCGAAAAGCGGAAACTGTTCATCTGGCTGTAACTTCCGTCTCCACCACCAAGCGACAGCAGCGCCTCGGGCGGTAGAATCAGGAAGTTGTTTATCAATAATATGACATACTGTTATAGATGGAATGGATCTATATAGGGTAATTTTAAATGAAAAATATTTTATAACGGTCTAATTCAATTTTATGATAGATTCTGGAGCTCTCCTATACAAAATATTGAAGTAGATATAACAGTAGGTATATAACAGTAACAGTAGATAACAGTAACGGCAGGTATATATAACAGTGGGTATAACAATAAATAATAAGTAGTTATATTTACACTACCTCGCCTGTACGATTTTCACAATTTTCACAATAACATTGGTATAATACAAAGACTAATAACCCGGGAACTTCGTGCAGGAATTACCTTTAAATTGTCTCCATTATATAAATTACACTATATTTATACGAGGCATTAATATTCTCGCGAAAGCATTTCTCTTCAGGTCTTTAAATAAAAACAAGCTTAGACTGTTCGGCGTTCGCTTAGCGGTAATCCATACAAATATAACTATACGAGTATAATACTCGTACTTGATACGATACCTCCTCTTACGAGAATCTCTACGGGATCATGGATATGGATGAATGTATTATGTCATGGATTATATGGAGATAACTTTCATACAATGTGCCTTGTATAATACTGTTGTATCCATTATAACAATAACAACACATATGTAACTATGACAACGGATCAACAATGTTAGATTTTCTATTGTCATTCTATTTTAGCCATATTATTACAATGGTTGTTCAATACTGTATTCTATATTATTAATTACATTCTATTGGTCTAATATAATAATGGTATTTCCTTCAATCCATCCTAATTAGGATATAACAATTGGCGACGAGGATTAAAAAAGAAGTGATAGAAAAAAAGTGTACAAATAATAGTGAAAATGTCAAAAGACGAGAAAAACAAAAGTGAACAAATAATGGTGAAAATGTCAAAAGACGAGGTTATCGCTAAATTAACGGAAAATATTAATTCGCTAATTTCGGTTGTCAATGCACAAAATTTGCAAAATTTGGACTTTGAATCTTTTAACGAACAGCAGGAGTCATTTTCAACTTATAAACTACGGATTGAAATTTTTTTTCAATTACGAGGAATAGCGAACAATCAAGAGAATGAAAATGTGTCTCAGTACGCGGCAAAATTACGTACGTTTACAAACACGTGCGAGTTTAAATGTACAAACAGCAAGTGCGGTTCATCAAACGCAGATGTATTTCTAAGAGCACAATTCATTAGAGGTATGAGAGATAGTTCTATAAGAGAAAAATTATTACAGATTTCATTCAAAGAACTCACTTTCCGTCAAGTGTTAGAAAAGGCGGTCATCCTGGAGACATCAAGAATAGATAACAGAGAGCTGACAGGCAGTTTCCACAGTTCGTCAATCGAAAGTGTCAATTTAATCAACAAGAAGGAAAAATCACGTCAATATTCAAACCCTTTAAGCACAGTACGGGGAAAAACACAACGTAAAAGAGTGGATTTTGTACAACTAGGCATTGCACACCTGTGTATCCGCTGCGGTACAAATAATCATAAAACTGCAGACTG
This sequence comes from Ceraclea dissimilis, assembly GCA_963576895.1. Taxonomy (NCBI): domain Eukaryota; kingdom Metazoa; phylum Arthropoda; class Insecta; order Trichoptera; family Leptoceridae; genus Ceraclea; species Ceraclea dissimilis. The sequence continues at coordinate 18,980,371 of OY756360.1, forward strand.
TTTCATTGACCCAAACAATCTTAAATGCAAAGAATGTAAAAAAACTGGGCATGTAAGCAAGGTATGCATATTTACTCTAAAACAGAAAAATAAAAATATTTATAATACAGAAATTGATTCAACAGAGACAGAAAATATCAACAAAATAATTGATATTTATGATTTAAACAAGTTGTCAAAAGGCACAGACAAATTCTACGCAACAGTGAAGATTGGTAACATACCTCAAACCTTTGAAGTTGACTCAGGAGCAGGAATTACAATCCTCCCTAAATCGTGTTTTGACAAATTACACATGCAAAACCAAGTGGAACCAACCGATATTAAACTACGGTCATATACACAAGAAATATTCAAACCAATTGGTAAAGCAAAAGTTCCGATTAAATATAAAGATATTGAAATAACAGAAGAATTGTATATTATAGAGGAAGATCTGTCTCCACTAATGGGACGTACATGGATCAGACGCCTCAAAATAAATCTAGAAGAATTGGACCAAGAGGTAAACAAAGAAACAATACATCCTGTATATGGTGTCGATACAAAACAAAAGGACTTGCAAGAAATTTTTTCTAAGTATGCTAACATATTGAAAGATGAAGTGGGATGTGTCCCAAACAATACTTGCAGCTTAAAACTAAAAGAAGGAGCGCGTCCAGTGTACCTCAAACCAAGAGAAATGTTCGATTACAAAATCGAACACCGGAAAGCAGAAATGCACAATAATGTAGATTTTTTTGTCGCGAGCTCCTTTACAAGCAAACACAGAAAATGATTCGATAGATTCTTACTACATTCAGACTATTAACAATATTTCAGATGAAATAGTCACCAGCGAAAGAATAGCAGAAGAAACAAAGAACGATGAAATATTGTCAATCCTTCAGAGAGATTTACAAGAAGGAAGGAAAAACGATCCTGAGTTTACTGTTCAACAAGGAGTCATATTTAAAGGACATAGAGTATTAATACCAAAAACATTACAACAACACATCCTAATGGAATTGCATAGAACACATTTGAGTATTACTAAAATGAAACAGTTAGCACGACAATACTGCTATTGGGCAGGTATAGACAGAGACATCGAATCTCTATCAAAATCCTGTAAACAATGTATGGAAATTAAGACAAATCCAATTAAAGAAAAGTGACATCATTGGATGGAGCCAACCGAAAACTTCCAGAGAGTACATATGGATTACGCAGGATTATTCCAGAAACACCATTTCTTCATATTAGTAGATGCTAAGTCAAAATGGCCAGAAGTATTCTCCCAAAAGAGTGCACCAACTTCTATGTCTACCATCAACATATTGAAAAATATATTTAGCCGACATGGTTTTCCGGAAGTCTTAGTTTCAGACAATGCCACTATCTTCAAAAGTCAGGAGTTCCAACAATTTTGCAATGGATGCAATATTCTACAAAAATTTACAGCACCAGGACACCCAGCAACAAATGGATTGGCAGAACGTCATGTACAAACCTTCAAAAAAAAATTAGAAACATTGGAGGATGATACCCGACCAATTCCAATAAAGCTCCAAGAAATACTCATGAGGTTCAGAGCCACTCCATTAAGTTGTGGAAAATCACCGGCAGAACTATACTTGGGGAGAAAGCTCAGAATAGAATTGGATTTTATACGTCCACATAACCCAAATACAAATGTTAATCTTCATCCACCAAAAAGACAATTAAGTGTGGGAGATAGGGTTCAAGCTAGAGTGTATGCTCAAAAACAAAAATGGAAAATGGGCACCATTAAAACGGTTCTAGGAAGACTTCATTATGTGGTAGAGTTGGATGAAGGATATTGCTTGAAGCGACATAAAGACCAACTGCGTCTTTCTGAAGTAGCAAAACATCAAGACGAAAATATTAATTAAGAGGTTGACAACAAATCGATATCTCGTCATTAGTAAAAATTAAGTGTGGGAGATTGTTGTATCCATTATAATAATAATAATAATGCCAAGAGCCCGTTGCCGAGCATGTTTTTTCTACTCAGAAGAATCGCTGCCATGTTGTTATTGGTCCTGCCGACGATGCCATTGAAGGTGACTATGGAGGCCGATTCTGGACTTGCAGACTCTGTCACACTTTGGACAAGGCTGCTCCTCATTTGTAACGGGTCTGCGTTAACAATAACAACACATATGTAACTATGACAACGGATCAACAATGTTAGATTTTCTATTGTCATTCTATTTTAGCCATATTATTACAATGGTTGTTCAATACTGTATTCTATATTATTAATTACATTCTATTGGTCTAATATAATAATGGTATTTCCTTCAATCCATCCTAATTAGGATATAACAAATACTTATACCATTTTGTCTGCTATGGTATATTTTTTCTATATACAACAGGGAACATGAATTGTATTTTCTATTGTTTAACTCACATGAATTCACAATAAACAATATAAACTTTCACCTCACGATCACTCGAATTCAGCATTTTTTATTGATTATGTTTGCTTTTGGAGAATGAATACGATTTTCTGTGAAGTAAGGGGATAAGGGTTATTAGGGAAATGAGTGACTGCAAGACTGGTGTTGTGACAAGAATGAAAGTAAACAAACTAAGATAGTTTGGGCATGTTGAGAGAATGAATGATGACAGGATGACAAAAAAGATATATTTGAATGAGCGAAGAGGGGTGAGGAAGCGCGGCCGCCTGAGACTGACCTGGTCCGATCATGTCGACCAGATCCTCAAGGATGGACGCGTTTTGAGTAAAATGAATCGGAGAGCGTGTATGACTAATTGCATGAATGTGACGGAAACTAGGAGTGTGTGTAAGGATAGGGCTGTCTGGCGCTCTGTCCTCTCTGCCTACCCTACAAGGGACGTGGCGTGAGGGTATAGAGGGATAACTCTTTTCAAATCGTCCAATAAGACTACAAGAAATCAACACCTGATGCTTTATAATATAACAGTGTTTCTAAGTACTTTTAGGTCACTCCTTCAATCAATCCATATCAATTTGATAAACACGAAAATACACATCTCTATTATACTTACAGCAGTCTTCCTAAATTTCCGGCGTAATTTAGGGATAACATTTTGATAGGGGAGAGGATTATATATAAAACTTATAACTGTATTATGTATAAACCAATTACTCATTTCATGAGCAGGTGTCAAAAGTTTTATATCGCCGAGAAAAAGCTTTAGAAAATTTTCTTTTTAATACGGTGCTTTTAGATTTCTCGATAGAAAGTTGTGGGGTAGTCTGTTTTTCTTTCATTCTATATGTATTTTGTGGTGCTGAATCCGAATCCGAGGTTTGCCAACAAAATTTCGTGACGGAACATGGCGAAAAATTGGTAAAATGGCGAATATCGGGTTGACTGTAAGATATTGCTTTTGCAATAAGTCCGCCTTTTGGCACACTGTATTATCTTGTTTTGTTTTTGTTGTTACATATATTTTCTGGCCAATAAAGTTTTATTTATTTATTTATTTATTTAATATTTACATTTCCTGGCGAATTCTGGATTTGAACTTAAAAACCATCAACTTTTTGTGGGTCATCTTTTTAGCAGAATGAAAGCACATAAAATTTCCTACAAAGGAGAATGGGCAAATTTGTATGGAGCCTGGTCCATCCGCGGCCAGAAATAATTTTGATATTTTCTAGTATATTTTATACCTACAATTACTGTGTAGAAGTTTTATCGCCGTGGTTGACATAGGAAGTGAGTAAATCGCATTTAAGTTTTAGAGCTTTTGCATCGTTTTACTAAGTAATCTGGCTTATTTAAAGGGCAAAAATGAAAAATTAAAATGAAATAACACAAATAGAATATATTTATTTCAATTAAGTACGTTTTACTACTACTACCATCACGGTATATCCTAATTTTCTATTGTTTATTGTTTATTTTCGTCCTTGACCTCATATTAGGCACCTGGCATATCAGACACATCAAAGATATACAATATGGTAAATGTACTAACAATATATGCATTTACAAGAATAAAAGAAATATACCAAACCCTAAAGTATATAATTCAAGGACCAACAGAGTGTAAAGTGCTCTGTTGGCCTGTCGTTTTTCTTTTTATTCAGTTACAGGTTTGGTCAAATGAACAGCAGAGTAAGCGATTTCGATCCTTGCTGTTGGTGCTATATTTATTTTATTTTATTTATTTAAACTTAAAGTAAAAAACAAACACAAACAAATATCGTGGACTCTTAGGCGTATATTTCTCTGAGGAATTACTTTAAAGAGTAACAATAACAGCACTTTGAGGCAAGCCTTTTATTGTGTCTTTTAAAGTAAAAATAAGTAGATTTTAGTGATGTACCACTGTACATCACTAAAATCGGATGTAGTGAAAATAGTACGATTAGGGTTTAGGGAATAAGTACTGTTTATTTGTATTATTTATCTCTACAAAACATTTATAATTAGGATCGCGTAAGTAGTTTTTTGATTATCCCTTTAACGGGCAAACATCCCTTAATACTACCTTTCCCTGATGGATTTCAGCGTAACGTCCATAGTAAAAGTTAGTCCTAAGGAGGTGTACTTTCATTTGACATACCTTTCGTTGATGGCCGCCGATGGACCAAAATGCCCATTCTCCTTTGGAATATAATTTTTTTTTATAAAATAACTAGTAGCGGATCTGTCAAGCTCCAAAAATTGTCCAAATTTTCTTGTTATTTTAAATTGTGAGAATGAAAAATGTATGGAGAATAGGTCACCTTGTTCGAATTATCACCAAATTTTGACAATTATTCTTCAGATTTATGATACATATTTTACCTTGTTGGAATCAGTAAATATGTAGAAAGGTTTCAGGATAAATTTTATTTAAAAATATAGTTAAGTGTTTAAGCTAAAAAGGTTTAAACATTTTTAGCTTAAACAAACTACTATATTTTTAAATAAAATTATTGAAACATGTCTAGCTCAAATATTTCACGGTGTTTTTAAATAAAAATTTCGTTAATAGCTTTCTTTGTGTTTTCTGATTCCAACGAGGTAAAATATGACTCATGAATTTAAATAATAATTGTTGAAATTTGCTTATGAAGGTAACAAGGTAAACTTTTTCAATACATTTTCGATTCTCGTAATGTAAAACAGTAAGAAAATTTGGCCATTTTTTGGACCTTGACAGCTCCGTTCTTATTTATTTTAGAGAAAAATTTTATATAGAGATTTTGTTGTAAATTTTACGTACTTTCATTTTACGTAGAAAAATAACTTACAAAAGTTGTCACTTTTCGAGTTCTTATACAGAAATCGCCAGAAAACGATTATTTTCGCCATTTTTTGTATTTTTTCGCCATGTTTCGTATCGAAATTTTGTTGGCAAACCTCGGATTCGGATTCAGCATCCCAATAAACGTATAGAATGAAAGAAATCCCTACTACCCCACAACTTTCCATCGAGAGACTGCTTTGTGTCTAATTTCACCGGATTATTTGTCTGCTTTTCTAATGTGCGTTTATATATTAAATTGTTCGCTAAAGCGAACTTATCGCTGAACTAAGATTTCTTCCAGTCAAATCATATGTTATTCAGAAACTTGCGAAAATGCTGTCCTGGAATTTTATGTAACTCTAACAGTCAGTCGCTATCTCTTGTACCTCAAGGCTCCATCCCAACTGTCCTGCTAGCGAGATGCCTTCATTCCTTAACTTTCTACATAACATTTCCGAAGCTCGCTTGGGTTACCTTGCTCCGTGGGTCGATTTCAATTTGTAAAAATCTATAATATTATCATGGCTCCTGATGACGAATCGAAGAAAATATCATGTATGTATTAATATGATAAAATTATACGTAATATCTATAATGCCTAAATGACTATACGGAAAACCTCCAACAACTAAGTACTTATTGGCTATGGCAAGTTCAAAGCTAGATAATACAAGCAGAGAGGTCGCCTAGGGCTGGCATAAGAAATGAGGATATTTACAGGGTTAGGAATCACAATATGTACCTATATGATATTATGTAAATTATTATCCAAGAGATATCATATGATTACTATAAGTGATCAGTGTATGATATATCACTAATGATACAAATATAACCAATTTCTGCTGCAATGTAATTTTCTTCTCTTTGCTGTATTATCCGTATTGTTTCTGGATGAGTGTATAACGAGATGTTAGCTAACCATTTCTCTAATAATATCTTGTCAAGTAATTTACATCATATTTACATTACATAACATAGTAACTTGACCAAAAAAGATATGAGTATATTATATTTTATTTATTAATATTTAAGCCTCACAAAAGTATAATTCAAATTACAATTCGCCTAATCCAATGGATTTTTGGATACTTCCACTAATTACTAAAAACTAACTAACATCTAGGCGTTGAATCTTACAAACTATATAACTTATTCTAATCTCCTGCATCACCATCTACTAGTTGAGTCAACGTCTACTCATATTTTGGATTATACTCGTACTATACCAGCCAGGCATGGGCGTCGCCAGCCTCGGAGCTAGAAGGGGGGGGGGGGGGGGGGGCAACAAAATTTTTGAAAAATTACATAGTATAAAAATGCATAAATAGCGCCCCAGGCGAATTTTTTTGTGAGTTTTAGTGAAGAAGGTCGTGATGTGGTTTGTTTATTTGAAAATGTATATATATTGCTTTGCACAATACGAGTATTATGTATGAAAAATGTTTTTTTTTAAGGCAATGATAAATAGCGCCGCAGGCAATCAATTTTTTTTAGAAATTGATGTATTTTCATACTAATTTTAGAAAATTTATGATATGATGAGAAAATATATGTGATAGTGTTGTGATTTTTTGCGAGGTTTTATCATTTAGTATGAAAAATATATACATATTCCAATCTCTAGGGCGGGCAGCTGCCCCCCCACCCTGGCGACGCCTATGCAGCCAGGTGGTTCTTCATTAGTTCTTTGAACCTTGCTCGGCTTTTAGATTTAGCGAGTCTGGCACCCCGTTCCACGAGGCCGGCACCAACACACTGTCCGTGGGTTTGTGAGTGAAAGTCGAAAGAAGATGAGTGAGGAAGTGTGGCCGTCCGAGAATGACCTGGTGAGATCATGTCGACCATCGAGGACGGACGCGTTTTGAGTAAGAGAAACCGGATAGCCCATATGACAAATTGTATTAATGTGACGGTAGTTAGGAATGTGTGTAAGGATAGGGCGGTCTGACGTTCTGTCCTTTCTGGCTACCCCGCAAGGGACGTGGCGTATGGGGTTGGGCACTGATGGACAATGAACACACCATTTTCTCGATCCTGCCTGTTTTCGGGACTTCCATTCCACCAACGTACCTATGTAAGTATGTACAATAGTGCATGTACCTCGACATGAGCCTTCATGACTCTTTAATTGAAGTTACCAGTTTTCAAGATCAAAATAGAAACAATTCACCATAAAATTATCTGACTGTTCATACGAGGGTGGAGTGAAAAGTTCTCGGCCTGACGGTGAAAAACTGTGTTTTCTGGCTCAAAAATATATCTGTATTTTTAAATGGTCTTCTATTAGTTCAATGTACTTGGTCCGATGTCTCTCCGATCAGTAGATCCCGCGTCTGAGGGTAATTCTGCAAGGCCTGCAAAATAGCCATCTACAGTTGATACCATTCTCTTCATTTCACTAAAAACGTTATCTAGCTACATTTTTTTTATGTTTGGGGATGCTTAAAGTTAGAGGATGCCAAATCTGGTGAATGAGATGGATATTCCCATAATTCATACTTGATAACCTTCGATTTTCCCTACGCCAAAACACTTCAATGGGCAGGTTAATTTTCTTGATTAAGGGGATTTTTTTCTTTTGGATTTTAAGCCTTTTTTCGTGATTTTTTTTTCAGTTGGTCCAAAATGTTTGCATAATATTCTATAGTTATTGTTTTATCATTTTCAAGGCAATGAGTAAAAAGGATTCCCTTTTTATCCCAGAAGACACTAGCCATCATCTTTTCGGGAGGTAAAATCGGCTTTGCCATTTTAGTGATGAGCCACTGGCTTCCAAGCACTGCTTTGATGGCTCTTTCAATTCTAGAGTGTAGTGATGGACCCACGTAAAATCCACAGTAAAAAATCGGTGCACAAAATTAATTGGATCCTTCTTAAAACGGCCCAAACATTGTTTCGAAATTCGTTTTGAATTTGTTTTTGATTAGTATTCAACAAATGCGGCAGCCGACTTTCAGAGAGGCTTTTCATATCTAATCATTGACGTAAAGTGAGTCCAACTTTTTCTTATGATATGCCTAGGACCTCAGCTATCTCATGCACCTTTAGTCGCCGATCGTCCAATATATTGAAGGTCCCTCCTCACACCCGAATAACACAGGCGCCAGTTAGGCGCCTTTTTATTCGCACTTACAGCCCAAAGTTACTCAGACGGCCCCAGGGTTAGCCAGAAGGGCACCCCCCAGCAACACCGTCCGGAATGACACCTTCAATATCCCTGCTACAAGGATGATAACAAATAATGAGCTACATTACATAATAACTTAGACTAATTACAAAACTATTCGACCGAGCCAGGGGCAGCAAAAATAAAGGACCCTGAGGACTTGACTAAAAAGACTGGTTTCAATGCCGTGGCGCCAGGCGCCACAAGCCGGCAATTGTGTGGATCAAAACAAACAAACCTCCCCGCATGGGACAAATAAAATAAACCCACCCAAACCTCCACCAAGGAGAAAGGACGATAAGAAACACAGACGAGTTCACGACTATCGACGACGCACGACTTGACCAACTTAGGTACCTAGCTGAGGCACCCCTCAAACCGGGGATGAGCCCGATCCTCGGAGCAGACCCCAGCGCGACACCCACACACCAACAAATTCCTCAAATTTAGCCACATTGCGACAATTCATCATCACCTCCCCGTACCAAATGGGTCGGGGAGTGTCCTCACTCATTCCCATAATCATATCATCCCTCGCATCCGTCATCAAAGGGCACTCCCACAGGATATGCCCCGCACTCTGCACAACCGTGCCACAAGCACACCACGGATCCGCTGCTAGGCCCAACTCAAAGAGTTTGCCCTTCAGCTCACCGTGTCCCGTCACTAACTGCACCGCATGGTGGCTTAGTGCTAGGGATCCTCTTTTCATCCTCTCACTAACAACAGGGAAGAAACTGTAGACGCTCCTAGCAGTCCTCCCCGCATCCCACCTCTCTTGCCACACTTCCATCGTCCTATCACGTATGGCGCTGATTGCCCTATTCAATCCTCTCACCCCGGGTTCCGCTTGTACGGATATGCCGAGGTGTCAGGATCGTCCAATAGCATATTGCGCACCTGGACAGAATTTTCCCTTGTGATAGCAATTTTCGGCCGTTTTTCACGTGGATCATGTTCAAGAGCATTACGGCCATGTTTGAATTTGGTCGCCATTTTTTTCACTATGAAAACAAAGAAGAAGAATCCTAGTTCACCTTTATTAACTTTTGATGAATTTCCGTTGGCGATAAACTGTCCAAAATGAAGAATTTGTAACAGCACGATAGTCCGGTTTATCCATTACAACAAAACATCTCCGACACGTCTACTTCCAAACGCCGTTAAATGAAAACTACCCGACAGATCAAGCTGAAACTTGTCGTATATTGTTTTCAGACACGTATCATCGTAACAGTAAAAAAAATTTTTTGGTAGCAATGCTGCTTCTACCTTAGGCCGAGAACTTTTCACTCCACCCTCGTAGGTAAGAGTATGCACTTCAAATAGAAAAAAATCAATAAGTTATGGTACATTATTTTTTAATTTTATCATACTCTTTGTCGTTGTAGGTATAGGTTTTTCGGGTTTAAATATGTTGATAACTCAAGTTTGAACCGGAAACAGCCTTTCTTTTGATAAATGTAGATACTAACTATGTCATATCATGTGTATTTACATAATTTTCTCCATTGTTAAATCTTATTTTATTGATAGTTAAATAGATATCTAATGACTAATAGTAAGTATATGGTAGAGGTACTATGTATTATATAATCTTAAAGTTCACGTGTGAGGAAGTACCTACGTATTACATATGTACATATACACATTAAGTTTGCATTGCATACGTCTCTTCACAATAATCATTAAAATTTTATGTTTAGTTTTGTGTTTTAGGCAACGTTTTTTTATTATCTATTTATCTACACACATTAGGATTTATATAATACGATGGTATTAACCTATACTATGCTATTCCTTGATATATTAGCCCAGTGGCGTACCTAGAGTAGGCGGTGCCCGAGGGCGAACCATTAAATTGGCGCCCCCAACCCCCCCGCCTTCCCACAAATATTTTCTAGTTCTGTGATCTAACAAGATTTACTACCAGGAATAAAATTATAATGGCGCTTTTTTCATTTATCGGCATTCCACCCATAAAGAACGAGTGATCTCTATATATACCTAATAAACACTATTTATTTGGTATGTTATGGCAGTGTGAGGAATACATTGTTATTGTACCTAATAATAACTTATAACTGACACCAGTGAGTGATGGTGGCCAGATGAGTAGATGATCTTGTATCAGAGAAGAGTTGACCCCAAGCGTCAATGCAATTACCCTCCCAGGCCCAGGTTCTCAGTCGTTTCTCATTATAGTACAGCAGGGTTTAAGTCGTCCTCAGGCTTGGGCGGGAATAGTAACAACGTGTATAGACACAATATAATAACTTACCCTCTACCCGTGTAATTTACTTAATTGAAATTCTCCAATGCAAGTCTGGTTTCGCTCTTCGCAGAAAATAACAAATTAATGATACTTATGGAGTTCTAGATACTTAAGCAGAAGTAGTCAAAAATTATTGTTTTGATGCAAAATGTAAACATGGCATACTAACTCAGTACTCACTCCTGAATTTATGCTATCAGAGTAACCTACTCATTGTATCCGGGTGGGTCATACTCTGCCACTCCAATATTCACTCACTCCTGAATTTATGCTATCACTGCGGTGTCGGATTAAGGTATATCCGGGATAACTACGCAACAGATTTTGGGACCCCCACCGACCACCGTAACCTAATCCCACGTAAACGTAGAATCAGTGGCGGATCCAAGATTCAATTTGGGGGGGCTAAATGTCGTCACATGTCACTCAACGTTTTGGGGGGGCTAAGGGGCTGAAACCCCTAGATTTGTTGTATATAAAGTGCTGTCACACTTGGTTTTGGGGGAGTTCAGCCCCTAGCCCCCCCTGGATCTGTTAGTGCATAGATTATTTATTTATTTATTTATTTATTCAATATTATTATAATTAAACAGCGCTGCACACGAAATTATTTTCGGATTTTTGATTTATAACACACATGTTAATTATGTTGTACTTTCCAGTTTCCATTTTTTTTTTCTCAAAAGGATCTGGGCTTGCATACACAAACCCAAATACATTCCTGCACACCTAGCACTAAAAGCCTGTATCGCAAAGTGTGGAATACATTGCCAGCACCAGGGTTTGAACCTGGCACCTCCCGCTTGAGGGACTGCCGTCCCAACCAACTGCGCTAACCATAACGATTTTTTACATATTATTGTAGGTCTGTATGTACCTAGTTTTACCTAATTTGGGGGCCCCCAATTAATAAGAACAATAAGAAGTCAATTTTCATACCTATTGTTGCGTAACGTAATATTTGTATTTTTATTAGAATAAAATAAACCAGACCTAAATTCTAAATCACGACTTTCTAGACTAAAACTCAAAAAAATCAAAGGTAGGTAGATGGGTAGAAAAAAAAATTGCCATATTTTTTGTCATTTTTTCAGTAGTAAACATTATTTTATTTTTCATGTTGGCATCAATGTTTAAATTTCCTTCGCATAATTGACAATAGGAAATTGAGTCGGGATTGGGCTGTGTCTAGGTTTGGTTTCCAGTTTTATTTTTAGTAGTTTCGAAAGTTTGTGTTGTGTTTCTAAAATAGTTAATCGATCTTATCAATTATTCATCAGTATGGCTACGAACGGGATTTCGCACAACGGTGACGAAGTGAAACCACACGAGGAATACCAATATTTGAATCTTATAAAACAGGTTATCAACGAAGGTAAACAAAACGTATTTTCATTGATTATTCTGAAATACAATTGTAGAATTAATGTATTAGCACCCCATTTTTCTTATTAGATTTTTTTATTTTGCAATTAGCTTTTGTCCCGTGGTCTTAAAACATTGAAACTTCAAGATTATACGCATGTTTTTTTGGCGGGAATTTATATACTGAGTGACATTTGAACATACAGCTATTATTTTTCAAGAAGTATCCATATTCCATGATATTTTATGCAAAACTAATGTTTTTTTGTGCTCAGGAGTAGAGCGTGGTGATCGCACAGGAGTTGGTACCCGTGCCGTCTTCGGTGCTCAGAGCCGCTATTCCCTCAAAGATGGAGTGCTCCCATGTCTAACAACCAAAAGAGTATTTATCCGCGGTGTCATTGAAGAGTTACTATGGATTATCAGTGGAAGTACTAATGCCAATGTTCTGAAGGAAAAAGATATTCACATATGGGATGGAAATAGTTCCAGGGAATTTTTGGATAAAATGGGATTTACTGACAGGAAAGAAGGTTAGTGGAACTTACTAAACACGCAACTGACTAGTTAACTGTAGAGGCCTTCACCTTCTATTTGTTTTATTTAGGTGATCTTGGTCCAGTGTATGGCTTCCAATGGAGACACTTTGGTGCAGAATACAAAGACATGGACACTGATTATACAGGACAAGGTGTGGATCAACTCTTAAACATCATCAATACAATAAAGTAAGTGCAATTACATACCTAATCTTTACTTAACATTACATGTAACTGTTATAGTCATTCACTCATGCAGGGAGGTAAAAGTTACCAATAATATTTATTGAGTAAAATGTTTTCAGAACAAATCCAGAAGACAGGCGCATGGTGTTATGTTCATGGGATGCTCGCTCATTACCTCAGATGGCCCTACCTCCGTGTCACTGTCTCTTACAGCTCTTTGTGGCCAATGGTCGCCTCTCCAGTCATCTCTATCAACGCAGTGCAGATTTGGGACTCGGTGTGCCTTTCAACATTTTGTCCTACTCAATTCTCACCTATATGATAGCTAGAGTCACTAACCTAGAGGTAATTTCTTGTTCAGTTTGGTAAAAGAATGCTGAGAATATATATCATGGATTATTATTGAGTCTTGTCACATTCACCCTTGTCACACTGAGATGCATGAAAGGATTCTCCTCGCTTGTTTACAAAGATGTATATTAAAAGGCCAACATAACCCCGCAGTTCATTCATGTTGCATAGTTCGATGCAAACCTTAATAAGTTCACTACAAAACATTGTATTATTAATTTTCAGCCTGGTGAATTTGTCCACACATTGGGTGATGCACATGTTTACATGAATCATATAGACGCACTGAAGGAACAACTAAAGAGAGAACCCCGACCATTCCCTCATCTTACATTCACAGAAGACGCTCCTCTAGAGGACATTACGGCCTTTAAATATGAGCACTTTGTAATAACTGATTACAAACCTCACCCAAAGATTAACATGGAAATGGCTGTGTAGAGAAAGTGGCGGGAGTGGATAGATACAAATTATACCCAACAGTTATACACAAGCCCACTTCATAGTATAGTATGTTTCAGTTGTAATAGTGACACATTATTCAGTCGAACATGGATATAGCGATCACGGTAATCACATAGTGAACAGATGCTCTGCTTTTTCGTTTCATTTGAGTTTTTATATTTTGTACGTAAATTGTCACGGCACGATCGCGCTTCACGGTACACAAATTTTGAATAGTTCATACACGCTCTCCTATTTCTCTTACGTAAATCCTTAAGGATCTGGTTGACATAGTCGGCCCAGGTTAGCCTTGTGTAGCCCCGCAGACAAAACCGTTTCAGGCGTAATAATGTTTGGCTTGACCAATTTAGAAACCGTCAAACAAAATCGTCTGTATTAGTACATACACATAGGCATATAACCTGAGTCAGTACCTAAATTATGTACCTTCCAGTGGTGAAGAGTGGATTTCTGTAGATGGGAAGCCGGGGCTAACATTTCTTATGGTATTACGTCCGATTAAACTATTATACCTACCATTTTATCCAAAAGGTAACTCGATGGGAATCGTGTTCTTAGGTATCTTTGTGCCTGGTACCTACATACTATATCTACTTCACGGATGTAGCGTTTCACAGTATAGTGAACAAATATACAGGTCCCTTCATGTTTGCTTTAACCAAGTTTGACTGTACGTACATAGTTATCCCAGTGTACGTTGTAGGGGGGTCACACAAGTTTATTATCGAATAATTGTCAATACATTATATGAATTATTTCGCTGTGGGTATTAAGTCATATTACGAGATCTGATTTATGTTACTTGTTTGTATTTTTAGATTTTGAGTAACGGTATAGGTAATGTTACGTAAATTCATCTTTTATTTGCTAATAATTTTATGATACTACTAATAATTATAGTGCCTTATTAATAATGTACATAGTATTATTTTTAACTCAGTGTTTTTGGGAAATTGTTTAAGTATTTTTATGTTCTATAAATTGATTTTTTTGTATTAAATACATGTTTAAAACATTCATATTTGTTTTCTTTAAACTCCTCTTTTACAAAAATACTTGAATATACATATTGTAATCGGGTGCCTCGCCTATAAAAATAGAGAGACTTATTATGTAGCTGAACAATTATTATTAGTCTTGACAAAAATTTGATGGAATATATTTTGAGATTTTGTATCGAGCATGCCCAGTATTCCTACATTTCGTTTCATCCGCCTTGTCACACTTTTTGTATAGAATTACTATGTAGCCAGTGGCCAAGTTATATGAAACAAGGAGTATAGTGCCACTACTTTCCCAACATGGATATAAGATTCTTTAAATCTCTTTTGATTAGATAATTATATTCTCAGGCTAACTCTGGTAAATGGAAACGAATTTGATAAAATGAAATCGTATAATTAATTTCGCCCAAATTACATAAATATACTCAACTTAATTTCTACATTATTTTATAAATAAAATTTAGAACAAATGCAACCGTCCACATAAATAACTCTTACATATGGAGATTAATCAAACATTTTGTGGAGACATACTGGCTACGTAATATAGAAATAATTGTTGAGGAGTGCACTGATTCGTAAGGACACAAATAATGCACATTCTTTTGTGATATAAAGTTGTATATACATTCCAATAAAATAAATACATATCGATGAAATATTCTAGTTTTTATTAACAAACCAACATTTACTGATAACTGAGATTGATTCATTGCAACATATCTACGTAACGTAGTCAGAGGTTACACTTCACACTTGACTTGGCCACAATAAATTTATAACATAATGCTAGAGATTCTTTTCACTTTATTACGCTCGATTTGCACACAGTTATGTTAATTGAATTTTGATTGGAGATCATTATAACCAAGATTATTATTTTACTTCATTGTCGGTTTGTCAACAAAAAAAAGTACACAGATGTCCGCTGTGTTTAAATATTATTAAGTTATTATATTTTAATATTATTGTCTAACACAATAAAATGTTAGTGAAGTAATTAATACTCGTCTTACATATCAACATCAATATGAAATAAGTACTAATAACAATTTGTATTTTCATATTTTGACCATAAGATAGGCGATAACAAATACTATGCATTCTTCTGGGCCGTAGGCGTAGTGATGTGAAATTAAAGGCCTGTCTTTATATAACTTGTGAGATTTGGCTGTTCCCAACGCCCTTATTCCCACACATCCAGAGAATTACATGTTACATATAGGTACATACACAATACAATGTCCAAGTATAGATCTACAATAAACTAGAATATTTATTATGATGAACAGTCCATTATAAAACAAAATCTTTTACAATTGACACAATATGTTAACATAATTATAGCAATAGAAAAATAGACTGAAACAAGATTATTAAAAGTACCATATGTATAGGTTAATGATCTTCTACAATTTTATTACGTTAAGACTAAATCGAGATAATAAACTAAACGAAGAGAAACAATCTCGGTATGAATCTCTAAAGAAAATTTATTCTTTATGTATGTTACCGGAAATGTATGAAATTTAGGAATTGTATACAATGACGGGTATCATACATTTTCAGTAACACATCGGACATTGTCAAATTTTCTGTACCGTTGACGAGCACTGACTTTGAATTAATTT